>OX608082.1:18653472-19033972 GCA_951509765.1 Sphenella marginata
AATTTTTATTTTTTATTATTTATTTTTATTTTTTCACTCACATTCATTCACACATACATATGCACATTTGTACTATGGAATGCGTTTAAATTACATTGAGAGGTACATGACTTTAAAAGTACATATATAAATGTTGTTACGTACATAGTTTACAGTTGAGTGCACTTAGTATATGCATATATGTATACATATATACAGTTGCCTATAACTACTTACTTATGTATATAACTATGTTCATACTATTTACTTAGATATGTTAATATTATTGAATTATTGCAGTTTGAAAACATTCGTTCATCAAGTGGAATATTCATGTTTGGCACGATACGAGTATATGTACGTGTATGTATGTGTATGTAAATATGTATATAATAATGCGGGTAAATGCACCTTATGAACATTTCTAAAGCAATAACTCATTTGACACTCCCCCTCAAGCATGCATAAGATACATAAATCAATAACAAATAAAGGAAGTGCATTTGAACTGGCTGTTTTCTTTTAGTAAATTCTCATGAGTCAACTAATAGAAGCATTAATACATTTCCAAACATTTTCAACTACAAAAATTACCGTAAATTGTGATCAAAAACTGCGTGAACTTGGGTGATTTTCGGCAGAATATCCTAATGAATAAGCGGTCTTCGACCGAATTTTAAAAATAAAAACAACCCTGCATTTATAAATTTATTTTGCTTTGCTGATTTTCTCACAAAAAAAAATTTTACAAGCCATGGCGAGAAAATGCCTAAGTCACCAAGAGAAAAAAATTTTAAATGCTCCTTGCTTGATAATGAATTTTACCTCCTTTTAAAATTATAATTTTTTTTTTACTATTAGAATTTTTTTTTTACTATTACAATTTTTTTTTTTTTAAATCAACTTTTGTAAACAAAATTGTCTGTTAAAAAGTTTGTTCACAAAAGTTACTCAGAATTGTTCTGTCAATGAATGTGTGAAAAGCTAGCCACGAAAAATTATTTCTAATTGGCCTAATCAATTCACTATGAAAATCAAATTATACACTAAAATACACTAAACATTTTCTTTCAACACAGCATTTGATTTAAATTATTTGGCAAACGTAATGCTAAGCCTTTCTCTTCTTCTTCCACTTTTTTTTGGCGCTTCCAAATATCCAGCGAAACAAAGTCAACACATCATGCCATCTATGTGAACGGTATAAAAACAATAAAACAAAAAGTAAAACTACATTCCAATAATATATAAATTGTAGCTCAGAGCGATTAGTCTGATGTTTTCCTTCCCATCTTTCCCCATTGGTCATTATTAAAGGTTTTTGTTGAAAAGTATGTTCGTCTCTTTTTGTTAAATTTTAATACGACTTTTCCTTTGTTTATGTTTTCTCTTTTAGCATTCATTCGTTTTCATTCTTCTGTTGTTCTTAATTACGATTAACTTATTCTTAAATAATATAAATGTAAAAGAACAATGGGTATAAAATCACAATGCGAAAGGAATTACAGTTCGTCAACATTTTTGCGAAAGTGTAGGTGTATTTGTACCTACAGTGCTGTACGTAAAAATGATGAGGTCGATAACGTTTGTTATGAAATTTAATAAAAAAAAAATTATTTTTGTTTAATTGTTTTATATTAAATCAATTAAGTTTAACTGATTAACTAATTAGTTGCTTAATTGATTAATTTTCATTCACTAATTCAGAAAACTTAAGTGACCATAACCTAATTAATCAGAAAAATTAAATATTAAGCAATTTTCGCGAATACCAAAGTCCGCATTCTTCGAATTTAATCACTTTTTTGAGAACCTTGATTAATTTGTTAAAAAAGTACATAAATAATATGATTTATCAGAAAAGTTATAATTAAAAGTTTATTTCATTAACCTAAAAAATTCAACTAAAATTTACAGTGCCCCCCATGAAAGCTCATTTAAGTGACTAAATACCTTGAAAACGCACTCATTCAAAAAAAGTCACTTGGGTAAAGCTTCTACAACAAATTATCATTTTTAAGCTTTCCTAAAAGCTTAACTGAGCTTTTCCACATTCAGCCTGACACCGGCAATAGAAAGTCTCCTTGCCCAGAAAGCAATAACCCTTGTTTTTATTATTTTTGATTGGTCGGAGGGGCATATTTTTTTTTTTTTAAATAATAAAATTGATATATTGATAATGAATAATGGGAGACACCACGCCCACTTAACATAAAGGTCGCCTCCCAACAGATATTGCCTATTATATGCGTCTAAGATCCTTAAACGATTTCGTCCATTTTTCTCCGAGAAATAATAAAAAATGCGATGCGATATGAAACATTTGAAATAGTGGGAAATATCTAACAATACAAAAGATATTTGAAATCGCGTTAAGGAGGCTTTATATTTGCTCGTTTATGCCGTTATGATCGACCGATTAAAACACAAACCATTAAGTCTCTGTAAGTACTACACTCTGTGAGCTTTGCTCAGCTGAACATAAAGACAAAAAAGCCTTTCACTGTTGAGCTTTTGCATTTTGTTTTGGGTCTAGCTGAGCTTTTCATAGAAAATTGCAAGTCATCATTTCTCTGTCCAGCACTGTATGCTTTCGTTTTTGCTTCTGCATTTCAAGCTCATTAACAATGATATCATTGCGCACAATTACACAGGTAAATATTATACTTTTTGCAATAATAATCTCTTGATATTGTTCAATTGACGAACGCATCTAATAGCCATTTTTACAATGAAAATTTAATACTACGGACATGCCAACTTACTTCGTTAGACAAATGAAAAGTTGAGCAATAAAGCAAATCAAAAATGCAAAATTTTCATAATTGGATGTTTAAGCGACATACATACATAAGCTACGGTTATTTCATTCGTTTATTTTAGTTGCATTGCATGCTATTGTAATTCGCAATCAGCTTATAAAATATTTCGAAGATATAGTTTATGGTTTGGAAAGCAAAAGGGTGGTTTTTCATACAGAAAATGAGGAAGCCAATCGCACCATGCCTCAGAGCCAACAGTGCTCGCCACCAATAATACATATATACTCTCTCGTTCTCCAAAGAACATTTTAGGCAAACATGGTCGTCAGAACCTGAGCCAAATGAATAAATACCTTTTGAGCAAAACGGTCACATAGCACCTGAGCCAAATAATAAAATAAAATAAAAAATAATAAATTAAAAAACAACTCGCCTACTCTAAAGCTTTGACATAAATGCAGATAGCTTAAGCATTTATCAATAAAATATTTTACATTAATTTGGAATATTTTTTAAAAATTTATCTACTTAAATTTAACAATTTATGTTTTTTATAAATATATTATCTCACTAGTGTGAGTAACAATTATAATTATTTTCATACATAAACGCAATAAAAAATTGTTTTTTTTTTTCGATTTCACACATCCATTTTAAAACCATAATTACCTCCAAACATAAGTTACATAACTTAATGAAACCTCATGTTTGGATGCGTAAATTCGTTTAATTTCAAATGCAGGTACTTTCACTTTCCTTTTCCTTAAATTTATGAAGCTTTTCTTCGATTCTTTTTTGTAATTACTAGTGTACATGTGTGCAAGTGCTAATGACATATATAAGTTTAAGCTTAAGTTTAAGTTTTTTAAATAATTTTACTTACAACTCGGTCCGATAGCTATGTATAATCTAATACTGAAAAGGCATTTGCTGTATGACTGGTTGCTCTCAAAAGAAGATACCGCAGTAAGCTTCTCAAGCTTGTGACAGGGTGACACAAAAAATAAAAATAAATACAAATTTTCGCTCTGTTCGGATACCAAATTTTAGACAAATCTACAGTTAGGGGTTATTCTCGTCTTACTTTTCATACACGTTTTTCAATCAAGTAACCTACACACGATTTTTTTATACTCAATTCAAAAAGCTTTTGAAAACTAAGCTTATGCTTATGCACCACTGTTCGGACTTGAGTATACTCACCACATATTTCCTCAACTCAACATGTTCGAACTTAAAAGCAGTTGGTTAAGAAGGGATTTCAATTTAATTTTAAAAAATATATTAGCGACCCCTAAGTTCGGCTGAAAACTTTTATTTTTATTCTAAAATTTTTAAATTTTTTTTTAAATATTTTTTTTAAATATTTTTTTTTTTACTTCTGTGATGCTACTTATGCAGGCTGTTAAGGCAATGCATTCAAACTTTAAAAATTCTGGTAAAGCATTTGGGTCGTGGTGTTTTGTGAGCATTATGGGTCATTTACTTGTCATAGTGGATTTCCCTATTGATTTTAACACTAAATAAATTGAAAATTTTGTCGCTTAGATGCTCGATGCGTGAATAAAATATTTTAAGCGTATTCCGATTAGCTTTCTTCTTTTTTAATTTATATAAATATTTTACATCATTGATTTTGGTTAATATATCTAAGTATATGAACTATTTATCTTTAGAAAGTTACGCCCAATAAAACATACACTCCTCTATGGAGCTATGTATTTTAAGGTTATGTGAATTCGCGTTGTTGTGTGAGATTGCTCAGCATACTGAAATCAAGAGAGTGCTTGTGGCAGCCATACAAACATATTTATTTTTGTGAATCGACTTTATGTTTTAATTTCATTTTTTAACAAAATAAAAATTAAAAATATTTGTTTTCTCTGCATTGCTCTACTTAGTGAATACCCGCAACTAAACTATTCTTCAATAGCTATTACGTATAAAAATCGGTGTATTATAATTTCTTCTGTATTAAATATATGAAAAAAGCGCAAATATTGGGGAGGGGTTATTCCATGCGAAATGAAATATTTACATTTCTAAATTTGAAATTTTCATGATTTACATTTAGATTTTCTACCAATTAATTATCTTACGCCTAGTCACTGCCATATCTTCGTTTAAAAACTATGTTATTAATTTACAAAATTTTCCATTCTATCCAAAAGCAATTTTTTGCAAGCCAAAAAAATGCCATAAAGTAACCCACAAATTTTTCAATTAAATATTTTTGTTTTTTTTTGCACTTTGAAGCTTTCCAACGCTGTCAGATTCCTAGGCATTATTTGCTGAAAACTTAATAGGTTCAGCTTATTTCAACCAATTCTTTTCCACATCACTCTTAACTTAGCCATTTCTTGCATATTTCCCTAATTAGCCAGTCATTATACCAACAATATAATATCCATATTTATTATTATATACATTTGAGAATGGATCACTTGAGCTAGATACAAAGCTTTAGACAGCAACAGGTTTAGAGTAAATTATTTGAATTTTTTTTTATATTATAACATCTTCCACAGTCCTTCACACACCTGTGCCCTTACTCTGTAGTTCTATTCGAAAGAAAATTTATTCGCTTTTGAGTGTTTTGTACTCTGTAATAAATTTTCGAGTAGAACGAATTCTATTCCTTTCAGTTTTGATTTATCCCTTTTACGTTTGGAAAAAATTTGGCATTTACTATTTCGAAGACATATGAAAAAATTATCGAAAGGTAAAAAATTCTATTCGACAACAATTTTGTGAACAGAAATCCAGAAAAATGTATTTATACTAAAACAACTAAAGTTTTCGATTCGAGCGAACTACAGAGTACCGATGTGTATTGAAAACACTTTTTGTTTTCGAGTGGAACAGGCTTTCGATTAGTATCACTGCGTAAGAACCCAGCTTTCAGCTTGATAAAGGCTACTCTACCAAATCGAAACTATCTTTAAAATTTTGCCTGATCATTTAGGTATGGTTATTAATAGGTCCGTCTTTACCTCTTTTCATTTTGCAATTTAGGTACAGAAAGTTCCTTGAAATTATATATTCCATTATTAAGAGGTTAATCAAATCGAAAAAAAAAGAAATTGCAAACATTTTTTTTGTTGGAACGTGTATGAGGAAGTTTTGTTTTTATTTTAAGCCAGTGCTTTTAGATCTCTCAATCATTTCAGGAAAATTAAAACTAGTTAATAATTACCCTTATCTTATATATTAGTTAATAATTTTTGCTATAGTATATATACATTTTTCCAGATTTATAGTCATTGCTTAACACGGGGTTTAATTAAAATCTTTACTTAAGTTAAAAAGACATTTTAAATGTTGGTCAACCATAGCTAAAATAAATTGTAACAGGGTCCTCTTATGAAAAAAAAATTAAGTTGGTTGGTGGTATGAATTTTATTTGACTATGACTATTGGTCTAAAATGCAGTTCCTTATAACTGTCTCTTTCTATTTTTTTTTTGTTAAATACAGGGTGTTTAATTGTAAAACTAAAATTAAAACTGAGACTGGCCTTATATTTGCTATGGGAGAAAGATTGCCTTGGTCAGTAAATTTTGAAAAATAAATAATTTTTTAAAATAGAAGGTGAAATTTAGAATTTCGGTGTTCCTACAGGGTGACACAATATTTTTTTTTTAAAAAAAAATTATAATAATATAAAATTACCAATTCTGTTTACCCAGTTAACACACTGACGTGAATACCCCTTATATGTATGTATATAGCATATAGTATTTACAATTATATTACTTCTTTTATCCAACAAACGTATCAAAAAAAGTCTCCATATATTAGAAACGACTCTGTTCTATAATACCATCGCTAAAATGTCCAGCTATCGAAAATTCATAATCATCATCATTCTCCTCAGTCACCTCTTGTAAAGCTTGTAAATTATTCGGTTTCTTCGCATTATCATTACTACGATTACGCATATCGACATCGCCTATAACACGTAAACGACGCGTTGACGAACGTGTTAAATATGATGAACGCGTCGTTGAAGAACGTCGAAAATTGGCACGACCCCATAAAAAGCGTCGAAATTCCATACGAAAACGTGGATGTGTTGCCGCATAAAAATATGGATCTACACAAGCAGCCGTCTTACAAAAGAGTGCCGGTATCATGGAGCCCAATGGTGTTAAATATTCTTCCTTACCAAAAACGCCCATCATTGCAACAATGGAATATGGCGTCCACGCTAAAAACCACAAACCAATTATACCCACCACAATCAGTGCCAATTTTTGTTCAGTCTTATTCTTATCTTTACTCGATTGTATACGATTGGCGGCGAATACAACTTTTAATATGTAAAAATATGAGCAACATATTATAGTGAAGGGTACACACCAAGCAGCCACAAAAAATGAGAACATAAAGATGCGTGCGCCGATACTTTTATCCAAATAATCAAAACTGCATGTGGTTAGGAAACCTTCTGGTACATACACAGAGAGTCCAATATCTAATGCTGGTACAATGGAGAATGCAAAACTATACATCCAAATCAATGAAATGATGTATGTGGAGCGTACTCTGGCCGTTTTACGTAATGGATCGAGCGGATGTACGACGACATTATAACGATCTAGTGCTATGGCAGTAAGAGTGCCTATTGATGCGGTGCCACTTAGACCCCCGACAAAGCCATAAATGCGGCAAGCTATATATCGTTGTTAAAAATCGAGATAAGAGAGAGGAAGAGATATAGAGAAAGAGACAGAAAGAATACGGAGATCATAAAAAGAAAGAAAAAATAGAGAAATAAAAAGTTTAAAAGTTCAAACTGTTTTAGGTTTATTCTCGAAAAAATGAATACAGTTCATCGGATCCTATTCTAAGACCCAAAAATTTACTAATTTCGAGCGCTTGATATGGATTGAAAATTGGTTGTGTTTAAATTAAATAAATAATGATTACTAATCATAATAAATATCAATTTGATTGATCGTTTTTCTAAGAATCGATTAATTCATTGATTACCATTACTTTAAATTTTTATGGATTATTATTTTTTTTGTCTCTTTTTAATTTTATAAATACTTATAAGGTACATTTTTTTTTGTCTCTTTTTAATTTTTTTTGGTTATATCTGATTATATAAAAAAAAATCAAAATTATATTACTTTTGATTATTTTTTATTTTTAATAATTGAAAAAAATTACGATTTTTTTTAATTTTTTGAACACAATTATAATAATCATTACAAATTAAAAAATCGTCTAATGAATTGACTACTAATTACCAATCAAATTTAAAAGCTCTGGTTTAAAATGGCGTAGCTCCCGTAAAGCTAAATCGCCACGTTCCCTACTGTTGGAATATGCTGTGCAATCGCTAAACTCAATCGAAACTCGAGCATGAAATTTATTACTTACCAACATCTCCTAAGGCTGGACCCTCTTTAAAATTGTTGTAAATCGCAATAGGGCACTTTAGCAACATAAGAAGATCACTCACAGCCAAATTGATGACTAAAGTATTTGCGGGTGTACGCAAAGATTTGCAACTGCAAATATAAGAAAATACAAATTTTATTAAGTTTGAATTAGATGAGTTAAAAAAATAGCAAAAAAAGGAAAAAAAAAAAATTCAAAAACAAACTCTTTGTATGTATGTATATTTGCAAGTCCAACTCACAACTCTTGCTCTTTCTTATTGTAAAGAATTTCATTAATAAAATGTACTAAATTAAAAGAAAATTCTTTTGCGAATGAGGTGTGAAAAGTAGTGCCAACAATAGCGCTTGGACACCTGAATACAAATGCGCTTTGAAGCACATGCAATAATCTCTTTCATGGTGTTGTTGTAGTGCAAGAAATTCGATTTGGCTTAAATTTGGACAATTATTTCCTTAGACAGGTTTGTCCTTCCATTCATTACTTAAGCGCCTTATTACTATATTATTACTTATTGTCTGCATATATATGTATATATATATATGTAAGTGCTACGTATTCTTCACACCTGGTATCAACACATTTTAGGCTGAATATCTGTAACAATTTTGAACATTTAATGTCTCGTTATATCCCAGTGGGAAGGCGGAGATGGCATTAAAATTTTTGCAGTTCCTTTCCTCCTCCTATAACTTTCATCAATATAAAGGGGTATTATAAATTTGGGCCGATGTTTGTAAGTAAAAGAAGAAAGAGAGAAAGACCAATAAGTATAACGAAATGATCAAGGCGTTCATCTGAGTCGATTTAGCCATGTTTGTCCGTTTCTGCGTCGATCTGTTTGAAGGTAAACTAGTATCTTGGTTTTAGTGAAATCTCAATGAAATTTGGCAGAGATGTAAAAGAATGCATTCTTTTGCGAATAATTATTCACTTGATTTATCGTAAAATGATTGCAGCCATTTTTTGAATTCTTTGACTGGGACCTAAAAAATGAAGTCCACCATTCATTTTTTTCATTAATTTTTTTGTTATTCATGTATTGCATTCATTGCATAAAAAGTCTCACTGAAGTCAATTGAAGTCAGTTGGAGTCATATAGAGTCATTTGAGGTCAGTTTACTTGGGCCATACGAGACATGATCGTAAACTATTTCTGTTGCAAATAGTTAATGAGTTCACTCAAAAAATGCAGTCAGTAAGTGACTTCTCTAAATGACTTCAAAGTTGTGACTTTAAAAAGACTTCAGACTTCATTCTTCAGTCAAAAACCTAGTCAATGAGTGCATTCGAAATTTGGAGTCATTGAATAAGACTTCAACTGATTGCATTCGCATATGAATGCATTCTTTTACAACACTGAAATTTGGTAAGGGGGCGCCATTTTCTATTTAATAATAATTCGTTGAAGCGAACATTATCGGACCTATAAAACGATAGCTTCCATACAATCGATTGTTCCAATGAACTGCTTTGCACATCTCGCTCTCCTACTGGGATATTCACCTTAACACATTAACACTTACCGTAAAAACATATAAATGACAAGTGAATTGCCTAGACAGCCGATACTTGATATGATCGCATAGACAATAGCCATAATGTAGTAGGTGCGCGTACTTGGTGGATCAAATTGCAACCAAAAAGGATTTACTCTGGCTATATAGGACACATCATAGTCACCGTAGTAACGTCTTAAAGCTGGATATGCCGTACTAAAATTGTAAATAAAAAGAAAACAAAGGAAGATATTATCAATTATGCTTGTTCTTATGTATATTTTCGTGGACCAGAAACCCCCCCGTGGTTACGCCCCTGACTACAAGAGGCAAACAAGTAGGTATTACTAAGATTTTTGAAACTTTAGGCACTTCGTTTTTCTCCAACAATTTAAAAATTTAATACAGATTTACCCTTTTTGGAGTAGTTTGAGCACTGGAATATTTTTTAACTAGTTTGTTGTTGTACTGTGGGGTAGTCAGCTGTGTGCACAAGGATTTGTACTTCATTTGGCAGTGTTTTTCTTCGACACCTGATTTTACTAAAGGCCATGCAAGGTCGCATACAGCACAGCTAAGCGGATCGTGTGGGATTGTGTTAAAAGGTAATTGTATATATATACATACATATGTATGAGCTCTTAGATATGCTATCAACATCTAAGTACGTTGAATTGCTTATGGGCAATTCTTGGAAATTGTCCACCAATACTGAAAAGGAAAGCCGAGTTTTAAACCTTTCATGAACATGAAGTCGTACTATAACTTTGGTCCGATGTTTGTAAATATAAGAAGAAGAAGAAGAGACAGACCCACCAATAAGCATACCAAAATGATGGGGGACATGAGTTGAGTTGATTTAGCCAGGCCCTTCTGTTCGTCCGTTTGTCTTTTTGAACGCAAACTATTCCACCTGCGTTCCAATGCCTTTTGGCCCACAAGTCTTGTAATGAAAAAGTTAGGAACGTAAACTTTTGCAGGTTTGGTACATATTATATATGTAATGCGTCGGGTGAAAATGAACCAGAATGGACCAGCACAACATATAGCTCCAATATATGCGATTGTTCCGATAAATGGCTTATGGGCTATACATTTTGCAATTAAAAGGCTAAAAACATGATATTTTGTGTGAAGTGAAAGTTAGCTTGATCAGGGGGGTTATTCTGTATCGCGATGCGAAAGAAATTTCTTTCGCATTTGAAAAAAAATGTATGTGATTTGACAGCTTGCTAATAGCATTTGCTTTCGCATCGCGATACAGAATAACCCCCCAGGTCTAGCATAACCTGTTAGACTGGAACAATCGTTTTGCTCAGCTTTTACCGAATTTGTTTGCTTTGTCTACACTCACCTTAATGTTTCATTAGCTAAATCCATTTCAATTAAATTGACGACTTTGTCGGTCGATGATTGATTCATCGTTGGCCAACTGCTACTGCTGTCAAGGGACCAATTGTTGTCATAACTCTCCGTAGTCATGCTGATGCTAATGTCGCCTCCAACCATCGTATTAATGCTGGATGGTAATAAAGAGGTGGGTATATGCGCTATAGCCATTGTAGCTGAGGTAGATGCAATTGTTGTTGCAACAGACATAATGGCTCGACTTGTGTTTGTGCTAAAATTATTGCTATTGTTCTGGTTGTTGGTGGTGTTGTTGTTGTTGTTATGGTTATTGCTGTTGCTATTATTATTGTTTTTGTAGTAGCTATGTGTTGTGCTGGTAGCATGGTTGTTGTTGTTGTTGTTGTTGTTGTTGCTGCTGTTGCTATTCCCGCTCGCATTATTGCCAATAATTGTTGTCATGTCGTACATATTCATTTTGTTGTTGTTGTTGTTTTTATTTAAGCCCTTCGTAACCCGCTTACGGCTACTATGAGCCAAGATGCTACCATGCCACGTAACCATTTTAACAAATGTTCGACGTATAAGCAGCAAGAGTAACACGAACACGTCCACAGCAATTACGATGAGGTTGCTACTCAAGTTGATTATAATACAAAATTTGATTTGTTGATAGCAACTGCCTTTGTTGTTGTGGTTGTTCTTGTGCTTTTTATTGTTGACGTTTGTTCGTTGATGTTTTTGACGTATTATTGTTGTTTCGTATTCTTCTACTTTGTCTTCTTCTTCTTCTACTTTTAAGTCGTTAGGCGTCACTTGTACAATTTTGCTCTTTTGCTCTAATTGTTGTTGTAATAAATAGTTTAAGCGTTGTTCAGCAATTTGCTCTACACTCGGCTGCTTTGTGTTTGCTGTCGTCAATGTTTCTGCTTCTGCTTCTACTTTACTGCTACTCTTGCTATTGTTGCTGTCGCTGTCGTTGCTGCTGCTGCCCATTTCAAAACCAATTTCGAAAATTGTTGTTTTAACCACTCGTATTTACCGCTAGGTACTCACGAAGTGTTTGCTTTTATGCAATTTAAGATTTTATCGTTGTATTTACTGGCATACAACATGCTGTGCGTTTGCCGTTAAAAATCATTTTCTCAACATTTCCTCTTCCGTCACATATCAGCAGTTGCAAGCAGCAAGCAATGTTCGCTCTAAAGTGATTTCCTTAGTAATAGGATTATGTATTCTTAGTAGCACCGTCCTGCTGCGTTCGTATTTATATCTCGCACTGAGCGTGTCGTTGTTTATTTTGATTTTTATAGCAAGTCGCGAATTTCTTTTAAAATTCCATTGAATTTAAGTCCTTTTTATTTCACGCTCGGCGTCTCTTCACCTGCAACGAACACAAATTTTATAGATTTTTAAAATACTTTCTCTTTGGTTTGCGTCTAATTAACTAATTTTATTTGGCAATTAAATAGCTAAAAAAAAGCAAACTTTTCGCTTGCTGGCAAAATATCACAATTTGACTAATTGGCCTGCATTGCTTTGTGTGCATTTTTGGGCGCGGAAAAAAAAATGTATATGAAATGTGTTGAAGCGAAAAAATTTAACTTAGGTACTTTGTGTGACTATTTCTTGCAACATTCAAAGGAAGTACGCGGCAATTTCGAGGAAATATAATGTAAAAAAAAGAAACATTTTATCTTGCCCATTGGGCTATTGAAATTGGTAAAATTTCAACCGCTTGGCATGGGGCCTATCATACATATCCTCATTACCTGACATGGGTTCTATGTTTTCTAAGTCGTTTTGAGTGACGTAGTCAATTTTTATTATTCAAAACAAAATTCGTAGAATAAATAGATAGAAATAATAAATTATGTATCCAGACATGTTTCTCGGAAAATATTCACATCCAATACGCACAAGCATGATGCGTTTCGAAACAATTTTGTGCGTAAGAAGGTTGCAACCCCATTGCGTGTGTCACTGCAGATGACAGTTATGTCATTTAGACATATTTTTTTGGAGTTTGGCAACAATAGGTAACATATACTTGAAGTATGTCGATGGCTATTTCGGGTGCCATTGTTCTGTGAGTGAATTACAAAAGCTAAGAAATGACGCAGTAAGATACTCGTAAGTACAACAAGTGATATAGTCAAAGTTTGGGTGTAGCCGACTGCATATTATATACTTAGCTGTGAGCTAGTTTTCTAGTTTTTTCAATGAATTTATGTAATTTTACATCCTTGGTTAGTTCATTCTAATACCCACTATAGAGAAGGTTACAATTTTAGTATATTAGAGATGATAGACATTTAAGCAAATTTTTTAAAACGCCCATTCCTGGTACCAATATTATAAATGAGTTGTAGGCCAAGAATAATTTTGTTTTATTAAAATTGATATTGGTTGTTATTTTGATATGAAGTTTCTATTGGAACAGAAAAGAAAAATTTTCTATCATCGGTACCTTGCTTTTTCTATAATTTCCCTTTTTTTCTTTTCCTTAATATTTTTCATTTTCTTTATTTTTTAATATCCTTTCAAATTCTTTCTCACCGCGCTATGTGCATTCGAAAACGCAAGAATGTGATACGAGTAATAGTCGCTTTCAATCAAAAATGAACTTTCGGTGCTTCTACAATTTCATATGCTTTTGATTTCTGTGTTTTCAGTGCTTTGCTTTCAATTTGATGAGTTGTGTTTCACTTCTTCTAGAGTTAGACTCCTTTGTGTGTACATTACGGTGATCCATTTGCGATAATTTTTTTCATTAGGTGCTCAAGGAAAATATTGAATTACATTTAAAAAAAAATCTTTCAGAGTTGTAAATAAATAAATAAATTTTTTGGATTGGTTTTATGTACCTTAGGGTGAACTTCAAGCTCTTCAAAATATAGTTTTGAAGAAAATTTTTTACCTCAAACAATTTTTTTATTTTTATTTTATTTTATTAACAAATTGTCATAGCATAAAATGAAAATTGCTTGTTTTTCAAGTTAGTATAAAGGATCTAAAATTTTCGAGAATTTTTTTTTGTGTAGAATAATATTTTTCATATCACTCAAATATACACATGTAAGACTGGTTTTTACATACATCCTATATACATACATATATTTTTCCACAATTTGTTGCACGCATATTTATTACACAAGCATTTAGCCAATTTTCATATGAAATGCGAATCCCAATAAATGAATTCAATAAGCTTTTCTGAGAAAAAACTTTCACAAAGCAGTCGTAATAATAATTTGGTGCTACATATTAGCGGAATCTTTTTTATTTTTCGCATATTTACTCACCGACGCTTTGGAAGTAACCCGAGGTATTGCCTATATTGGCCTAAGGTCCTTTGAATAATATTTTTATATAAAAGTGGGCGCGGTCCTTATCCAACTTTATTGATTTCTATTCCTTGTAAGAACAATAATTGATAATATTTTTAAAATAAAGTAAAACGAAATTTGGGCCAGTGTTTGTGTCCCAGATGAAAGGACGGACAGATTTATTCATTTCTGATATCCTCCTGAATACTTTTGATTTATTACTTTGAGCCGTTACGTACTGCCGTTATTTTTTTAAATTAATAAAATGCAAATATGGATTTTAGTGATAAAATATTTGCAATCAAAATTATTTAAAAAATTAATTTTTTCATGATGGTTTGCTGGCGGTTCCTTAATAAATAAAAAATTTGGTAAAAAATGTTGGACTTTTAGTTGAAACACCCACATACACAAATATTTGCTTGAAGCAAACTTGTTCATGTGTACTAGGGATGTCTACCACGCGATACCGAAATTGCTACAATACCGAGTTTTGAAAGATGTTAACTAAATACTAAATATGTGTGATTTATTTTTTTTATGCTCTGTAATATTTTTTCATTATTTTGACGATTGATTGAGTTACTTCAAATAACAAATTCCCTCCTAGCAAACTGAAAAGAAACTGGTTATCGTTTGGTAATATTTAAATAAACATTAATCAATTGAGAAAAAATAACGGATTTTAAACTTTACAGAAGTATAATTTTCTCATTCCAATTTTTTATTTGGGTGGCTTGAAGAAAATTGGCGTTTATCAAGATCCAATTTAAGGAATGCAAAAAAAAGCATGCTTTGAATGATTTAAAAGATTTTACTTTAAAAATATGAATTCAAGAATAGTAATTTTTTATAATAAAAAAAATTAAAACAAAAAAAATAAAAGAACTATTTTTTTTTAATTTTAATTAATTTTTTTTTTTATTATAAAAAATTACAATTCTTGGCCTTGAGCTCATTCATAGTCATGGGTATTTTCAAAATTTTTCGAATACCCAAATAGTGGCACCAGTGCCGAAATCTCGCGATTTCAAAATCAGATCCCGAAAAAATCTTGTAATTCTGAAAATATAAAAATTTCGCTTCTCTCATTTGTAAATATTTGAAAACCATCGCTATAAGGAATATATTCACATTATTGTGGATGGCAATAGATTGCATGTAATGCATTTAGAGCGTATCCTACAGTCAGCAAGCTTTTTCAAACAAATTGCAATATAAAATAATAACGGTAGTCGCTGGCTGAGTGAGCCAAGAAAAAATTTCCGAACTAACCTACATGCAGTTAACCAAGTACTACTCATAATACGAATTTGAAATTCGATTTTCGATCTTCGATAGCCAGCGAAGATCGAACACCGAAAAATGCTCATAATAAGGGCCATAGTATCCCATTCGAAAAAAAAAGATTTTGTTAAAACTATGATTTATTTAATTAAAAATCGAGCTTTTCATTCTGTCTAGTTTGTAGGCTGTCTTAAAAGCCGAGTTATGAACTAGTTTGATAACTGACTAGTTTGCTGTTTCACTGCTGGGTACACACAAACCCACACACAAACACAACCCTATTTACATGTAAACGCATAAAAACCACTTTTAGCTATTTTTAATTTGTGTTGAACGAAAAGCTTTCCAAGCATCCGGTTGTTTGATTTCTTTTGTTAAATCGGTTTTTGTTTTGGCGCAACACAAAGTCTAAAAAAACTAAAGCAAAATCAAATCAAAAAACAAATAAAAGCTCGATATGAACAACGAGCTTAAAACGGCAATTATGGGTTTTTTTCATACGTCAGCGTTAAGCGCTAAATTTGTTGTAAATTGCAGTGCAACTTAAATGTGTCTGAACTTGATATGCGTTAGTAGTTGTGTGTGAAAGTTTTGGTGTTGTAATTAGGCTCTATTAAGCGCACGCTTTCACTCCACAGATAACTGGCAGCCGAGAGCTAAATGTAACTGCCAAGTTATGAGAAAATAAAAATGACATAAATTTGAGGTATAAAATCAGGCGCAAAAAGTTTTTCTCGTTCAACTTTCACACCCTGCGGCGAATTTGTGACACCAAACTTAACTGAAGCAACAATTTGCTAGTTAAGCGATTATGTGCATGAAATTGTCGCTGTTGGGTGTTTAGCTATCAACTTTTAAAACGTGATCAACGGTTTCCATATTCTGTGGTCATAAGCAAAAACAGCTTAAGTGGACTTAAGAAAAAGTAAGTGGTTACTTTGACCTATTGTTCCGTGAGTATTTATGATCAAAAAAAGATCGTCTTAAGATAATCATTCAAAGAGAGAGCTACAGAGAAACGACGTTGATTTAACTCTTTCAGCTTCTAGGAAATAGTCCTCCGTATCCAATTGTTAAGCTTTTATTGCACAGATATAATATATTTATTGAGCTTTTATACTAGCTCCTGTGTTGAGTAGTCTGTGCTAATATAAATTAATAACTGTGTATATTTATCATAAACGCGGTTAAGCATTTTGGCACTCAGTTTATCGATTGCTAGTATGCATCGTGTTAACGCACGTTTATCGCATGATAACAATAAGCGCCAGCAAAGCACACACATACACAAGTAGAGTGCCACATATCAGCAAGCGGTCAAGCAAGAATTTCTATACACGCACACTAAGCCAAATCTCAATTACAACTCAGTTATGCTTCCAATCAACACTAGCAACAACAACAACAACAACAAATGTCTATTGTCAATTAAAAATGCTTCTTTCAGTGATTGCATTATTTCGTACATTTAATTTTATATATTAAATGGTTATTGCATTTAATCAAGATTAGCTCATTAGTGTAGCAGTTTGTTCAAAATGTGTAAAATCGTATTTCAACAGCTGCTGCTCTTTATAAAGCATTCTTAGTTTTTACAAGTTGTAAGATATGCACAATTGAGTAATAGGTTCAGTGCCAGCTGCAAAGAAAAGTGTAAATAAGCACGTATATGAAAAATTCGTTAAACTTCTTGGCTACCGTACAAAAACTTTTGCTTTAGCTAAAGCTTGTTTTTTGTATACATCCAGCAGTTCAAACTAACTAACAACTAGTAGAAGTGAAAGCTAACACATAAGTCGTCTCCATTTGTGTATTGAAGCAACTAGTACTTTTACCACTTCGGTATTCAAAAAAGTTAACAACAGACTGTTTCAAACTAGTTCCAAATCGATTCCAAAAAAAGCTTACAAAGAGTACAAAAAATTTCAGAGCCGCGTTACAGCAATGCGGTTGATATGAAAAAAGACATGGCTCGAGTTCTATCGTCAAAAGTTAAAAGAGCTTTATAAGGATTCTTGCAATCATACATACTCATGTATATGATTACCAAAACTTCTTTTGTTGGTAGATGCCTGACCTTTTTGCGACTATTTTAAAAGCACTCAGAAACTGTTAATTTACAACTACTCCCAACCAGTTTCTTGGTGAAATCTTAAAATTTTCGTCTTCGTTTTCGGAAAGTATTGCATAACCATTCATGTATGCGGGTGTTCCATTAAGTATATCTGTATGCTCTTATGTACATACATGAAAGTTAAAATAAGCTTATGAAAAATGCATTCTCCTGCTGCCCATTACGTGACTATCTGTAAATAGAAAGGGAACAGATGCAGAATTGATGAACTGAAAACAGAATTTTACAATTGTAAGGACAAACAACAATAAAAATAAAGTCAAAACAAGTAGACGAGTTGAAGGTGGGGTGTTCAATATAACATTTTATACTCAGCTGCGGGCTTTTGTTGGAGTAAACCATGAAAGGAAACACAGAAAGCGAGAAGCGAAAAAAGCAAAGGAAAGGGCTGCATCGTAAAAGAGAAAAAAATTGGAACGAAAAAAATTCAAATTTACCTGTTACCTGCACCCAAACCCGATAATTTAGTCATACAAACCACAACGCCCATAAAGAAGCTTTGGCTGTCACTACTTTCAATGCCGTAAGTTTTACTATAAGCTGGCATAGGCAGACAATCGCTTTCTTTACTTTACCCCAATTTGTTATTTATTAAGTTGAG
The DNA here is from genome assembly GCA_951509765.1 of Sphenella marginata. Lineage (NCBI taxonomy): Eukaryota > Metazoa > Arthropoda > Insecta > Diptera > Tephritidae > Sphenella > Sphenella marginata. The sequence goes on from OX608082.1 coordinate 18,671,822, forward strand.
GAAAGTTATAATTTTGTTGTAGGTATTCCATATGCACACAATTTTGTGTGTTCAAGCATAAAGTTTGTGGTGACTTTGCCAACTTGCATTTTGAGTTCGTACTGAAATGCGTTAAAGATTTTGTTACGCCTAAATAAATAGCAAATCTGAGAAAAGTTGTCAAACGTATGCAAAATATATTACAATGTACATTAGGCTGGTAGAAAATTTGTTGTTTCTTTTGGAAATCTTAACATTTCATCTATGACAATTATTTATCTATGTTTTACTAGTCAAGTCTCCAATCCACGTGGGGTATCATTTTCAACCTCCTGCGTGTTTTGTGCTCACCCCTACTTGACCCCACAAAAATTTCATGTGTTTTTGGGCATTGTTTGTGTGTTTGCCATGTAATTTGTTTTATCAACATTCCAGGATTAAGTGTATTATCTGAACGTGTTGGGCGTTTCAATCTTAATATTATTATGTATGTATGTAAAACTATTGTACAACACAACAGGTGACAAAGTAGTTGTTCGTACTTCCTAAATATTCGAGGTATAATATTCACACACTACATATATTGTTTAGTCGGCGGAGTTCTCATCATGCTGCGTAGGGTTACCTGAACAACCAAAAAAACATGTGTTCATACTATGGAGACACTAAGCGTGTAGGCATGCTTGCTTGAGGTTATTTTATGATTCGTTGGCTGAGAGAAAAATGGAACATTTGACTGCACACAGAGTTGCTTAATTAGAAATACTTCATTGATGATACATAATGGGCGACGTGATTCCTGATGTTGAGTTAACTAAAGTTGAGAATAAACAGCACCGGAGTTAATTGAATTTTGGTATAGGATATAAGTAAATAAAATAAAATAAAATAAAATAAAATAAAATAAAATAAAATAAAATAAAATAAAATAAAATAAAATAAAATAAAATAAAATAAAATAAAATAAAATAAAATAAAATAAAATAAAATAAAATAAAATAAAATAAAATAAAATAAAATAAAATAAAATAAAATAAAATAAAATAAAATAAAATAAAATAAAATAAAATAAAATAAAATAAAATAAAATAAAATAAAATAAAATAAAATAAAATAAAATAAAATAAAATAAAATAAAATAAAATAAAATAAAATAAAATAAAATAAAATAAAATAAAATAAAATAAAATAAAATAAAATAAAATGAAATAAAAAAACTAAAATAAAGAAAAATTAATTGAAATGAAATAAAATAAAAAAAAAAATAAAAGAAAAAAAAACCATGCCTCAAAACTTCAACCGGGTTCAAGCTTGACTTTAGTTGCTCCTGTTTCTTGCCACAAGTATATAACTTGTTTCTTTCATATGTACGTGTGAATAAAAGTTAATGTATGTATGTATATTTAAAGTGAAGCCTTACGGTTCGCTTCAAGATCTACATATGTATGTAAAATGTGCAAACAAACAAAATATGCAAAATGCCTAGCCTCATCAAGCAAAGGCGTTGATTTTCAATAAATATTTATCTTATGCTTATTACACATCTGCATATACAGTTATGGATAAAGTAATAAGGACACCATTCAAAGAGGTAGTGCTTGTGACGGGGCTGACACACAACACGCTACTCGGAAATAAATATCCCAATTCATATTAAACAATATCCTATGTTTATTTCTATTAATATTCATTGTTCATTCTTTATCGCTCTCTTTTTAAATTTCTCTCTCTCTATCAATATTGGAACTAAATTTGATGTAATTGAAGTCTGATTTTTTATTTACTCAAATTGTAATAGCCACCACCTGTAACTGCATGCATTACATATAAAAATGCGTAACTAAGTGCATACAAGTTAATAAATTAGACTGGACCAAAAAAATATATTTTTTACATTAATCCGTAACAAGTTTGTAGAGGTTTGCTATTACTTAGAAGTTCGCCCATGGCCCCGAAACGATGTATTGCTTTTGTAGCTTAAAATTGCGGTCAAACTAAGACGAAGATTATTATATTTCAAAACATTTTTAAAAAATTTGTTTTCTAATTTGAAGAATACTCCATCTCAATTTGTATTTAACTTTGGTTTAGAAATATCGTTTTTGAGACTGATTCTGTGACAATACGTTCTTAAATTATAATAAATTTTTTGTTCTTGGGCCCGGTCTAATGTACCTATGTATATTTTAGATATTTGTTAAGAATGTCGCATAGCAAATGTAACACATTTTTTCACATTGGCGCGATTATCGATTTATTTTATTCCAATATTAAATGCCAACCATAAGACGCAAGATGCACTTAACATTGCCACAAGGCTTGCACGATTTTAGTATGAACTAACCTCACAAAGCGACATGAATTGACCAAGTTGCCAAGTACTTGTGTCGTCACCTACAATTGTTTACTCATACGAACATATACTCGTATGTAAATGTGTGTAGATAATCCACAAATACTTGCAACACACAGCAAATGCATGCTTAGACACCATTCTTTTGCCTCGTAATGTAGGCTAAATAATAAAAATAAACGAACCCAAAGGCCAACAATAATCAACAGTGAATAATTCAAAGCAACCAGTGAACCAGAGCATTAACTGAGTGTCGGTGTGTCGGTGATAGTGTACGACCGAATACGAATAATCAGATTGTTCCTGGCACTCAGCCGAAACCAGGTTGTAGACCGAACTTATTGTGGCGAACATTTCATAGTTTGAAAACAAGTGTATATTATTATTAGAGTGTTTCACTTTTACGCCATATTTTTGTACTCTTTTGCTGTTTCATAGAAGTAAATAGATTTTGACAGCCTCTACACGCTCTTTTTCTAGTCAAAATTACTTGAGAAAAAAAAATTTACCGTAAAAAGGTTTGTTTGTTGTCTTCCCATTTTTGCCCAAAATGCCTTTCTGTGTGTTTCTTTAGTTGGTTCTCATTCAAATTGAAGCCACTTGGAAATTGAAACTTTATTTTGAACTATACACTGAATAAAATCGGAAACACAGATATCGAACAAACATGAAGAGAAGTGGTAGCTTGGAAATGTCCAAACTAATGAAACCATCGCTGAGAGTTTTCGGATTTACCAATAAAATAAATAATTTATTTTTGTTATTGAGCAAATCTGGTTTCAAATCGATTTTTTGATTTTACAGCTCAATTTTTCTTAGTGTTCAAGTTGATTTGCAGTCTTGCAATACGATCAACTTTCAATTTATTTCCAAAGAAATTCCAACTAGTCAGTCTCTTGTATTTTTTCCAAAAACTTTGGAGCACCTAATCATGTACATCACCGATAGGAAAATTGATAAGAAGCTTCGGGTTTTCCAACCCTATTCTGCGGAGACTTAGACACAGTCAAAGTCAGTCTTATTCAATGCAGAGTCCGAGTCTCTACTTTTAAATTGTTCAAGACGAGATTCTACCAGCAGGAGCAGTTGCCAGTCAATCTAACCTAACATAACCTAACTTAAGCTAACCTAACTTGACTTAACCTAACCTAACTTAACCTAACCTAACCTAACCCAACCTAACCTAACCTAACCTAACCCAACCTAACCTAACCTAACTTAACCTAACCTAACCTACTCGGAAATAAATTATCTAATCCTATGTTTATTCCTATTAATATTTATTGTTCATTCTTTCTCGCTCTCTTTTTAATTTTTTCTCTCTCTATCTACCTATCTATCTGAGATTCTACCAGCAGGAGCAGTTGCCAGTCAATCTAACCTAACATAACCTAACTTAATCTAACCTAACTTGACTTAACCTAACCTAACCTAACCTAACTTAACCTAACCTAACCTAACCCAACCTAACCTAACCTAACCCAACCTAACCTAACCTAACTTGACTTAAGCTAACCTAACCTCACCTAATCTGACCTAACCTAACTAATCAAGTGTTCAGCTTTTATAGGCCATACAATTTTTATTTAGTTTTTTTTCAAATATTTTACCAAACCCTTAAGCGTTTGCTTTTTTCTCTTCGGTAAAGTGCCACCCTAATGTGTAAAGTCGCCCTTGCCAGCACATCTGGTTTGAATGCACTTTTTTTAGTTCATGCTTACTATGCTTTCTTTACACACGCTTCATCTGATTGTGCCTTTTTATTTGTTGTCTGTATTTTCTACTTTGTTCTTCTTCGTGCTTTTTTATTGTGTATCACCCAGCCACTGGCCGTTGCATTCGTTTGGCACACAATTCTTCAAACGCTTTTACATAATCACATCCAAATTTCGATCACGTATACGCCCCGGTGTCTACTTGGGCATAAACAGATTGTGAACAAATAGCTAAATGGTGCATGTAATTGTGTTACTTACATTCTTCTTCTTCTTCTCCTTTTTTTATTTTGTTCATTTATTGTATTCGAATGCATTTAATTTGCATATTCGTCGATAGTTAGCATTGTAAAATAAGAATCATTACAGATTGTTCCTCGAGTAATATGCCAATTAATGTACGTGTATATGTATGTATATGTGAGCGCATGTGTATGTATGTAGTATGCATATGTGTGTGGGTGAATAATGGTATTAATTACCTCTTGTTTTGTGAATATTCTACTGGGCGTATCATTAGACATGTATGCATTTTTTACTCAGCTTTAGACAGATTTTAAATTTTAGATTATTTAGGTAATTTCACTAGTTCGAGTATGAATTTCTTCTTCTATTTATATTATAAACTATCAGACATAAAAAATTACCTGCACGCTCTTTTGTGCTCTTTTTTAAATTTATTAAAAATATAAAAAAAAACAAGGAAAAACAGTTTTTTGAAACAGTACAGTTTCAGATGCCTGATTTTGGACATTTTTAATTTTTTTGTGGTAAATTTAAAAACAATTTTTTTGCTTCTTCTTCTTTTCAGTACAGTTTCAGAATGCCTGATTTTGAAGATTCGAAATTATTAATTTTTTTGTAGTAAATTTAGAAAAAAAGGTTTCTTTTCGCTTCTTATTCTTCTCAGTTCAGTTTCAGAAGGCCTGATTTTGGATATTTTGAAATCATCGATTTTTTTAAGGTACATTTTTTTTTAGTTGTGTAAAATGTTTCTTCTTCTTCTTCTACTCAGGAACTGTAGGCCTCCCATACATTCTACCCGGCAAAGTTTCAGAACAGCTCATTTTTGAAATATTGAAAATGCTCTTTTTTTCATTTTAAGGAAATCTTGAATGATTGAGGATCTTACAGACATTTATGTATGTATATGAAATTCAGCAATATCGCACTTTATTTTTCCACATTTTACATTTTCATGCAACAATCTTTACTGCCCTTCCCACAACCATACAACGAACATTGTCATAACATCGCCATAACATCGCCAATCAGCATTCAGTCAATAGTCAATTCGTCATTCAAGCGCCAAATTCGCATCGCTTTGTGTCACATGCCCTTCATTCGTTGCTTTCAAAGGATTCGATGGCATATTATTTTTTACTCTTTTTAAATCAAATATTCATAAATGCATACATACATTGTTATTATTATTATTATTATTATTGTTTTCATTGCGTACTGCCTTACTATAGAGACCAAAATATTCTGATATTTTAGAATTTTGCAAATCAAAATTTTTATATTTGCTACAGACAATTTTATGAATGTATTAACAATAATATAGACTCTCATTGGAATATCTTAGATGCTATTTACAAAGAGAAAAGATTGTATGTAGGCATGGACGTCTCTGCATTTAAATAGGTAATGGTTTAAAGAATAATTTTTTATGTAAATAGAGAAAAACACAGTAAGCTAGGCTGTTATGCTAAGATTTTGTTTGAAAGATTTCAATGATACAACAACAATCTATCGAGTGCTGAGTGGAAGGTCTCCCCATTTCAAATTATTTGAATTTTTTTTCAAATAGGGCGCTTTAGAAATTATTTCTTATTTTAGGAGTTATTCACACAAATTCTGAGAAATTTAATTTTTTGAAAATATATTAGGGCTGTGCGATTAATTGATTAATCAAAATTTTGATTATTCATAACTTCGATTACTCAATTAATCGATTAATTCTGATTTGTGATTAATCAAAAAGGGTGTTTACTCGATTAATTAGGATTTTGATTCATCAAAAAGAAAATTAATTGATTAATCACCTTTTTGATTAATAGTTTTTTGAATAAAATGATTAATCATATATTAAAAAGGCACAAATTTAGAAGTTCCTTGATACTTCAACCATTTGTTGCATCTTCGACATTTTGCCCATTCGCGATTGGACAACATCTCAAAATTTTCTTAATTTTTTTTAAACATTTTGAAGCATGTTTGGTTTTTAATTTTTTTTTATTTTCAGCTATTTCAAGGCAAACTTTAAAGGGGTTCGACCAGGAGCGCGGAAAAGCAGTTCCTTTGACGTTCTGATGGTTAATGGGGCATATTATGGTTAAACACGTTAGTCACTCTGCTTTAGAAGCTATTTGAGAGTTTCTCTTTTCAATGCCCACAGCGAATGTCACTGTCCAGCTGAGGGTCGTAATATAATAAAATTGCTTGAATACCATTTTTAGGAGACCTTGACTATGAGGTATTACACATTGTTGCTCCGCTCCTTTTTAACTTGTGGCTCACCCCCACCACCACAACCAAACAAAACATAGTTAACCCAACTCCGACTGCTCAAAAGCACAGACTTGTCGTTGTCACTACAAAATAGCGATTTAATTATAAACAGTAACAAAGTGTGTCAGCAGCATATCTCAATTGTAGCTTAAGTATTTTGTCATTTTAATTCGATTCTCCTTAAGATTCATTCAGTTTTTGTTCATTCGTTCTGCGTTGATTGTGAAAATATTTGACTGCACGCTAAATTGAGCACGAGCAATTGATTGCTTGTTTAACAAAATACTAACCGAACTCATTGTATTTGTAACAAAAAAAAAATAAAATAAAAGATATATTTATTATTAAGTTGACCACTTTGTGCAAAATAATTATTTATTGTTCTGTTTGTTAGCACGAAATCTTGTTGATTTAAGGAAGTTTGTAATTTAGAGCTCGCGCACCTGTCAATGTCAGCAGAGATTGCAATGACATTTATAACAATTAATATGTCAATGATTGCCGCATTAATGTCAAGCTATTTGAAACAATAATTTTGTGGTTATCGCTTGGGTGCACCTTTTTAATATTAATTCTTTGGTATTTATATTTCATGATGCCTCGTTTGGCTGACAAGTTAACTTAAAGAAAAAAAATTAAAAATTAATTTTAAAAAATATTTAAAATGTTGGTCAATCATAGTCATATTAAACAAAGATTTTAGCTAAAATGAAATGTAATAGGGTCCCCTTATAAAAAAAAATTAAATTAGTTGTTGGTAAGAAGAAATTTGTTATTTTTGCTAGGTCACCCTGTGTCAACTAATTTATTCGCAAACCATAGCCTACATACATAGCTGTGGCAATAAGCGAAAAAAGCCAAACTCAAGTTTGTGATAAACGTTGTGACATCGCACAACCATAGACATAAACCGTAATTTTGAATTTAAAACATGAAACGAGACATGAAACGAAGTTTAGCCTAGAATTATTTTTAGTATATAAAACTCTATTTTAATTTGACTATAATTATGGGCCATTACCTCGAGTAACTATTTATGAAAGTCTCAAAATATCGGTCCAAATATAACGAGAAAAATTATATACATATGTACATACATATTTATACTAGCAGACCCAAGAAACGTTGTTCTGCCTGGAAGTATACTTCCCTTATTGAAAGAAGTAGTACTCTCTTTCCTTCAAATTTAGAACTTCCCTCTCGGAACTAAAATTTGTTTGGTCTTGGTCCAGCTTACATTTTTGTGTCTATTTTTTGAACACCTCTATATAGATAAAATATCATTAACTTGAATAAAATTTTTTAGCTTCATTTCCATCGAGAGTTGTACTAAATTTAAAACATTAAATTGTTCAAAGCATTCAATTAGAATGCGCTGCCGCAAAAATGCCAATAACTTTAAAACCAATTATTCGCTAAATGTACATTCCCTGTAAAAACTCGTGTTACTAATCACTAAAGAGAGCAATCCGGGATGGATTGCTTTAGTCAACAGTTGGCTATACTTCAATACACTTAATACTACACAATTTACGTAGCATACTTATAGGAGTTTAAATCAATATAAATTTTTGTTGCATACTTATAGGATTTAAAAATACCCAATTGGGGTGGAAAGTGCATTAGTCCCTTCAAATGGATATAAATGGGTACAATTAGTCTCTCCATAGGACATGCTTAAACAAATGTGAACAGAACCGGCATAAGTCATATCCATATTTGCGACTCGCCCCGGACTCACCTTTTGCATTTTTTGCAAGGTTGATTTGAATGTATGTTTGTGTGTGTGTGGTTGAGCTGCGGCCAAAATTTAATTTGAAACAAAATTTTCAATTTAATTCAACTCACCGCTGCAATTTGATTGATTTTGTTGTTTGTAAAAGCTCGAAGGTATGTATGTATATGTACATGAATGCCAGAGTTGTTATTGTTTCACACTTTTCGTCGAAATGAAATTGCTAAAGTTTTGCTATGAGTTGAACACAATTTTAGAAAAAGTTGCCATTTGAAAAGGCTTTTAAAAACGCCCCTTAGATGTAGAACTAGAGAGTGTTGAAATAAAAAAGTCAATTTTACAAATTTGCATTTTTTATATTTTAGGACAAAAAGTCTTTAAAAGGTTGCCTGCATTTTTTTCATTCAACCAATCATTCCTTTTCTCCCTCTTATTTTTAATCTCGTCCCACAACAGCACTTCTCCGCCTTCGGCTACACATTCACTTCAATCTCCCTCTTCTTGTAGTACTTTTATTTATTACATCATTATCTCTGCCTCCCTCCCATTTATATTTCAATTTTCATTATCCTCTTCATATTTATAACAATCTCCATTTTCATTTCCACTTCCTGCTTCATCTGGTTCACCATCAGAATACGCATCTACCGCCCAACTTCAATCTCTGTCCATACCCTTATCGATTTCCTTATCCATATCCATTTCCATATTCTTATCCTTATCCATATCCATATACATTTCCTTATCCTTATCCTTATCCATATCCATATCCATATCCATATCCATATCCATATCCATATCCATATCCATATCCATATCCATATCCATATCCATATCCATATCCATATCCATATCCATATGCATATCCATATCCATATCCATATCCTTATCCATATCCATACCCATATCCATATCCAGAACCATTCCATATCCATATTCTTATCCATATCCATATCCATATCCATATCCATATCCATACCCATACCCATATCCATATCCAGAACCATTCCATATCCATATTCTTATCCATATTCATATCCATATCCATATCCACATCCATACATTTTTTATTTTGTTTTAAATCGTTTGGTAGGTTTAAATCCAACTAAGTGGTGAATTAACATATGTATATATATCCTCACCTTGAGCTTGCTTGGAATAACAAATGTCTGCATTTTCTGAAATGCTTCAATTAGCATATGTAATGGCCCAGCACTCACTGGCTCAGCAAAAATCGATGTATATTTAAATCCATTGATATTATCAGAAATTTTGTGGTTGTGTTGTAGTTGTATTTGTTGTTAGTGTAGTTGCTAACAGTCACATAAATTGATTTTAATTACCATCTCATTATGAGAATGTCGCTGCGGCACTTGCCTACTTTTGCTGGTACTCACTGCGCTTGTTCCATTTTCCGCAAAAACAATTTTTTTCAATTTTTATTCAATTTCCTTTTTATGTGGCATTTGCGGTACATTATCACATTTCCTGAGCATTATTCACAATTTACAACGACAATGCACACAGACACCCACACACAGACAACGCCACTTTCATTTCGAATTATTACTACGCTATATATTTTTCTACTTCTTTATTTATTTATTTATTTTTTTTAATTTTTACAAATCACTTTGGTACTTGTGGCTTTTACACTTTCACTTTTTTGCCACTAGATGGCGCGGGGGACTTGATACTTTAAAAATTCTCATTAAAGTTAAAGTCAGTTAATAGAACATTAATAAAAAGTCAATAGTTTTTTTTTGGGAAAAAAAAAGAAGTAGAGGAAGAAGGATAACGATACAGGAATAGTAAGTCAAAAAGTCAATAAATTTCAAAATTCAAAAATCATAAAGTCTAACGCTTTGATTAAGAAATTTTTTTTTAATAAAATTTTGCCATCTCTTGTTAGAGATTTTACTTCCAATCATTATTTCTCTAAAGAACACAATTTATTACTTAAGCGCTTATTGCAAAATAGCACAGCTTTATATATATGTGAAGCACTTTGGTTTTCCTCATTTTTCCTTTAACATTTTAATATTCCCATCCGCACCAAAGCGTGTAACGATGCCAATAACAGAATTCTTATTTGGTTTTACTTTTACTTTCAGATTTGTTAATTAACGATATAACTTTATGAGTCACTGTGCTACGTATCATTGTACTCATGTGTGGTACGAGTATTATCTTTAGCTTTATTAATATATATTTTTGTTTGTAAATTAAAAAAAAAAATAATGAACGCATTTATGAAAAGAGAATCAAAGCACAAGTACAACAGTGCATACACACACACGCATACATTCAAACATTTTCCATGTGGTTTCAGTTTGACATTGCTTTTTGGCATCACTCTCACTGCCTCGAAATTAATAACAAAACCACATTGACTCACATCATAAACGCACACCACCTCAGCTGCATTTCATTCGTCATTTGTGTGTTTCATGAGTAAATAGTATATTAGACTGAAACGACTACTGTGGGCATAGCGGCTGTTTGTTGGCACTGCGCGACGCCAAAATGTATGCTTCAATTTTTAAATTAACATATTTTATTCGCGCTTGAAAACTACAACGTTAGGGTGGGAGTGTTTGGCAATACAGCCAGAAAAATAAAATAAAATAAAATAAAATAAAATAAAATAAAATAAAATAAAATAAAATAAAATAATAATGCATGCAATTCTATGTAGAAATTTTTGAGAGATGCGCGAACAAGCATAAAGATAGAAAAACTAAAATTAAAAAAACAAAAAAATGTGGTTTTTCACAGTAAGAGCTACGCTTATGTATTTTCCTTTAGCATCTTTAATGTACAGTTTTCATTTTTATCAAATGGAAAATTATATGACAAGTGAAGAGCTGGAATTTCTCTCCTTTTGGGATTTTTATACAATTAATTGCGCAAATTATAAAACCACAATCAACGTCTATGCAAAACATAAAATCTTTTGAAACCACAGACATGATCCCTAACTTAAGCCCAAAAAAAAAATTTAGCGGTAGACTTAGGTCTTCGTACACTCGCTAAATATTCGGTTAACAGACAGACAGGCATATCATAAACAAACAAACAAGTGCTACAACACGAAAATACCATTGTAAATACTTGAAGAAAAGCCAAGCGGATAATAAAAGATGCACAGCGAGAAGATAGAAATGAATGAAAAAAAAGATGAAATTGTTTACGAGCTCGCGTCATTGAATGTGACTTGCTGACACTTGTTTGCTGAATCGTTACCCGCATATCCTTGTAATACATACATGCGCTACTACAAGAGCAACTACTTGATGCATATGTATGTGTGTATGTAAATACGTACACTGTGCTGACTGCCAGGAACATCATAAATGCAAAATCCGAGAATGGAAAATGTGTGATAAGCATTCTAAGGTAAAACAAATAGTTAGACGTGAAATGAAAATGATTCGAGGGAACATTCTAATAAATCAAAGAAGCATTAAAAAGGTGAAAGTTTATAGATAAAAGAAAAATTTAAAAAAGTAAAGATATTGAAAAAAATTATGACATCAAAACCAATGCAAAGCAATTGGGGTGCATTTATCAAATTTCGATGTTGGATAATTTCCCTAAAGAAATCTTTTACATTTTCAGTCATGCGAAGACTAGAAAGATACTTAAATCAGCTTTCGAAATTTTTTTTTGTTAAAAGAAAAGTTTTGAAATGGGAAAGACTTCAAATTTCAAATTTTAAAAAACTGTTTTTGTTAGATATTTCTATTGACTATATATAACATATCTAGAAAACAAAATTTAATTTTTTTTTTTTTTAAATTTTACAAATATGCAATTACTTAAAAAATTTCACTTCGATGAAACTTGGTGTGAAGGTTAAAATTCTCTCCCCAACATTTCAGCATATTTTCTTTTTTTGAGAAGCTTTTCATCCATTAAAAACTTAAAGTTTCGGTCGAAGTACTTCAAGGTGTAGGTATTTTGCCTAGGTGCTATAAGGTAGGCCCAGCTTGAAGTGCCACCACATATGTAGAAGATGTCCCACGCCAGTTATTTGCAAGCCCCCTTCAATTTCCAAGCCTACCAAAGGTCGTACATACATAAATACATATATACTAACATATACTATGGCAAAACTAATTCAATCTGTTGTTAGTGCTTCTGTTGCTATTGTCATTTGACTTGCATACCTATCGAATTCTCAGGCGGCTTATGATATATTTTGAATACACACATAGATTATGTTTCCACTTAAAAATCAGTGGGTCGCACTTTTTTTAGTAACCTTTTTTTGCTCAAGTACTTGTGTTGTGCTGAAAAAAATACCAAGAAAACTTGAGAAATTTGCAGCGCTTCCTTTCCCCTAACACACTGCTTACTTTTATCGTTTTCAAATCATTTCAAAACCTACACAAATATGTATGTTGTCGTGACCTTTTAAAGTATGATAAAAATGTTTCATTTTAGTAGTTCTCCATTTTCAAAGCAGATGCAAATGTTGCTCATACGCCATGGTGTACGATTTTTAGGAAACGATGAATTTAGTGCACAAAAAAATCCTATAATGAAGATGATAAAGTATTTATTGTGGATAAAAAAATTCCGAGGAATTCCTGCATTTTCACCATTATAATAATAATAATATATTATTCATGCCATGTATTGATAACATTTGGCTTATATTTAAAATGAAATATTAACAGGTAAAATAATTAATAATCACTTCAGAAAGTTTAACTTACTAGTTAGACCTAATATATTCTGGCCAAATTCAGGCTTTATCTGGCAATATATACATACATATGTATGTTAAATACATCGTGATAATTAAAAAAAAAAAATAGTAATATACAGTTGTGTTCAGAAAAATAGTAGTGAATTCGAATTGGGTATCGTTAGAAAAATGGCCTTCAAAATCTGCAAATGGTTTGTAAGAATTAAAAAAAACTTTACTAAGCCGTTTTGTATCCCATACAATTCTAGTATAACACTGTGCAAGTTAGAATTCGCTCAAAAATCTCCGCGAACTAATTTTTTAAAGTATTGTATATTTTTCCTCATACAAAATCAAATTTTGCTCTTCTTTAATTCTTTAATTTTTATTATTTAATGTTGAGGCCAGACCTGTTAAATTAGTTATCAAATGATTAGACGGATTTTTTAATAGGTAATGCCTATTTTAATTGTTTTCAAGTAAAGAAATTATAAATTGACTACGAAAATTTAAAAAATTAAAAATAATCGAAAAAATATCCAAAAAAACTTAAAAAAATTATAAATTATCAAAAAAATATATATAAAAATAAAAAAAAAATTCAATAACTATCGAAAAACTAAAAAATAATCAAAGCAGAAATTTTTAAATATTTAAATAAAACTCAAAACTAAAAATAAAGAAAATTGAGAATAATTAAGAAAAAAATTTTTTTTGACTAAACAAAACAGAAATTTTTAAATATTTAAATAAAACTCAAAACTAAAAATAAAGAAAATTGAGAATAATTAAGAAAAAATTTTTTTTTGACTAAACAAAACAGAAATTTTTAAATATTTAAATAAAACTCAAAACTAAAAATAAAGAAAATTGAGAATAATTAAGAAAAAAATTTTTTTTGACTAAACAAAACAGAAATTTTTAAATATTTAAATAAAACTCAAAACTAAAAATTAAGAAAATTGAGAATAATTAAGAAAAAAATTTTTTTTGACTAAACAAAACAGAAATTTTTAAATATTTAAATAAAACTCAAAACTAAAAATAAAGAAAATTGAGAATAATTAAGAAAAAAATTTTTTTTGACTAAACAAAACAGAAATTTTTAAATATTTAAATAAAACTCAAAACTAAAAATAAAGAAAATTGAGAATAATTAAGAAAAAAATTTTTTTTGACTAAACAAAACAGAAATTTTTAAATATTTAAATAAAACTCAAAACTAAAAATAAAGAAAATTGAGAATAAATATAAGGAAATTCTTTTTTGACCTCTTTTTTATTATTTTCAATAATCGTGAAAAATCGTAATTTTTTGATTAATTTTGAAGTAATTGGAAAATAATCAAAAAGAATTTAAAGCAATGGTAACAATTAAATTGATTCTCTGGAAAATGAATAATCAAACCGGTTTTCAATAAATGGATGGTTCCGATCGGTTTGATTAATAATGTTTATTTTTCAGCTTTTCCGATCTATTTTGGTGTTCATTATTTAACATGTCTCAAGAAAATTTTTGTTAAAAACGTTTTATGAGGAATTTGATTTTCTTTCTTTACTTTAAAACGCAAAAAATTAGATCAGTTCTACAAAATCGAGATTACTAATAATGGCCCGCTGGAAATCTAAAAATTAGGTCAGTTACGTTTAATGCATATTTTTCACCTTTTTCAAAAGTAAAATAAATATAATTCTATAATAATATTATTTTACTTGCCCCTATGTAATACACCATACATTTCTAATTTACACACAAATGCTGATCTCTACTGCCAAGGATCTTTACTCACATTACAGGTGTATTAAAATGCAAGCCAAATCCTTTGGGATTGGTGCTAAGCGGCCACACACACTCACGCAGACACTCACTCACATGCGTGTATATGTGACTTTGTGCATGTAATATGCATTTATTAGCTTTATAACTTATTCACTTGTTTACCATATTAGATATAAGAATCTGCAACGAGATATTGGTGAGAACACGCGCACCTGCAACGTCATGCACAGAACTGCACGACTGAATGACGCCAAAAGAGGTGGACGCGCTTTGAAACCTTAATTTTTCACATCCAATTTTAAAATTTAAACTTGCTCACAAATGCACACACACACACGCACAAACATGCTTCCTCTTCTTTTAATTTTTTTATTTACCGTTACAACTTTCAAATAGTTTTTTTGCTGCTGCTTTTTTGTTTTTGTTGCTTTGTCACAAAAAAATCTTTGCTGCTGCCAACGAGCAACAAGCAAGAAGTCAAATTACGAAAAAATATTTCTTCATTGTATGTATGTATGTAAGTGTGTGTGCGCGTGCTATTGGTAGAATGTATGAGACAATCCGGTTAGCGCTGACAACGACCACTGACACTGGTTATTACGTCTGCATTCGTCAAAAGTCCGTTGCAAACTGAATTCATGGCAGCATCCGTTGCTTGTTTTATCAATGATTGTTGTATCGTGGATGCTGCCACAAAATTGTATTGTTGCTTTAGTTGGCAATTGGTAGCAATGGCAGTGCAAGCGTACATTTCTAAATAATTTTTTGTTGTTGTTTGAAAATGATAATAAGACAATGTAATTATTATGATGTGCCATTTGTGTGTAATAATGATAGCAACGCGAAAGATTTAGCTCAAAATTTCTTTATAAATTCTCGCGCTTGCCATCTCTCCCTCTCTCTCTCTCTCTCTCTTTCTATGGCGAGCTCAATCATTGTTATTATTATCCTACCAAAAACAATCCTAGATTCTGCGCACTGTGTTACAAAAGAGAGCGGATGAAATATGTTGTTGCCAATTACGGTGGGGATTCCCCTTAAAAAGTAAAAAAAAAATGTATGGTTAAATCCTTTGCGCTCAAAACCTAACTTCACGTGAAGCTACATTTATTTAGCTATGTCTGTATGAATAACAACTTGAATATTCTTTATTATTTTGGATACAACAAAAATTTGTTATTGCCTTTTATCGCTGCTATTACAAAAAAAATATGTATAAATTCAGCGAAAGTTTTTAGCAAGTTCCAACTTTCATATTATTACACTGCAACCAACGTATAGTTGTGTACTACGTACTGAAAAATTTCTAGAAATTCTTCCAAAATTTTTTTTGTAGAAGGTGTTGGCCATTTTTAATGACTAATTAATTTTCTTGAATTTCGAGTAAATTTAGAATTTTCTTTGTAATTGTTTGCTGTCATAGAATTAATATTTTAAAGGAAATCA
Source organism: Sphenella marginata (assembly GCA_951509765.1). Classification (NCBI taxonomy): domain Eukaryota; kingdom Metazoa; phylum Arthropoda; class Insecta; order Diptera; family Tephritidae; genus Sphenella; species Sphenella marginata. Next base: position 18,688,039 of record OX608082.1, read on the forward strand.
TTACACGCACAGCTTCTCGTTTCGTTGAGCAATTTAATTTTGCTACTATTATTATGAACACTACTGTAAATAAATCAAACCTGTTAAATAATGATTACTAATCGTAATGATTACTGGTCTCATTGATTATTTTACTGAGAATCCATTTAATGATTGATTACCATCATTTAAAATTTTTGTTGATTATTTCTATCAATAAAAGCTTGAAGGAATAGTTATCAATCGATAAATGTATTCTCAGGAAAATATTTAATCATCGTCTATCACGATTATGAAGAATAAAACAAAAAAAAATTATTTTAATTCCAATTTTTTTCTTCTTATTATTATGATTTAAATTGTTTTTTTGCTTACTTTTGTTATTTAAATTTTTTTTGCTTATTTTTAATTTTTTTGTGTTATTTTTTTCTTAGTTGCTTTAAATTTCTTTTAATTTTTGTTAGATAATTTGAATTTTTTTTATTAGTTTTGATTTTCTTCAGTAATCGTAAAAAACCATGATTTCTTGAAATTTTTTTGCTTGCTTGTATGCATATATGTACATATCTTTTTTCTTATCTTTTTTTTGATGATATTTTATTTGCTTTATTTTAATCGAATAAAATTATGATTCAATTTTTTTTGGTTGCTTTTGATAATTTTTTATTTTTTATTGTCTATTTTTTATTATTTTTATTTTTGAGATAATTTAAATTGTTTTAATTATCTTCATTTTTTTTAATAATCGCAAAAAACCTTGATTTATTAATTTATTATTTATTTTTTAGTACGCTTTATTATATTTTTTTTATTACTTTTTAGTTTTTGCTGACTTTTGATAATTTTTTTTTTGCCTTTTTTGGTTTTTTTTTTATTACTTTTTATTTTATTTTATTTTTTTATGATATCTTTGTTTTTTGGTTTTTATTTTTTGCAATTAACTCACGAAATAATAACTTTTTATTACTTTTGATTTTTTTATTTCTATTGACTATTTTTAATTACTTTAAACTTTTTTATATCTTTTTTTTTAATTTTTTTTATTATTTTTGAGATAATTTTAATTCTTTTTTTAAATTATTTTCAATTCTTTTAATAATCGTAAAAAACATGATTTATTTATTTATTTATTTTAGTACTTTTGATTATTCTTTTTTTTTTTGATTACTTTTTAGTGTTTGCGGACTTTTAATAATTTTTTTATAGGTATTGGTTTTTTTTTTGTTTTTTTTTTATTTTATTTAACTATTTTTTTTTTAATTTTTATTTTCTTATTTTTTGTAATTATCGCTCGAAATAATAATTTTTTTTTATTACTTTTGATTTTTTTACATTTTTTTTTATTAACTTAAAATTTTTTTTTTAATTTCTTAATTTTTTTAATCTCAATAAATTTCTTGAAAACAATTAAAGTAGTCATTACCAATTAAAAAACTCGTCAAATCAGTTGATTACTATGTAATTACTAATCCAAGTTAACAGGTCTGAAATAAATACATATATTTAGCAAATCAAACCATTTTAAGATTTGCATTTCTGTTCTATTTTGAAATTTAATTTATCTTTCCACACACAATTTCTTTGCAAAAGCTAACCCTTTTGCTTTGTAGATTACCCAGAACGAACACAACAAAAAAGTCACTCATACGCCATGTCATCCGAATGAACTCTAATCAAGATTTCCATTTAATTTGTTGACACCCACCAATTAAAACTCTCAAGCTTTTATTAAAAACTCATAAACAATTCCGAGAAATCTGCGATTTTCTGCAAAACGATTGTGATGAAATTTTCTATAGAGTAAAGAATAAAATGATGGGACACCCACAAGTAATAATTAATTTTCGCTTTGATGCTACCTAAACCACAAAGATATGCAAATATTTTACAAATTGCTATTTATAACCGACATGTTTATGATTTTTTTTTTGCCACCAAAGTTTCACAAACGCGCCGCTCGCTAATAAATAGAGAAAAACAAAAAAAAAAAAACGGAAAATGCGCTCGTTTGCTGCGAACGCTTATTGCATTTCTCTTCTTTAAATGGCCATCTAACCGCCTGAGCGATTTTGACCGACCAACCTTATTGCATTTACAATCGAAAATTGCCGCTTCCTCTTCTTGATTGAACACAATGTTTCTTGTTTTTGTTTATTTTTTTTTTTAGTTTGCGCTTGCTTAAATGTTTTTGCTAGTTTTTGTTGTTGTTAGTCTTTTATTTTATGACATTTCTGCATGTCGCTCTGTATTGTTAGGCTTACGCGTTTATAACAGTATATGTATGCACGACGACACGACACGCGCACACTTAAGCTCTATGCAGCTGAAGCATGGCTCGTCTTCATCGGTCGAAGTTTCGTTACGAACTGAATGCATTGGCAGCATCTGTTAGCATTTTTATCAATGGTTATCTGCTTTCATAAGATGTTGATGTTGGTTTCCGTTGACGCTGCTCTTGTTGTTGTTGTAAATCTTAGGAAGCCGCATTTTGTAAAGTTTACGGCAAATCTTCATTATTATGTTTACCTTCATTATGATTGAGTGCAGATGTACTCAATATTGGTTTTCGCGCCAATCTTAGACAACACTCTACTACCAGTAATTCGGTTGCTGCGCTCTCTGAAGGCAGAGAGGATGAGAGGAGAACAATGTTGACAATTTGTTTGCAAAATTTCCCTAGCTTTGAAATTTATTTAGCTGAGAGGGATTTGATTTTTCTCTGCTGTCTCATTACTTTCTGAATTTTTACTTCTGAATTTTGACTTTCCGAAAAAAAGATTTCCGTTTCGACTGAGTTCTCCTCAACTAGCAACTATTAATCCTTAGCTTATTTAAAGTTTCTAGTACCCACTGGCACAAAAACGAGCTAGAAGTAAATTCATTGTATGCCCAGTTAAGTAAGAACAAGCATGAGTGAGCACATGAATCTCTATTAATATGCATTTATTATACCCTCAGCACTCAAGTACGTACCCACTCAAAAATTAATTTAAGTGAATTATGAGTTTATGGTACTATTATTTCATATTTTATTCTTTTTCTTGCCAGAACAACTATTTACCGCTATCATAAATAAGAGGGAGAGAAATGCTGTGGTAGAAAAACTGTCACACAATAGCGTCATGTTTCCGGCTTGAAGAGCTTTAATTCTTACTAAAATCGGGTTAGTGTGAAGCTAAGTTCAAGCTCGTGGAATAAACCTTTTATAAAAATTGTAAAAAAAATTGTATGACTTCATAAGTAAATTTTTATTCGTGTAGCATACTCATAGGAGTTTAAGTCAATTCTTAATTCTGTAGCATACTTATAGGTGTTAAAAGCACCCGTTTGGTTAAAAAGTGGATTAGTCCTTTCGTACGCTTTCGGATTAAAACTGGCATTAGTCGCAATCTCCCTTCCGACTCATTTCGGCTGAATCCTAGACTAAACGCATTTTTTTCCAGGGGATGAAGAGAGCACGTCTTGCATAAAGAAAGTTAGTGCTTGCACATTTGTCACATAGTCTTGAAATTTTCTCATGTAGGAAAAAGCAACATTTTCTACAGATAATACAAAACTTTTCTCTTGCTTAAATTATCTTGAAGCTCAAAGCTAAGCAAAGCCTCAACCTTTCACAAAACATTCGTCATGGCATTCTTTTATGTTCACTCAACCATTCTTAAAAATAACACGCTTCCGATTCATTGTACAAAGAGCACGTATATATACATATAGGGTCTATTATGGACATATGTATGAAGAGTATATGCGTTAGCGCTCGCAAGTTCTCGATAGGAGCTGTTATCGATAGTAAAAGTTATTTCGTATTTCGTTCCTATAAAAACAATAATTTGCTTTTATTTATAACTTCTCCGTTGTACATTTCGGAGAGCTTTGAGTCCTCCACTAGGTCCTTAAACCGCTTCACAGCAATGCATTGGGAATTTGAAAAAAAAAATAAAAAAAATTAATATTCAATCTTAAAATTTGGTGAGCATTTCTTCTACATTATTTATGTATGAATATTTTTCCAATAACAAAAAATTTAAGAAATTGAAATATTTTAATAATAATGTAGCGATCGATCAGACTTACTGCCCTATTCTGGGGCAGCTTGTCAGCGTCACTACTGACAATTGTTATACCCAATTCCGCTTGTTTCTATGATTTGTGATAGTCATTGCAATATTTTGTAGATGACAAGCAAGCTGAGAAAAGCACCATTAATATCTTCAAACGGCTTATGACAAATTTTTGGCAGCTCAGCCTACAAGTGTTGATGCCGAAAGGTGGTTTTCATTAGCAGGTTTGGTACAGCTGTGTTCAATATAATAGTAGTGAAATTACATTTTTTTAAATAATAAATTTTTATATATCTCATTATGTAGAAGAATCTACATAAAACAAATTTTTTTTTGTATACAGTTTTATTGCTCAATCAATTTAAGAAATGAATTAATTTAATTAAATAAATTAGAAATCGTTCAAAAACTTCCCTAAATTTTCAGAATTTTTTTTTGTCGAGTGTGTTGAGTGATTTCTTCCATACAACGCATGAGCAAATTTGAACTTTGTGTGGCAGAAAACTTTAAAAAGCGTGTACAAAAAAATTTAAGAAACTTAGTGAAATTTTTAAGCGATGAAAAAAAATCAATAAAATTAGCTGAACTCGAAAACTATGAATCAAAATTTATCTAGAAATTCTGACAAAACAAGTGCAGATTTTTTTTGCCATTTCTTTTTTAAAAGCTTAATTAACTTACCTTTACCTTTTTATGTGTTCGCTGTATCTTAAATGAAAATTATTAACAACATAGCTTCTTATTATTTCGCCAAACAATATTCAATTTAAATTCACTACCATTATGTTGAACACAACTGTATGTAGGTAATAATTTCAGGTGCAGATTAGAAGTTTTCTGCTTGAGTGCTTTGTTTTGCTATTTTGTTTAATATTAGCTATTATGGTTTTGCATGATTGTTCATTTTTAGTTTATGTGTTTAATTATTCAATTAAAATTTTGATTTATTGTTTTTTGTTTTTGGTCAATATGCATTAATAATACTACTAAAAACGTATTACTTTAAGATTAATATATATTTATACATCTTTTTTTTTTTGAAGTCATTTTATCTTGAATTTAAATTTGTTTTACTTCATGATATTTTAAAATACTCATGACTCAATCGATAGCAGTTTTCTTTTTATATCGACATCCCTTTTGCATAATATCGAGAGTGCCGATAGTTTAACACCAACGATAGTGTCGATTGTAGCATCGGCAGTATGAGAACTCAAATACACCTGTACGTTATATTGCTTTTTAAAACATTTTGTGAAATATGAACTAAAAGTTTTCTGTAAATAGATGTACATAACTACATGTATATCTTAACATTAGGATGTCTTACTAAAAATTATCAAAGTTAAATAAAATAGTATAAATATTGGTCGGGTTAATTTATTTGAAGCTCGGCTGTGCCGAAGTCTGAATACGCATAACTTTTTTAAGTGTCCGAGCCCAAACTACATTTATCGGAGCACTCGATTATATCAAAGCTATGTGTTATGTTGTTCCGATCTGGCTGATTTTCACGAAACGTATGTATCATTTATATAATAAGTACCAAACCTGCAAAATTGTGTTCCTAGCTTTTTAATTGCAAGAGTTATAGGCCAAAACCCGTTTATCGGAACAATCGATTGTATGAGAGCTATGCGTTGTATTGGTCCGATCTTACTGGTTTCGCCATACCAAATTTCATCGAAATATCTCTAAAATTGAGGGACTAGTTTGCGTTCAAACAGACAAACGAACAGACATGGCTATCTCTTCTTCTTCTCATACTTACAAACATCGGATAAAACTTACCATAATACCATTTCATGTTCATGTAAGGTAAAACTAGGGATATGTGAGTAATCAAATATCCCAGATGCTCGGATTTTTAGTTAATTAATTATTCAGAAAATAATCAGCGTTGATTAATCAAAATGATTAATTTCCTAATAAATCAGCATTTTAAATACATATGTATGTATGTGTATGGTGATACATTTTTGTAGATGAACCTTCTAGATATATTCGAAAACTTTGAGGTCTATCATGGAATAGAGAGAAATTCATCGGAATTCGGCATTCAATTTCGATAAAGTCGATAGAGATTGCCCCCCCAAAAAATTCCGAAAAATGATATGCTATGTTGGGAAACGCTTATTTTAAAAATTATGTGGAGGGGACAAATGAGACTTGAAACAGAATTGAATACAAAAACAATTTAGTAGAAATAAAAAAATTTAATTTAATTCTATTGTGGGTGAAGAAATACTACAACAAGTTCATGTAATAATCCATCAAAAGTCTGCCAAATCTCATTAGAATGCTTGAGCTCAAACCCATTTAATATTAATTGCTAATATTATTAAAAGTTGACGCAGTCTAATGTTCATATAAACATGCATATGTATGTAAGTAACTATATTTATCTCTGTTTACTTCAAGTTAAACAAACTTAAGTACTACTAACGGAAGTAAATCAATTTGAGTGTTTGTGGATTTGTTGCAAAGGTGGCTAAAACTTGCACTTGAGCTTGAGAGAAACTTACGTTTATGAGCATTCATATTTGAGAGATTGAACGAGTGCAGTTTTGAAAGAATTTTACATTCAGTGCAGTTCAATGGAACCTAATTTACTGATTGCGTAGATGGAAAGTGTTTACTGAAAAGTTCTAAAGTGGTAATTTAGAATATATTCTATTTTAATATAGACTACTTCGATTGGCTTGAAAAGTTTTTGCAGAGATTGTTTCATCTTGTTATGGCATTTTTTACATGCGAAAACTTTGCAAAGTTACTGAAAAATGAAAGCGAAATGAGGAACTATTAACTGGTGGGGGGCTGTACATTAAGTGAACGAGGCATGTTGCATTGTGTTAATGGAACTTTATGATGCCAACGTTTTGCTCAGCTGTGCTGGTAAATGGCGAAATCTAGTTGGAAACGCATTCACAGCTTTTTTATTGACAACGATCTCTGCTTGATCCCACGTTTCGATTACACTTCTGTTCTTATGATCATCGTTGTGGGCAGTTTTATTAGATCTTCTGTTTATTTACCGGTAGAACAAGAATGGCACAAAAGCACTTTACAAATTCTTAAGTAGAAAGCTTTATGAATAATTGAACTCAAATCTTTTAACAGCTTTCGAAAGCTCAAGAAAGTTTATTTATTATTTTGTATAATATATACGAGGTATTCCATAACATTTCGAGCAATTTTAAACCTGACCCCTTTAGAATTGGCGGAAAGCTTTTCTTCTTTCTCTACCTTACGAAAGAAGTTTTTCAGAATTTTTTCATCCAACTCAAAAAAGTTATGAATTTTTAATAAACACCGGGATCTTTTTTTATATTTTTGTTTTTAAATGTACTTTTCGGAGAAGATACAAAAAAATGTTTTTTCAATTTTTCAGTTTTTCGAGATTTTCGAGTTTCGCCACTTTTTTAATTTTATTTTTCTAATAAAAAACTGCAATCAATTTTGCAATCATCCCCACTAATCCTGGAGAGGGCGGATTTTTTGTATATTTAATTGAAAAAAAATTTCAAAAATAATATATTTTTTTTTCAGTTTTATTTATATGACAAAAAAATATAAGCAAATGATTTTTAAGTATTCTTTTCTTTATTTATTATGTAATACATATTATATAAATTAAAAAAACAAAAATCAAGTTCAATCGATATTTATTATTTCAAAGTGTCTTATAACTATCACTTTTTTAAAATGTCCAGACCGAAATTTACTCTGAATTTCCCTGCTGGTTAGTTACAGTTATTATTTAATGAAACAATATTAGAATAATATTTACTTTTAATGGCATCCTCTTTGAATATAATCTTTTTAGCATCTCTTAAGTATACTTAGAAAGGCGCATTAGAAACATTTTAAAGAATTCAATCGAATTAAAATCAATTCCCAAAAAAAAAATATTTGTTAAACACACATACACACATAGATAAATTGCTCTGTTAATTTAGCTATCGCATTTTGCACATTCCTTTCAAGTCTATTTCCCGTTCCAATGAGCTCATGGTTTTCCATGATTTCACTTTTAATATTCTTGCAACTTTTGCACAATCAAAGACAATGAAAATTTACAAAAACAAAAGCATCACTGACATTTGTATATTATTCCGTCTGACCTGTTTACTATATTTGTATGTGTCCGTGAATGTATTGTCTACGCTGGTTTCTATACCCTGCAAGAAACTCAGTTTCCAGCCAGTTTCTAGCTCGCAACTAGATCTAAAATGCCAAATGAAAACGAGTGCGATTGTCCACACATTTTTACTAGTTCAATCGTTAATAAATTTTAAGTATTTTCTTTAATTTTAGTTAATAATGTAAACATTCATAATTTTTTTTTAGTTGTTATGTCGAACTATTTAAAAACCTTTAGTTCACTTTTTAAAGAATAAGAAATTAGATTGAAAGCAATTTTTCGAAGAAAAAATTGTCAAAATTAATGCTGGTTTTTAAAAAAATTTTCATAAAAAAAAACTAAAATAAACCAAAAAAAGAAAGTTGTCGAAAAAATTTATGGTTTTTATCTAATTTTTGTTTACATTCAAAATTGCATAAAATATTTTTAGGAAAAAAAAATTAGATAAAAAACATCAATTTTTTAGAAACCAGCTTTATATTAAAATTTTGTTTAATAAAAAGAGAACTCAAACCAAAAAATTTAGATTATTTTTAGTTGGTTTTGATTTTTTGTTTTTCCCTTGGCTTTAGTTAATAATGTGAACAATACAATTTTTTTTTTAGTTTTTATGTCGAATTTTAAAAAAACCCAGTGACCAGTTTAGTGCAATTTTTAAATAATAAAAAAAAATTGGATAAAAAAACATTATTTTCGACATCTTTTCTTTTTTAAGTTTTTATGCACTTTTTGATTAATAAAAAAATTATATTAAAAACAACCATTATTTAAAATTTTTTTTTTTTTAATTTTTAATGTTTTATTTTTCAATTTTTTCTTTTCTTATAAATTTTTTTATGCCAAATTTTTCAGAACCCATCTCGGAGCTGAAATTATGAATAATAAAAAATTAATTCAGATTAAATTAAAATTATAAACTTTTTAATCTCCGTAAAAAATTTTTCATTAAAAAAAAAACATGTTTTTAAATATCCGATTCCGACTGCAACTAGAAGCGCACCAGTTCACTGCGAGATATCCTCCCTACTGGGTACCCACCCAGCCTCTGAGTGAATGAATAAATCTTTTAACGCCGTTCTCTTGACATTGTTACGCCAACAGTCACTCAGTCAGCCATTCAAACGGATCGCACGCGTACAAATGTGAGTGACACGCACGACTTTCGCTGGACTTTTGGTGCAAAAATAAAGTTTGTTGGAGAAAATTAATACCAGATTTATTTTTAATTTTTAGAATATTTTTTTGATTTACAAATTTTACTGCTAAAATTTAATAACACCCATTCCGTTTAAACATATTTATTGCAACACAAAAGGGAACACCAATAACGTTCATCAAAGTCAGTTTAGGACGGGGTGAAAAAAGTTTTCCCTTTGGCAAATTAAAACCAGCTGGACTGTTTGATTTTTTGCCATTTTGCCTGCATTTGAGAAATAACTTTTAAAAGTAATCAGACAAACCAATATCTCAATCCTTGCTAGTGATGCAGAGTGCCGGGTCATTTGAAATAGCCAAGGTTCATGAATCTGACTTGCACCAGCGGTTGAGGTTCTTAAAATATACCATCTGTTTTTGTTGTTGTAACATCCAGTTGCTATATGATAACCTAAAAGTATTCAGTCTCTCAGACCACACACCTACATGAAGAACAATTTCATGATGGTGAAAAACGTAAAAATCTTCAAACAAACTTTACCCACTCTGTTGATATTAGCGCCTCACTGTTTCTCCATATTCTTACCCAGTTTTGTTGACCTCCCACCTTTCATGGGGATTTATCTAAATGAATGTTCAAGTAGACTTCGCCACTCTGACGTATTTTTGACTTTGAGTGCAGATGAAGAGTGTATGCTGGGTGCCGGTACTTAATTAGTCTAAACTATGCCGCCACTTAGTGTTTTCTACATCCACCGCCTAATTGGCCAAGCTAACTTATTTCACATACACTCATAACTAATATACTGAACTAAGAACATATGTAAATATAATTACTTTTACATAGAAATGAAGGTTATGCTATTTGTAATGCATACACTCGCCGTCACTTGAAGTTGCACCAACGCTATATACGCTCAATGTTGTAAATTTCTCTTACACTTTTTCAATAGTTATTGATTTTGTGGACGAGTCGAATTCCTAAGAAACTAGATTTTAGTGCAATTATAATAAAAAAAAATCAGATTAATGACAACCATTACTTTTAATTATTTTTGAATTTTCAAAAAACTGTTAATGAGTTTTAAGTAGGGCTGTGCCTTTATTCGATTAATCGAGTAAGTTGATTAATAAAATTTTCAGTTAATCGATTACTTGATTAATCAATATTATGAGTAACCATAATGAGCTTTACTCGAGTATTTTCAAAAATGTTTAATCAAAAACTGATTAATTTACTCATTTTCTTATATGAAGGTATACCTTGAGATAGCTGAAAATAAAAAAATACAAACATACTTCAAAAAATAAAAAAATTTTAGAAAATTTTGATGTGTTGTCCGATCGCGAATGGGCAAAATATCGAAGATGCAACAAATGGTTGGAGTATCAAGGAACTTCTAAATTTGTGCGGTTTTAATATATGATTAATCATTTTATTCAAAAAACTATTAATCAAAAAGGCTATTAATCAATTAAGTCTCTTTCTGATTAATCAAATTCTTGATTAATCGAGTAAACACCCTTTCTGATTAATCAAAAATCATAATTAATCGATTAATTGAGAAATCGAAATTATGGTTAATCAAAATTTTGATTAAGCAATTAATCGCACAACCCTAGTTTAAAGTATAGAAATAATCAAAAAATAGAAATAATAAATTTTTTTTTTTTGATTATATTTTCTTTGTTTACCCAAACAATTTATATCGAAATTTTTTTTTTCCACGAAACTTTCAAATATTGCTTTTGAAAATATTTTAAATGACACATATTTGTTGTTCTTTTCCTTATTTCCGGGAAATAAATTTTTTCCCCGAAGTGCGTGAATGGGGATTTCTCATATTTTCACGAACAACTTTTGCACGAAAGCTTTTCTTCCTAAAAGCTCAAAGCTATAACCACCACAATCAAAATAACAGGTACTCCCACTCAAATGAAATGGAGTGTACTCATGTACCGATAAGTTTGCGTAAATGAATGAATGATAATTATTATGCCGACTGATGGACCAGCGGTCGTGATAGACTTTTGGATTGATGGGTATTTGACTTATGAGCTTACGTGCCAAAACACTTATTTATATTGAAGGTTAATGCCACACATTTCAGGGAGGTTGGAAACAAAACCCCGCAGGCAATTCAATTAGCTGTATAAGGCATCACAACTTGCGTTCATAATCAGACCAACTTGGTATTCAGTTTTTTTTTTCTAAAAGTCAAATAGGAGAATTTTTTGAAGATGTAGTAAGATTTTAATCATAAATAGAATAGCAGTCTAAAAATTTTAATTTTCATAAAATTAGCGCCCCGATTCTGGGTTTTTGAAAAATTGTCAATGTTGATAAATATTTTTTTTTATTTTTTTATTTGTTTTTTTCAAAAACAAAAACTCTGAAAACTCTTGTTCCAAAATTTTTTTTTCTTTTTCATGGAACTCCCGACGACCACTGCCAAGGCAGCTTAATTTTCCTGATACAATTTTTCATTGTAGAAATAAACTCGGAGGGTTGCCCACCACTGCCAAGATGTGACATCGTTTTAGAAAAAACTTTTTCCAAAATTTTTTTTGGATTTCCAATTGGCATAATCTGGCTATTTTTGGACTAGTACATTATTAGTCATTTAATTTTATCTGTTAGTTAAAATGTTTACAAGATATTTTGGTAGCTTCCCTGCAAATCCAACTAATCTCTAAAGAGAGCGATACGCGATGAATCACTTTAGTCTACAGTTGGCTATAAGTCAAGTTGTGTAGCATGCTCATAGGGGTGTAAGTAAATTTCAGTAGCATACTTTTAGGAGTTAAAAGCAACCGTTCGGGTATAAATGAGGATGCGTCCTAGACTAATCGCATTTTTTGCAGGGTTATTGCACCAAATGTGCGTGTGCGTTAGTGATAGGCAGCACATTTGTAAGTGTCACACCTGATAATGATGTTTGGTTAATTTGTTACAAATATAGTTACAAATTATTGCTGAGTAAGAAAGTGGGCAGCGTTTTAATGTGATGTGATAAGTCAGGAAGTAACCAGCACGCCACGGTGGTTGGGCTATTTCCAATTTTTCTATGGAAAAAATTGCATATGTTAAAAGTTGCGCAGCCAAAATAAACTAAAGTTTTTATGACAGTATTTTGTTCTAGTTAAGGCGATATTTTGGAGTGGAGCACACAGCAGAAAAGGCAAAATGGAGTTTGGTCAAGAAGTTAGACAGTATAATTTGCTAACATAAAGAGGATAACCGAAGGAAGTTTGTCTGCTGCTTCGCTTCTCAAACTTGTTTTCCTTTTATCTTTACTGCCCTCTCGTCTTACATATGAGTTAGCGATTAAGGCTTGGCTTCTTCTTCTAGCTTTTTCCTACAAAATGTTGGTAATAGTACGAATTGCATCTGCCAACGGAGATGATTTCGCTGGCATGCTTTTTTAATAGCAGAAATACACTCAGAGGGTTGTCAAGCGCTGCGGTGAGGCGACTCCAAACATGTTGGTAGAACCTTTCAAGCTACTTGAACCTGAGACATTTCGGCCACTATATCCCATCGGCCTATCAATTCTACCAGTCCAATCACTACTCAACACTTGCAATACATTTCAAGTGTTTAATGTCCTCCACAATATTAATTTGCTTAGAAAGAGCTGCTTAAGAAGATATATTTTCTCGTGGAAGCTCTTAAGTTGTAAAATTCAAATACGTCCTATATCAGCTGAGCTTTTTTAAATTTTGATTGCCTCTTTGCAACTCATTCCGAGATATAATGTCTTCGAAGCACATTCTAATATAAAGTGTTGTTGTTCAAAAAAAATTCTGAGATGGGGCTCTCTTTAATCAACTTCTGAGTTGAGGAATTTTTTTTTTTTAAATTGTGTAACAGTGTGATCCTCGACTCATCCGTCGGTATGTTTTCACGGTGGTTTCCATTTACACTAAAATATAAAAAATAGAGGGCGGTCGGGTTCATTTGTAATGATCTTTTTTTTTTCTTGCTCTTTCAGCTCATTATTGTAGAAGAAGACCCAGTAGACGTTGGCCAGACCAAACATTTACTCAGACAAATTTTACTATTTCTCCTTTCTTCTCATCTGAACTCCATCACAATCCGTCTGCTAATTTTTCTTTTTGACATTTCTTCTCTCTCTTTTATTTTTGTTCTCTTGCTCTCCTCCTCTTCCTTCTCTCTCCGCTGGTTCTTATTTTTTCCCTTTCTCTACCATCTAACCCCTTGCACAATAGTTTTAATATCCAAAAAGTTAAATTATATACTATATATATATATATGTATATGTACACATGTAATGATTTCATTATCATTTGGTAATTGCACGTTTTGTTGTATAATTCGTGGGCTCAATAAATTTTCCATTTATAAACTAAATATTCAATAACAAACTTGCAATTTTCACATCATATCTTCCAAGTTCATCTAACGTAAAAAAATGTCGGCTAGATCTATTGTATATGTGTACATACATACATATATACACACATGTGTATCTAGATATATACCGCTTTTAACTAAGTAATTACTTTTAGCAATCGAATTTGTGTTAAAACCCATTAAAAATTCGACTCATTAGATAAGACTAGTCTACTGTAGGCTTAGTTTAATTAACACTTATATTCATACTCGCATACATTAGGGTGTTTCGTATATTATTATAAATCTTTTATATAAATTACTTAACTTTTGAATTGTGTTGTCCAAAATAAAGATATCGGTTTGCTAGCTGATGTCAATTAGAAACACTAAAGGATGACAAATCGTATTCCAATTGATCTTCAAAATGCCTCAAAGTATATCCTCCAGGCCGGAGCATTTACATTAATTCGCATAACATGGCCTGATGAACTTAAGAAATATTTCAATGTCTTCGTAACTCAGCCTGCTGAACAAAAAAAAAAAAAAAAAAAAAAGGCTACTAAAAATTAAACACCCTAATGTAACTATAATAGACTTGACTGAGTAATGCAATATTGTTTTCATTTCGTGGCTAATGTAAATTAACTCACAAGCTTTACTAAGATAATTATACCCAGTCGATTAAGCCCTTTAATATTGCTACCGCTGGGAAACTGTTACCTATTAAATTTTTTTTAAATTAAAAAACAAATAAAAATTTATGAAAAATGAAACATTAGACACTTAAATTAATTAAATTTTTTTGTCTGATGATAATAAATAATATACGCATTTGAATATTTTATGAATATACATATGTACATACAAATTTACTTATATCGAAATTATATTAAAAATTGTAAAAAAAAAAAAAACGTGAACGACCCTTGCTTTCAGTTCTGTCCTTGAACTTCCACGCGAGGTAAGCATCCTAAACAAGAGATTCATATTTATGCTTCAGAGAAGACGTCGCAAGTACTTCATGCTAACCTAAATTCTTTGATACTTAAATCTATATCTTTAACTGTTTTCGAAACCATGCTAATGGAGAAGTAAATTGCGAAATCAGAGCTAGTCTCATATCGACGGGTGTGTGGAAGATCACCTCATTTCAAAATATTTTTTTTTTTTAATTATCTCAGCATTGGTTTGAAAAATGCCCTGCTTTAAAATTTTTTTCAAGAACGACCTATTTCCAAATTCGTTTGAAGTATATCCTATCTCAAAATGAATTTCAAAAACGCCGTATCTGAATAAAAATTTCATACAATTTCAGCTGAGATCGCGCGTTTTTGAATCGAATTTTGAAATCGGTCCTGTTAAATAATGATTACTAATCGTAATGGTTATCGGTTTGATTAATTATTTTTCTGAGAATCTATTTAATGATTGATTGATATTGCTTTATATTTTAATTGATTATTTTCCAATTAATTAATATATACATTTTTCCAATTATTAAAAATAATAAAAAACAGAAAATAACCGAAAATTTTATTTGTAAATTTTTTCTTTTTTTTTAATATTTTGTTTTGTAATTTTTTTGATTATTTTTTTTTTAATAATCTAATAATCGTAAAAAATCATGTTTGTTGTTATTTTTTGTAATATTTCTTTTTTTGATTATTTGTTTTTTTTTTTAATAATCGTAAAACAGGTTTTTTTTTATTTATTTATTTTTTTTTTTTTGATTATTTGTTTTTTATTTCTTTTCATAATCATAAAAAATCATACTTTTTGTATTTTTTTCAAATCGTTATCAATTTTTTTTTGAAAACAATTGAAATAATCATCATAAATTAATCAATTGATTACTAATTACTAACCAAATTTATCACGTCTGGATGTTATCCTCAAAACCAGAGCCAAGTACACATAACAGCACAGCTCGATTGATTAGCTTATCGACGGATGGCAAATCCCCTTTTAGCAAAATATTTTTTAAAAATGCCACCTATTTCAGATTTCTTTTGAAAATCGACCCCTTTTCAGCTGAAAATGTATTAGCCAATGCTAATTATGAAACTATACTCTGATTCTGAAAAACTTCTAGAATTGTACTTAAGGGGTCTCAGACCGCTTACTTTGTATGTATACTAAATGGTCTCTCGAATTTCCAGTGCTGGCTTTAATAGTCACCTGCGCCTTTTCGAACATTTCACTCAATTTTAAATCTAGATTGATGCGTAATTTTTACTCAATTATTTTGTAAACAAAAATAATAACAATAACAACACTTGCCAGCACAGCAAACTCATTTTCAAATTGCGGTTTTTCACAGATATAAATTGTAATAGATCTTATCGGCGAGTAATTGGATGAAAAGTAAATTTTCCATTTTATTGCTTTTGTAATTATTTAATTATTTTCGATTTGTATGGTCATCATGCCATAACAACAAAAATTATTAATGCGTCTACCTGATTAACAAGCACCGAACATTTACAATCAGACAACAACAAAAAATGTATTCATAATTTCGATAATAAGATTATTTAATTTATTAACTGAACAGTGGGGACATAACAAATACGGCGCAGACACGATCATGCAGGCTGTCATGCAATCTTTGTTTGTTTTCGTGCAGTGAGTAAGGAAATGAGATTGCAAGCTGACAGCGTGGAAATGGCCTCCAATGGGCTAAGCTATCAAAAAGAAATGCTTCAATCGAGTCTACTCGTGCTATCGAACGCCGCTAAAAAAAAACGTTAGCAATCATCAACATTTTCGAAAGAACATATGGTTTGAAGTATTCCTAGGAAATGTTCTCAGATAGAGTTAGGGTCCTTCAGCTTATTCTTAAAGCATTTATCAAAGGAGAATTTACGTAATGCGCACTCGCTGGAGTCTTGAAGAATGTTCTATCGCGTCTACGAAATTATAAATTTTTGAACTTAATCGATAAATTTTTTTAACTATCGATTTTTTAAATAAAATTTTAAACAAATCGAACCATCTGTTGAAATGATGATTTCGTGAATAATTCGAATCTGAAAATGTGCCATTTGATTATTTTCGATTATAATCGATTAACCGCTAAACAAAAAATCGATTACTGAGTAAATTACTTTTGCCACCAAAAGCCACATCCCCAGAGAAAGGGTGGGATATTCACTGATTCTTAAAAGTTATGCGAAAAAACATCTAGAGAATGACTTGGTGTTCCCTAAAATTCTCGATTTCCAACGGCTCGTCAGCGGCTTGCTTTGTTACTTAAGCGGCCAAAAAGTGCTTGGCTGTTAAGCCGCAATTAACATTCATGATGAGTTTATTTGTGAGAAAACGGCATCGCCACCTATCAAATACCATTCACTCACACCTGAGGTTTGCTTTCATTCTCTAACTATGTTCACTTCCAAAGGCGTAATAAATAGTCTGCCTGCAGTTTTTACTATGAGAATAAATGTCACAATTACAGATAAACTATTTAATTATTTGAAAAAGCAGTACTCGCTTACCTACATAAATTAAGTACTTAGTAAACCAATTCACGATTTACTTGCTCGCTGGAATTTTTTAAATGATTTATGTAGGTATATATGTACACACAAACATACATATACACATATGTATGTACAAGCACTCACTACATATTTACATATTTTTATGGAAGAGTAAATCTAATGAATGAAAATAGATAATTGTATGTCAAAGTATTAACGAGCTTTTGTAAATATTTATGCCGGTACTTATGAGTCTTCCATATTTATGTACATACGTGGGAGCACAGCTGTTTGTAGCGATGAGAGTATTTATAAAATTATGGTTTGATTGTTTGTATAAAGTCGGGCATATTCTAAGCCTTTTAAGCTGCTGGTGCCTTCGTTTCAACCTATTCTACGTAAGAGTTTACTATATTACAGTGATGAGTGTGCAGCCAGCAACGCAAGGATGGTTGGTCTTCGAGCAGCTGCTCATGCAACAGAGAGAACTATCCGAACGCGACTCTCACTCGCGCTCCCTGAGAGAAACGAACGATGTAATCGAGGGGTCGGAGCAAATTCTCGACTCACTTTGTACCACACCTTTGAGAATAATTAAGAATTATCGTGAGTACGTCAGAACTATCTATGTTGAGAGTGAGAGAAATTGCTAGGCGAATATGGATGAGTGATGGCTTTTTCGAAGAACAAAAAGGAGGCTTAAGAAATTTGCTGATTGCCGTCAACTCTTTTACGAGCGTTTTGAAGCACCTACATATAATGATATCTTTCTGTTAACAGGAGGAAACAACTCAGCTCATTTTCTTATATCAAAGTGAAAGTTGATAAACCTAATGCTATATTCGAGGAAGGTCGAAGCTTCCTTGTGCGAAGCGGAACTTCTCAACAATCCGTAGCTTTAGAATGCAAGTCATCACAAACTCAATAACTTATAATTCACTAGGGAAATAGATATGTTTTTTACAAATTTTTTTTTTTATAAAACACCTCTTGGGCCACATTGGGTAAACACGGTTTAACTCAACTGTGCAAAAAAACACACTAAAAATTGAATTCATCTTTTTGGTCATAAAACATGGTAGCTGTTAATAACCATAGGGCACAAAATGTCATATATATTAGTTAAGTCACATACATTAATACCATTTTATCACAACTGGGTATATACACATATTGTAGTTATGTATGTGTAAATGCAACTGATATTATTTGACTCCTAAAGATATCTGAAATTGTTTCTTAGTTGACTTTTGCAAGCGCCTCACACTACAAAGGGGATGAACACTACAGAAAAAGAAAGAGAGAGAGCGAGAGATAGCGGAAACAATACAAAGAACATGGAAAAAGAGGAATAAAATTTTGCATTGACTTGTTTTGCCAAATACAAAGAAGAGTGTCTCCGATTACAACATGCATGCATAAATTCTGGATTAAATTAGAGATGGGGGCAGTGTCAAAGTAAGACAGTCTGCAAATTCGTCGGAATCAAAAATAAAGTTGCCACGGCAGTTAGGTTGACAACAGTAACACTCAGCTAAGCCTAGTCAGGTGTACTCTCGTACAATACTCAAATATCGAATACGAGTATATTCACCAAATTCATCAAGGGAGCTGTGGAGAGTAAGTACTTTTTGAGTCGAGGGTATGACTTGGTCTAACATGACAGTTAGTCTCAATGCCGAGTTTCAGTAAGCCAACGTGGGTTTACAAGCTTTGGATTCACTAGTACCGATATTCTGCTCCCATCTCTAATTCAAACGATTTATACAATGCAGAATTTATTAAATGATATACATACATACATACGTATCTTCGTCTTGTTCGGTACGAATTCATGGCTTGCGAATGAATTGTTTGCTTGAGCCGCTGATTAGACGCGCGCAAGTCATCTATATAGTGGCTGAGTCATGCTGAGGTATTTGCTGATTATTTTTTCCCAAGCATTCCCGATGTGTTGAATACAAAACAAGAATTGCTATCAACCGTTCACTGCATTCAACACAGACTTAAATATCAATACAAACATACAAATGAACGCCCGTAAGGTATTGAGCTGGACGCTTTTGCTTTCAGTATAATTGCTTTTATGTGGCATTATCTAATTGCCAGCTGGTGCTGCTTCTGCTGTGGACTCGCATATGTTGCAATACAAAACTGTGTGGCACATTCAAAATTCATTTAGCTACCCGTTAGGAAAAGCTTAAGTTTTAACTACGAAGGTCTCAAACCGGTTTTAAGCAACATAATTTTGGTTAAGACTCTGAGCGATTGGGTAAGGGTTAGTTCAAAATAATATGTTTTCAGGGGTATTTTAAAAATAAAGAAAATTAAAAAAAAAATTATTCAGCCTTTTGAGTTTGACAGATACTAAATTTACCGAAATAATTAAAAAAAAAAAGAAAACTGCTGTTCACTATTAGGAGAGTGAGGTAAACTAAAAGAATCCAACGGTCCAAATCACTTCCGTATTCAGTCGATTTTCTGTCTTCCTCACGTGGAAGATTATTGAAAAATGGCCAGATGTGGCATAAACATTCTACTTTGCAGCCTATTTCTAATAAATTTTCCTACGGGGACTTATGTAGACGCATACATACAAAACATACACATACTATATTCAGCTTAGTATGTGTGGGTTATTCCATGTCAAATCAACGAATAATATTATTTCGATTAAGTTTAGTTATGGGTATATGCTTTCAGGGATTGTATTACAGGGTAAAGCTTCGGTAAAGTCAAAATGGATTAAACCATAATTATTGTCATCGATTAAGGGAGCCTTATTAAAAAATATGTAGTGATTTCATGACAAGTAGAAAAATGCAGAAAATTGTTTATGAAAAGTTCTAAAACATTTATAAATTTTGGCCAGACTGTGAAATAATGATTGATAATCGTAATGATTACCGGTTTGATTGATTATTTTCCTGAAAATCCATTTATGTATTATTAAAATTACTCAAAAGTAATCAAAACAATATTTTTTTATTGTTTATATTTTATCGCAATCAATTTGCAATTGCGTTTTAGTGTAATCAAAAAGAATCAAAAAATAAATTGCAATCAGAAAAAATTTTTTTTAATTTTTTTTTTATTTTTTCTTATGTATTTTTTTTTGTAAGTGTAATCAATTGATAAATGATTTTCTTGAAAACAATTAAATCTTTCAGTTTATCTTTAAATTTATTTAAATATAAATTCTTTCGGATAACTCTGGTTTTATATATTTTTTGAATTTATCGATATTAAGGTTTGTTATCGATATTTTTTGCTTCCACCGATTGCTTCACCTTGACTTGAAACTTATCGATTTTTTTAACATTGTTGCAAAATTTATCGATTACCATAATTATTATTCAGCGGACCTTACCATGTGAGTTCTAATCAAATATTTATATTTGATAATCATTTTCAAGCTTTTCGTAAACGCAACCAATACTATGAATCGATTTTGAACTTGATCCAAAATATTTAACTCCTTAATAACCATATATCTAGCCTCTTGCCTCGGAGGGTTTGCCTTATTTATGGACTTTTCTTTTCTTGTGAACCTCAGCCGCGAAGTTCTCACCATTAAACGATTGCACATGGAATTACCCATATGCAACATCAGTCTCTACCACCGATAAACCACCAGTTTCACAAGTTCATCAACGCCTTCCAAACTCATAAATGCCCCAACCGACTACGTGAATCTATGCATGAGTACTTGTATGCCTGTGTATGTGTGTGTGTGTGTGTGTGTGTTTGTGTGTGTGTATGTGGTATGCCCAATTACTGTAGTTGTTAGTATTTTTGTTATTGTTATGCTTTCAATATAGTTTTTAGAGTTTGAATGTTGTCGTTGTTGTTGGTGTTATTAATATATGTATATATGTTTCTGTAGGTATGTATAAATATATTTTTGTTTAACAGCTTAAGCTAGCTAACTCAAGCTGGTCGTGCGCATTGCGATTTTTTTAGAGTTCACTATTGAAGTGCGCGTCTTAGCGAACAGTCGGTCTCTTTGTGGTGGTCAGTTAGCCTAAAAAATATTTTAATTTGGTTTGCGTGCTATAATTCAATAAAAGCTACAAAACAAACTAAAAATTTCTAAATTTCTTAAAAACAAAAACAAATACAAATATGTAAAGTCGTTAAAAAAAAGAAATTTAAATTGTGAAAAAATTGTTTTTTGTGTGATTTTTGTGCGAAAATATTTGATGACCAAATAACAACAACAACAAAGTAATTCAAACTAATATTGGAAAAACCAAAACTGTGTGAAAAATCAACATTAAGTACATACATACATATATAAAATGGCATTTCCTGGCTGTCAATGCAACTAAAAATTGTGGAAACCATTTAACATTGCCAGCATTGTTGTTGCAATCAATCGGTGCCGGTAGCAGCTGTGGCAAAAACAAACGAATTCCAAGTCCAGTTGCGATAACTCACATAATGAGCAATTTAATTGTTGTCATTATAAAGCAACAACAAGAGCAACAATAAATAAATAACTACTAAGCAAATAGGCTAGAGGAATCGTGTAGCATATACCCAGTTGTCAATTATAATATTTGCATACCTACATACTTTTAAAACAATTCTAAGAGGCTTGTATAGCAGCAGCAACAAAAAAAACAGCAATTTTTTTAATTTTTTTTTTTAGAATTTTCGTCTGTCTGTGTGTTTGTATGCGCATCACTTAAAAACTGCAGCCTATAATTGAATCTTGTTCTCAACCTTTAATTTTTGGAGATCTATTATGAAACATAGAATCTATTATGTCGTTTTATATACATACATAGCAGAGTGGCAACGCCTCGCACATAACCCCATTTTCAGTGGCCAAATTTATTCTGGTCTAGAATACATAGTCAAATTCAAATAGAGTTTTATCTATTTAAATATAATTCTAAAATAAACACCATTTTATGTCTAAGACAAGGTTTTATTTTTAAAATGACGAAAATTTCTTTTAACATTTTAAAACCAGGGTTTATGTCCATGGTTGCGCGATGTCATAACGCTTACTACAAACTTGAGTTTGGCTGCTTTCGCTAGTTGTCTCAGCTATGATGTGGTTTGTGAATAAAATAATTGACATAGGGTGACCTTGCGAAACATAACAATTATCTTCATACCACAAACCATCTAAATTTTTTTTCATAAGGGGACCCTCTTACATTTTATTTTTAGCTAAAATCTTTGCTTAATATGTCTATGATTGACCAACATTTTAAATTTCTGTTAAAGTGGGCTTGCGCAATTTCTACTAAAAAGCTAATTGTCTACTTGCCAAATGTCATAGGTCAGTTTAATCGTGTCGACTAGTTTTACTAACATTAATTTTAGCAACAATTTCGCAAACAATTCAAATTCGCTTTTTTTATGTTACCGGTTTAGCTGTGTAACGCGAGCTTTTAACGATGCGAGTAATTTCTATGTATAATTTTGTGCGGTGAATTAATTCATTGCACTGAGTGCTTACTGGTTTGTGTGCGTACAACAATAAATGCTAACTTTAATAGTTTTAAATGTTTAATTATGAATGGTTAATTTGATACTTGGCGTTATCTTTATCCAGTCAGTTACTTATGTACTAACCTTGCTCTAGTTTTTCATGCTAAAATGCTCTCGTTTGGAGACTGTAGACTGTGGAAGGTCTTAGCATTGTTATGTGGCAAGCAGGCGTTGAATCTTTCGAAATTGCTCAACCTTCACTTAGGCAAGATCAGTGGCAGCGCATGCAAAACGAAAAATAATATTTATGCTAGTTGAGCCGGCAGATGTTGTCTCCCTCTCTCAATATCCGTTACCAAGTTACTCTATCTACCTTTCTATACACTCAATAAATCAGGGACAGGGGAGTTGTGAAATAGTTGAAAAAAAAAAAAATTAAATTGGTTTGTGGTATGAAGAAATTTTTTATGTTTCGCAAGGTCACCCTGTATCAACTAATTTATTCACAAACCTTAGCATAGGTGTGACAATAAGCGAAAAAAGCCAAAAAAAAAAAGTTAAAAATTTAAACTCCGTCTTAGACATAAAATGTATTTTACGTTGCCTATGACAGACATGAAATGTTGTTTATTTTAGAATCATGTTTAAGTAGATAATTCGATTTATAATTTGAATATGAGTAGGCCATTTGTTTGTAATTAAGATTTGAGAGAGCTATAATTATGAAATGCACTTTAGGCGGTCTTGTCTTATCTAATAATTGTATATTAAGTTAAAACTGGGTATAAAAATGAGTGCGTCAATTTTTAAATGCCCTTCTTGTCAACAACAAATGACAACTATTTTTAATATTAAAATAGTGCAAACGCGTGCAACTAAATTGCCATTTTCTTGTTGACATAGCACAATTAGAACTGTCGGAGTATCTAAAATTAACGCTCATTAACTTACTGAAAGTACAAATGCCTTACAATGTAATGGTTACGTTCAAAAATGCAAGGGTATTTTTGTTTTTTTAGAATCTTTAAAATCAATATTTATATTGCGTCTAGCAAATCAGGAGCTATAATACTCAGTTGCCTGTGATGAGCTATTTTTTTAATAACAAACAATTTATTGTTATTGCTTATTAGATTTATTTCATTGTGGCGAACCGGTAAAAAAGTAGAAATCGGCACTTAGCCGTGACACAAACCACCGTTCTTACTACCTAATGGTTAATAGAACAAGCAAAAAATTCTCATGAAAATTATTATGCTTATAAATACTTACAAATGAGTTTAAAAAAAAAAAAATTTTGTATGCATTTTGAATTTTTTAAATTTGAGTTTAGTTTTCATTCTTTTTCCAACGCATGTTGACAGCTTGCAACGCTGTGAAACCGACTTCAGAAAAATAAGAAATAAAAATTAAATCGTGTCTCAAATTATAAGCCAAAGCTGAGCTAGTTACTTTGATATTGTGTAAGTCATATGACTATTTTGTGCTACAAACAACACAAAAGACCACAACAACAACAAAATTGTTGTGAAAGTTGGC
Organism: Sphenella marginata; assembly: GCA_951509765.1. Lineage (NCBI taxonomy): Eukaryota > Metazoa > Arthropoda > Insecta > Diptera > Tephritidae > Sphenella > Sphenella marginata. The sequence goes on from OX608082.1 coordinate 18,712,207, forward strand.
CAAGTTAAAGTGGCTTCAAAAAACACAAAACAACAAAAAGTGAAGTAAATAAGTCTGTTACAAACATTCATTTGTGGTCTGTCATCACATCACATCACTTCTATGCCATCATGCGACCTTTAATTGTTGCGCTGCTGCTCGCTTTAATCTGTTTTAATGGTAAGTTGGAAAAGTGACATTGAAATTTTAGTGGAAAACAAATGTCGTAAAAAAAAATAATACGAAATCGAAACTAACAGCGCATAAATGTTGAAGTGGTTAGTTATTGCATTGTTGTTGTACCACTCGACGAACTTTTGTCAAAAACATGCCTGTACACAAATGCAAATTTAGTGTTTCAACAAATTTTTCTGCATTCTCGTATGTATGATTAGTAGGAGCTTTAACATAGCTAACATAGAACAATCAATGATTAATCCAGTAAGTCCACTAACTCAAAACTTATAAAATTGACATATCTGCTTCTGCCAATAGAACTAAAATATTGTAAGAGTTCAAGGTCTGCACATTTTTGATATTAAACAAAATTTAATTGAACACTTTATAACAGTAAAATAAGCCAATACCACTGTTTTAGAATTTTGTTTCAACTGTTTGTTCGCCATCACACAAAAAGCGGTGCATAGAATGTAACACAATATATACCGATGCATTGCGAAATGTTGAACTTAAAGTTTAGCATACATTTTTGTACACGAAAATATTTTATTGCTAGTTTAAAAAATTTTTCCAAAATATTTTTAAATGGGAAACCCGAAAATTTGTCACTATAGCAGATTTATTCCGTAAGCATTTAGCGACGTGCAAAATAATATAACAAAATGGATGTTTTTCAATTAAAAATTCTCTTTGAAAATAAAATGCGAACTTGTCGCTTGCGAGATAGCAACCAAAAAATTTTTTTTGTTGTAAGTCGCTTAGTGCCTACGAAAAAAAAAATTGTTTAGTTTTTCGCGTAAAATATTCAGAAATTTCTTTTGAAGTCATTGTTCATTTACTTTCATATAAAAATAAATGTTGTTTATGCTGTGAATAAAATTAAAAAAAAAAAAAATTATTTTCGTTTTCTGTTCAGAGCTCACATGGCTTAATCATTTGCATATTTTCAATATCGGCACTAATCACTCATTACTCGTACGATTCATTATTTCCTTTTCATATAAATATTTACGTTTATTGACATACTAACTAAATCATCATAAAAACAAACTCCTGAAGTCAATAAACAATTTTGAAAAGCAAACAATATTGTCTATACTCAAATTACAAGCGCACATATACATACATATGTATATGTATGTACATTTGTATTTAAATAAATAATAAATAAAACGCGATAGCCGCAAAAATCTGTTTCCAAAGCTTTTGATTCCACTTGTGGTTTAGTGTTGGTTTAGCAAATAAAGTTTTACTTAAGTACAATTGAGCGAAACAATTATCTATATTTACGATTAACGAGCCACGCCCCCCTAGACAAATTATAAAAAATATTGGGTTTACTTTCGTGCACTAATCGATTAATCCGTTAAAAATAGTGGTTTGAAAAATAGTCGATTGTCTCGAATCGAATAGTTTTTTGCATTCGACTAGTTGACAGATTCGATTACTCGTTTATTCATTTAATTTGTATCTCTTTTTCTCAGGTTCCTAGGTTAACATTGTTGCGCTATTTGCATAAAATCGAAACATTATTCATTAAAATTGTATTTATTAACTGTCAATTAGTCGACTAGTCTAAATCGTATATTTGCTACTCCATTCTAAAATAGCTCAATAGTTACTATTCGTCTATTCGATTAAACGGCTTGCCCAATAATCGATTGTAAACCCTGGTAGTTATGTATTCAGCCTCTAGGGATGAGTTCGTGCGATGCACAATAGCTTAGTTCCGACAAAATGATCCTACTCCACCAAAATCTGTATGCAATGTCTTTATACAAATAAATTGCTAATTTATTTTAATTTACAAAAACCGCGATGTCGAGAGTATGCACTAATTGAAAGAAATTTAATTATTTCTTAAAACAAAGAAAACCCGTATTAATTAATTAAATAAGATATTTTGCTGCGACAAAATGAATTATGAAATATTGGACTGATCTTTGACCGGATGATATGTTTAGTTTTTAAATAAAAAAAAATAGATACATACATATGTTTGAGCAAGTAACCGACATGCAAGAGATCTGCTGCTGGTAGCCAATAGGGATGCTACGGAGCTTCGATGCCCATTGTGTGGAACCAAAAAGCACTGGTTCGGACAAGGTTGCCACCTATTTGAAAAAAAATTAAGTGGGAAGTGGCAATATGACTTTCAAATTAAAGGTATTTTACGACGTATTTCAAACAAAGATTGATCTAGGTAGTGTTGCGACTAATCCGATTATATAGTTTTTTTTTTTCAGATCAGCTTTTATTACGAAAAAGTTATGCCATTTCAAGCTCTTCTACTTGAGTGTAGCAACAGAGTTGCCGCTTTACACAAATTAAACAAATATCAAATCTGATAGTACAATAGGGGTATCAAGTGGAAAGAATTTCACGTAGCATTTCAATAAAAGTATTTCAAAGTAGAGTTGCCTGTAAGGGTTTTATTTAATTCAAACAACACATATTTGCACCTTAATGAAAATTAACTCCTACTCTCTCTGGGCCTACGCCCATGTCTAAATATTAAAGCAAAGTCAAATAAAACTTTTCCATGCTTAGTTGTACATACATACATATGTATGTATGTATGTTTGTTTATTTGCCTGTTGATGCAATATATACGATTCATTTTAATTTTCAAATCACTGTACACAAAGCAATTCGCGACACTACATACATAATACCAACATCAACCAGTTTACACGAGTAGAAAAAAATTAGTTAAAGCGAAAAATGTTGTTGCAACAGCAACAGCCACGCGACGTCAATTAACACGATGCCAGACGCATATCGTCATTGTCACCATCACTACAGCCTTCACCGGATCAGTGACAGTCAATGACACTTGCTTTTGCCAATATCCCCCAATGTTGTCAAATTGTTTACATGGAAATTTCTGAATAAGTGGGGAAACTAATAGAAGCTCGAAAATTTTCATTTAAATAATTTCTAATTTTGTTAAAATCGCTGAAGCATTCGCTAGTTAGTACTTATGTATAAAAGGAATTCATTGTGTGAGAGAAGGAGAATAAGTTTGAGATTTTGTGGGAGTGGGAGTGGTTGAGGAAGAGACAGAAGGAAGTGTGGCAAAAGTGAGGTATACGTGAGGAAGAGGGAGATGAATGCAATGATAGAGAGGGAGAGGATAGAAAGGAATGGGGGACGAAGATTTAGAGCAAGGCAAGGCAAAAGAAAAGGGTTTTTGATGGAGAGGCTGAAGTTATGGGAGAAGAATGAGCACAAAAAATAGTGATAACAACCATTATATGATACTGAGGGCATTAGGGATCAAGTTATTCTGAAGATTTATGGTTATTTCAAAACAAAAGCGAAGAGTACATCGAAGGTAAAACTTGTTATTTTTACGCATTTTCTCACAGTATCACTTACGGAGGCGAAAGAGAATTAAATAAAATAACTTTTCGCAGAAACATTGCCTTTTGCAATCATCTATGATCTGTTTAAACATCTTTTAGCTAGGTGTAAGCAGTTTCTTCAACTTTTCTACGAAACATTCATTCCTTTCCTGTACATAGGGTCAAGTATTTGAAAGTAATGAGCCCAATTAAGCTCATTTCTAGAATGAAAAATTTAATTTACTCTGTGGAGCATTTTTGAACTCATCTTAGATAATAATGTATTTTCTTGCTGAGAACTTGTGTTAGGCCCGCCGCTTTAATTTTACTTATCAGAGCTGAGCCGTTTGTTTGACCATTTGCAACGATACAACGCACAACAGCTGACTTTGTGACCATGACAACGCAACGGACTAGAAAGTTGGCCCATTTTTGTGGGTAGCTGCAATAAGATTCACATTTGCAATATGTGTTAGAGTGAGGCAATTAGACAGGGCTGGTAGTTGTCGATTTCCGCTTTGTGTTGCAGACCGTTGGTTGTTATGGTCAACTAAGTTTTAGGTAAAAGTTCAAAATTTTCTAATAACATGACGACTATTGGTTTTCAGTTAAACGTTTTCGTTTGAATTGAGCTGAAGTAAGAGTTGACCAAATTGAATTCTTCTTCTTCGAGTAACTATTTTCGTATTGCTCGCTTCTTAGGTGGTGAAACATATTGACAGAGCATAGGAAACTGAATTTGCTACAAAAAAGTTCTGCCTTCGCAAGTAAGCAAGTTTTACAAATTATTGAATTAAATTTTATTTTATATACTCAAAGGCTAGCTCAGCATTTTATTGCAAAACTATTCTTGGAAGGAAAACTCATGCCATCTTACCAAAATCAAAAATCATGAATGTGCAAAAGTTTTGATTTTGAGTGAACAGACTTAATAATTGAATGTTGTAAATATGACAAAAAATCAGCAAAAATATTTTTATTGCACAAAAGCAACACATTTTTATACATACATACATGATATTTGGGATATCATTTTTATTAGCACATGAATGCTTCTGGGGATACGATGTGATTCTTTAGAGAATACATATTCTATCCTTGAAAATGTATGCATATAAATTTCATTTCTTTGAGAGAGGAACATGGAAAGGGAGATACAGAGGGATAGTGATAGTGATATTGATAGTGATAGTGATAGTGATAGTGATAGTGATAGTGATAGTGATATTGATAGTGATAGTGATAGTGATAGTGATAGTGATAGTGATAGTGATAGTGATAGTGATATTGATAGCGATAGTGATATTGATAGCGATAGTGATAGTGATAGTGATAGTGATAGTGATAGTGATAGTGATAGTGATAGTGATAGTGATAGTGATAGTGATAGTGATAGAGATAGTGATAGTGATAGTGATAGTGCCTATTGTGGCGTCAACATGAAACACTTCATAAATATTTCCATCACAACAAATGCCTGACGATGTATGCATGTATGTTTCATATCCGTTTCGCATGCCAACGTTAAATGCCTATAAAGCAGAACACTAAAGTTCACTTTTGCAACCGTTACAGTGTCCATATACAATGTACGTATGTACATACATACATATGTAGATATGTCTGATTGTATGTAATTCCTGTCACTTAATCAGACAGACGTCTGAAAATTGTTGATTTTCACACTTAAATGGAAGTCAACAGTGAACAATAAATATTGATATTAGCATACATATTTGCACTGATATGAGATATATTTTACTAAATAAATATTTTGAATCAAATAAATAAATAAATGAATCACAATTAAAAGGCAACAAAAATCATCCAAAAAAAAAAATTATTAATTTCGTGTTAAAATGGGCGATAATTGATTGATAATCAAATTTTGATTATTTATGCAGAAATAAATATTTCCATATTTCAGCTGAAATATTTTATTTAATAATTGCATAAATTAATATTTATTCATTGTATTTATTAGTTGCAAATGGTCAAATCCACGAAAGCTTGCCATATTGATTGATTGATTGCAACGTACTTAGAATTAGTGTTATTTGAGCAGCGTTGGACTCATGACAAATTCTAAAATTCAATGGGCGTTTAGCAATTATATTTGATTTTTCACCACAGAGTATTTATTTATATTTTTATGTGAACATGAAATGGTATTATAACTTTTTTACGATGTTTGTATGTATGAGAAGTAGGCGAGAGTCACTTAGTTTTAGAGATATCTTAATGAAATTTGATATGGGACCGCAAATTTGTATTATATTAATAATTTGTCGGAACTAGCAACATCGGACCAATAAAACATATACACCCCTATTGCGAGTGACGAGCACGAATAGATAATCGACTACTAAGCGGTTAGCGATCATAGAGCAATTGCGAGTGTCGACCCGATCGATCAACAAGCGATTGTGTATGCTCAATCGATCATCTTTCTACCGCATTTTTGCGGTCGTTGACGTGTCGATTGATTTGAAGAGTGCTAATAAGATGAATAAATAGTAAATAATTGGCAAAAAATTGAAAATATATTAAAAACGTGCATTTTTTGTGTGCCATGAGATTACACAATGCCAAAATAAAATACGATCGACTCAATCGACATACATATATTTTCCATGTACATACATATGTTGTTTTTGTAGTTTAAAGATTTACTTAATGTCAAAATCGCACGGAAAAATGCGAGTACTAACGAAAAAAAAAAATTTTAATCAGCTGGTCTAAGAATTTAAACGTCAAAATATGAAATTCACTTCCTTTTGTATAGGAATGAAAAAGTAGATAATACAAAAATTGCATTCGGCAAATTTTTTAATGTTTTTTACGATTTGGAAACACTTTTTTTTTTTTTATATTCATTTTCTTTTTTTATAATGTACGAATTCTACCCCATAACAAATAAAAAACATATCCAGTCCACCCTAATGATAACATTCAAAATTCCTTTAAAAACGTGAAAATTTTGAGAAGGGCCACCACTTAAAGGGGTATAAATTCTACACTCATGGAGGTGTCAACTGTCTAGACGTCTGCTTGTCTTAACACTTCGCGTCACGCTAATGCTTACTAATCCCACGCTGTGTTCGTGCGCTCCATGGGGAAAAGCTTTTATAATCTTTGTGAAATACCAGCTCAATTATAATTATAGCAGTGTTATCGGAATTTAAAATATGCACACTATCTTCATTTATCTGAGTTTTCTTATATAAATAACCAGAAGTCCTCTCATCATCTTATTATTATGCACATACATACATATATACATATCATTAAGTGCACTATCTAATCGTATGTATATTAAAATATTCTCATGCTGATTTGCTTATTAATTAATCAAATCTATACACCATTCTACCTACGAGTAAATAATAGTGTTTAGACATATCTGAGTTAATTACCGATTCGAACGCTAGTTTAGAGCTTTGCTGGTTAATAGTTAATAATGCGAGCAAAAATTTAATTTGCTTTAAATAAAGTGGGTTTGTCTTAAAACTAATTATTGCTAATCATATAAGAGTAATCAACATATCTATATACTTTGTATAGTATTAAAGGTTCCCATATGGTTTGAGCTATGCATTCGTCATTCAAATAAGATTAGTTGTTTCATAGCCGGTTCTAAGCTTTAAGTAAGAAGTACATAAGTAAAACTTTTATTCTACTCTATAGATAAGTTTAAAGGACCATAATCATAGTCATAGTTTTTTCTACTTAAACATACTAATTCTGAAATAAAACTCATTTTATGTCTGTCATAGTCAACATAAAATACATTTTATGTCTAAGACGGAGTTTAAATTTTAAAATGGCGAATATATCATTTTAACATTTTCAAATTACGGTTTGTATCTACGGTTGCGCGATGCCCAACGCTTACTCTAAACTTTAGTTTGGCTTTTTTCGCTTATTGCCTCAGCTATGATATGGTTTGTGAATAAATTAGTTGACACAGGGTGGCCTTGCAAAACATAAAAAAAAATTTCCATACCACCCAACGACTTAATTTTTTTCATAAAGGGAGCCTGTTACTTTTCATTTTAGCTAAAGTCTTTGCCTAATGATTGACCAACATTTTAAATTTAAGTAAAATGACATTGCTTCTGACTGTTTTTGCGTCAATCTTTAAATATTAAAGAAAGAAAGCTGTGTTTCGAGATGTTTCGCCGAATTGACAGTTATTTTTCGAATATCAATCAGGTGCGGTCCTTGAGTTATCCTAACAGCTTCGTCCGTAAAAAATAAAAAGAACCACCTTTCTTACCGAAAAGGGAACCACGATAATGCTTATTTTTTTATTTTTTTTATGAAAAAAAGTATCGGATGACAGTATAAAATATGTGAACGTGCATGTCTCGTCATGCTTAATGGAAATCTGCTTTGATTGAAGAAAATTTGCGCGAAACCCATTTTATTACATCGACTCAATCTCTTTTGAGTTTTATTTTTATTCGCGGTTCGAAAAATTTTAAACTAAATGATCAATCATTGTGATAATATTGACATGTCGCCTTAGCTATTACTAACACGAATATCTACGTTTAACTTCCCAGCAAAAAAAATGTAAGCGATTATAAGAAATAAGAAATGTGGAGTAAGTGGAGAGATGCTTCAGTAATATTAAAGGGTCTATCAGACTTCAGATTTATAGGTACATAAGGTGTCTCTCAGAGACATCAAAATTCAACAGCACTATGTAAGTCCATGCGAGGCAATGCGTAGCTATGCAAGTATAACTGAATCATTTGTCATAAGTCCTTAAATAAAAGTAAATAAACTTTTCATAAGATGGTAAAGTTTGTGTGGTCCCATACATAATAAACATCCATGGCATATATCCATCAATTTCACTTTGCATAAAACACTCACACTTTGATTCATGCTCCATTTGAATTACTTCCGGCCTTCGTTGACAGTTGTATGACGTATCAAGATTTGTTTTTCTCTTTTCAATGCCTACGATTAAAGTTTTCGAGACCAATTACCCTTTGACAATCGCATGTTGTGGGCTATTATTTATTCTGTGTAGTTTTTGTTTGAATGGGAGCGCGTGAAAAGTTAATACGAGTACAACAACTGTGATACTGACACGCAGAGTTAACAAGAAAGATAAATATTTACATTTGTAAGTGCATGTTTACATATATACTTAATTGGAATTTAACCGTTTAAGCGAATTTCAAATAGTTCCCCAATTGGGCATTTTATCAGAATAGGTGGGTGCTTCCAGAGGTGGTTGTGCGAATTTGGGCAAGGTAATTAATTAGTCTCTTCCGAGTCTAAAGCGTCATATTTTTTAGGAGCTGTGGGTAAAGGACATCCTCGAAATTTTCTAAACAAACTTGGACCTCCCTTCCAAAAATCCGCGGTCCACCACTAGTTGAGATTCTGACATTCAGAACAGTTTTTAATCAACGACAGACAACAGGAATTTTTTAGTTTTATTGGTAGAAATCATAAGTTCTCTTTGGCTAATTTAATTTGCATTTTCCAACATTTGCAATTTTCAACCGAAACTGGTCCTACCACTTGAATCACCAATTAACATCATTTACGGCCTATGAACTCCACAAGGCTTTTGCACAATAAATTCATTAAATATTAGTGACAGTGACGAAGATACGAGTGTAGACACCAACTCCAAATCCATATCATCACAGCAACTGGCATGCAACGATCTCCATGCAATAACGATTGCCAACACTAGCTTCAGCAAACGATTAACCTCACCGGTCAATCAGCTGCCACCAAAGCTTATATTTAAAGTTTCCACGCAACAGTTGAGACTTGATTAAAGCTGCGATCTTTTAGAGTTGATTTTAAATTAATCTTACGATATTAAATTAAGTAATGGGAAAGAATGGAATACGCAGTTGGAAGATTTTAGAAAAAGCTTAGCAGAGACCAACCATCGGTCTGATATACAATATGTGTTTTTTAAGTTTCGACACATTAGATTGGGCCAAATAATTTTTTTTTTCTTCATACGCAGTCTGGATTTTGTACGACGGATCACATTTTTAGAATTAAATTGTCAAACTATTGAAGTAAAAAGTATGGTGGCATATAAAAAAGTCAAATCAATATAGAAAACAGATACATCCAGATTCTTAAACGAAATTGATGGATGGATCCGTCATCGGGACTCAATACCGAGTCGAAGTTCGATCTTGACCCACCCCAAAAACGACAGTTCGTTGCTATCGCCTTTAGAGGTTAAGCCCGGACTGCGACCCGTTAGGAAAATTCTGATCGATGATTTGGATTCCATTCGTCAAAATACATGGAAATAGTATATGCATAGAGTTACCATGAATGCACTATGAGATGTCTATCTGTCATTAATGCCAACAACCAAAAATTAAATTGTATTTTCTTTAATAGTAAAAAACTTTTGAAATGTAACTTCAAAAAAGGATTCTTAACAGCTTTTTTATATGTACATATGTATATCATACAATTTTTTTAAGAATTAATCAGAGGACCATAATAAAATGCAGGTTAAATACCCGTAGACGGTCCGACAAAGAAAAGTTTTGTTTGAAATTTTATTTAATAATAAAATTACATATTTTGAATTTGTTTTTGAGAAATAATTTGAATTTTTTTTAATATATTTTTTTACTATAAAACTACGGAAATTTGAAAAATTAATGAAAAATGTTTCTGCTGCTAATTGGAAGCCCAAGTAAATTTTTTTTGTTTAAGGACAAATGAGGTCAGTTTCAGAAAATCAAGATTATCAACGATAGCCCACTGTGTATTAATATTTTTACTGTACTTCGCATCTTTTTCTCTACCGGTTACAAAAGCAATAGTTAGAAGACACTTCGAAGTATCGGTTATCGATAATCATTCGTACACAAACTGAAATGGATCCGGTTGACAACTAGCCAAACTAACTTAAAACTGACGAAACGTGAACCGTATTATACCCCTAGTCAAATGGTTTAGCTCTAGATTAGTCGAAGTTTCTTCATGGCACGACAATTTTTAAAGCCAGAAAGAGTTAGAGAATTTTATGTGAATCAAAAAGTTAAATACTGGAGAAATCTCAATTTTCTCTTTGACGTATTTTTAGATATTAAATTCACAAATTAATTTACTCGACTAGTCAATCAGACAAGTATTTACCTCAATATCATAATAAATAAGACACGCTGCAAATTGTTTAATCAAATATTTGACAGCAATTTTGGAACTATTTTTAGGATGCAAAGATGTGTGTTGACATTTGTGTAATAAATATAGACCACAATGTATAATAAATTGAAGTATACCCTGCAAGGAAAATAAGAATTTAATAAAAGCTTGAAAAAGTAAGCACGAGTCTGATCAATGTTGACAATTTGCAGTATTTAGTACTGATTCTGAAAGTGTTTATATGGGCTAAGTATTCATATTCACTTTTACTCGAACAAACATAAAAAATATTTGTTTTTAACAAGATTTATATTTTCGGATATATGAAATTTTAATTTGAGAATTTTAAGTTTTTAAAGTTGGTAAGAGATAGAGGGGTCAAAGTCGGCACATTTTCGAATTGACAAATCCTCGGATTTTTATACATTTGTCAATTCGAAAAAGTGCCGAATTTTATAGCATGGGTAATAGCCTTTCCAAAAATGTATAAAAATCCGAGGATTTGTCAATTCGAAAAAGTGCCGAATTTTATAGCATGGGTAATAGCCTTTCCAAAAATGTATAAAAATCCTAGGATTTGTCAATTCGAAAAAGTGCCGAATTTTATAGCATGGGTAATAGCCTTTCCAAAAATGTATAAAAATCCGAGGATTTGTCAATTCGAAAAAGTGCCGAATTTTATAGCATGGGTAATAGCCTTTCCAAAAATGTATAAAAATCCGAGGATTTGTCAATTCGAAAAAGTGCCGAATTTTATAGCATGGGTAATAGCTTTTCCAAAAATGTATAAAAATCCGAGGATTTGTCAATTCGAAAAAGTGCCGAATTTGATAGCATGAGTAATAGCCTTTCCAAAAATGTATAAAAATCCGAGGATTTGTCAATTCGAAAAAGTGCCGAATTTTATAGCATGGGTAATAGCCTTTCCAAAAATGTATAAAAATCCGAGGATTTGTCAATTCGAAAAAGTGCCGAATTTTATAGCATGGGTAATAGCCTTTCCAAAAATGTATAAAAATCCGAGGATTTGTCAATTCGAAAAAGTGCCGAATTTTATAGCATGGGTAATAGCCTTTCCAAAAATGTATAAAAATCCGAGGATTTGTCAATTCGAAAAAGTGCCGAATTTGATAGCATGGGTAATAGCCTTTCCAAAAATGTATAAAAATCCGAGGATTTGTCAATTCGAAAAAGTGCCGAATTTGATAGCATGGGTAATAGCCTTTCCAAAAATGTATAAAAATCCGAGGATTTGTCAATTCGAAAAAGTGCCGAATTTGATAGCATGGGTAATAGCCTTTCCAAAAATGTATAAAAATCCGAGGATTCGTCAATTCGAAAAAGTGCCGAATTTGATAGCATGGGTAATAGCCTTTCCAAAAATGTATAAAAATCCGAGGATTTGTCAACTCGAAAAAGTGCCGAATTTTATAGCATGGGTAATAGCCTTTCCAAAAATGTATAAAAATCCGAGGATTTGTCAATTCGAAAAAGTGCCGAATTTTATAGCATGGGTAATAGCCTTTCCAAAAATGTATAAAAATCCGAGGATTTGTCAATTCGAAAAAGTGCCGAATTTTATAGCATGGGTAATAGCCTTTCCAAAAATGTATAAAAATCCGAGGATTTGTCAATTCGAAAAAGTGCCGAATTTTATAGCATGGGTAATAGCCTTTCCAAAAATGTATAAAAATCCGAGGATTTGTCAACTCGAAAAAGTGCCGAATTTTATAGCATGGGTAATAGCCTTTCCAAAAATGTATAAAAATCCGAGGATTTGTCAATTCGAAAAAGTGCCGAATTTTATAGCATGGGTAATAGCCTTTCCAAAAATGTATAAAAATCCGAGGATTTGTCAATTCGAAAAAGTGCCGAATTTGATAGCATGGGTAATAGCCATTCCAAAAATGTATAAAAATCCGAGGATTTGTCAATTCGAAAAAGTGCCGAATTTTATAGCATGGGTAATAGCCTTTCCAAAAATGTATAAAAATCCGAGGATTTGTCAATTCGAAAAAGTGCCGAATTTTATAGCATGGGTAATAGCCTTTCCAAAAATGTATAAAAATCCGAGGATTTGTCAATTCGAAAAAGTGCCGAATTTGATAGCATGGGTAATAGCCTTTCCAAAAATGTATAAAAATCCGAGGATTTGTCAATTCGAAAATGTGCCGAATTTGATAGCATGGGTAATAGCCTTTCCAAAAATGTATAAAAATCCGAGGATTTTTCAATTCGAAAAAGTGCCGAATTTGATAGCATGGGTAATAGCCTTTCCAAAAATGTATAAAAATCCGAGGATTTTTCAATTCGAAAAAGTGCCGAATTTGATAGCATGGGTAATAGCCTTTCCAAAAATGTATAAAAATCCGAGGATTTTTCAATTCGAAAAAGTGCCGGATTTGATAGCATGGGTAATAGCCTTTCCAAAAATGTATAAAAATCCGAGGATTTTTCAATTCGAAAAAGTGCCGAATTTGATAGCATGGGTAATAGCCTTTCCAAAAATGTATAAAAATCCGAGGATTTTTCAATTCGAAAAAGTGCCGAATTTGATAGCATGGGTAATAGCCTTTCCAAAAATGTAAAAAAATCCGAGGATTTTTCAATTCGAAAAAGTGCCGAATTTGATAGCATGGGTAATAGCCTTTCCAAAAATGTATAAAAATCCGAGGATTTTTCAATTCGAAAAAGTGCCGGATTTGATAGCATGGGTAATAGCCTTTCCAAAAATGTAAAAAAATCCGAGGATTTTTCAATTCGAAAAAGTGCCGAATTTGATAGCATGGGTAATAGCCTTTCCAAAAATGTATAAAAATCCGAGGATTTGTCAATTCGAAAAAGTGCCGAATTTTATAGCATGGGTAATAGCCTTTCCAAAAATGTATAAAAATCCGAGGATTTGTCAATTCGAAAAAGTGCCGAATTTTATAGCATGGGTAATAGCCTTTCCAAAAATGTATAAAAATCCGAGGATTTGTCAATTCGAAAAAGTGCCGAATTTGATAGCATGGGTAATAGCCTTTCCAAAAATGTATAAAAATCCGAGGATTTGTCAATTCGAAAAAGTGCCGAATTTGATAGCATGGGTAATAGCCTTTCCAAAAATGTATAAAAATCCGAGGATTCGTCAATTCGAAAAAGTGCCGAATTTGATAGCATGGGTAATAGCCTTTCCAAAAATGTATAAAAATCCGAGGATTTTTCAATTCGAAAAAGTGCCGAATTTGATAGCATGGGTAATAGCCTTTCCAAAAATGTATAAAAATCCGAGGATTTTTCAATTCGAAAAAGTGCCGAATTTGATAGCATGGGTAATAGCCTTTCCAAAAATGTATAAAAATCCGAGGATTTTTCAATTCGAAAAAGTGCCGGATTTGATAGCATGGGTAATAGCCTTTCCAAAAATGTATAAAAATCCGAGGATTTTTCAATTCGAAAAAGTGCCGAATTTGATAGCATGGGTAATAGCCTTTCCAAAAATGTATAAAAATCCGAGGATTTTTCAATTCGAAAAAGTGCCGAATTTGATAGCATGGGTAATAGCCTTTCCAAAAATGTATAAAAATCCGAGGATTTGTCAATTCGAAAATGTGCCGAATTTGATAGCATGGGTAATAGCCTTTCCAAAAATGTATAAAAATCCGAGGATTTTTCAATTCGAAAAAGTGCCGAATTTGATAGCATGGGTAATAGCCTTTCCAAAAATGTATAAAAATCCGAGGATTTTTCAATTCGAAAAAGTGCCGAATTTGATAGCATGGGTAATAGCCTTTCCAAAAATGTATAAAAATCCGAGGATTTTTCAATTCGAAAAAGTGCCGGATTTGATAGCATGGGTAATAGCCTTTCCAAAAATGTATAAAAATCCGAGGATTTTTCAATTCGAAAAAGTGCCGAATTTGATAGCATGGGTAATAGCCTTTCCAAAAATGTATAAAAATCCGAGGATTTTTCAATTCGAAAAAGTGCCGAATTTGATAGCATGGGTAATAGCCTTTCCAAAAATGTAAAAAAATCCGAGGATTTTTCAATTCGAAAAAGTGCCGAATTTGATAGCATGGGTAATAGCCTTTCCAAAAATGTATAAAAATCCGAGGATTTTTCAATTCGAAAAAGTGCCGGATTTGATAGCATGGGTAATAGCCTTTCCAAAAATGTAAAAAAATCCGAGGATTTTTCAATTCGAAAAAGTGCCGAATTTGATAGCATGGGTAATAGCCTTTCCAAAAATGTATAAAAATCCGAGGATTTGTCAATTCGAAAAAGTGCCGAATTTTATAGCATGGGTAATAGCCTTTCCAAAAATGTATAAAAATCCGAGGATTTGTCAATTCGAAAAAGTGCCGAATTTTATAGCATGGGTAATAGCCTTTCCAAAAATGTATAAAAATCCGAGGATTTGTCAATTCGAAAAAGTGCCGAATTTGATAGCATGGGTAATAGCCTTTCCAAAAATGTATAAAAATCCGAGGATTTGTCAATTCGAAAAAGTGCCGAATTTGATAGCATGGGTAATAGCCTTTCCAAAAATGTATAAAAATCCGAGGATTTGTCAATTCGAAAAAGTGCCGAATTTGATAGCATGGGTAATAGCCTTTCCAAAAATGTATAAAAATCCGAGGATTTGTCAATTCGAAAATGTGCCGAATTTGATAGCATGGGTAATAGCCTTTCCAAAAATGTATAAAAATCCGAGGATTTTTCAATTCGAAAAAGTGCCGAATTTGATAGCATGGGTAATAGCCTTTCCAAAAATGTATAAAAATCCGAGGATTTTTCAATTCGAAAAAGTGCCGAATTTGATAGCATGGGTAATAGCCTTTCCAAAAATGTATAAAAATCCGAGGATTTTTCAATTCGAAAAAGTGCCGGATTTGATAGCATGGGTAATAGCCTTTCCAAAAATGTATAAAAATCCGAGGATTTTTCAATTCGAAAAAGTGCCGAATTTGATAGCATGGGTAATAGCCTTTCCAAAAATGTATAAAAATCCGAGGATTTTTCAATTCGAAAAAGTGCCGAATTTGATAGCATGGGTAATAGCCTTTCCAAAAATGTAAAAAAATCCGAGGATTTTTCAATTCGAAAAAGTGCCGAATTTGATAGCATGGGTAATAGCCTTTCCAAAAATGTATAAAAATCCGAGGATTTTTCAATTCGAAAAAGTGCCGGATTTGATAGCATGGGTAATAGCCTTTCCAAAAATGTAAAAAAATCCGAGGATTTTTCAATTCGAAAAAGTGCCGAATTTGATAGCATGGGTAATAGCCTTTCCAAAAATGTATAAAAATCCGAGGATTTGTCAATTCGAAAAAGTGCCGAATTTTATAGCATGGGTAATAGCCTTTCCAAAAATGTATAAAAATCCGAGGATTTGTCAATTCGAAAAAGTGCCGAATTTTATAGCATGGGTAATAGCCTTTCCAAAAATGTATAAAAATCCGAGGATTTGTCAATTCGAAAAAGTGCCGAATTTGATAGCATGGGTAATAGCCTTTCCAAAAATGTATAAAAATCCGAGGATTTGTCAATTCGAAAAAGTGCCGAATTTGATAGCATGGGTAATAGCCTTTCCAAAAATGTATAAAAATCCGAGGATTCGTCAATTCGAAAAAGTGCCGAATTTGATAGCATGGGTAATAGCCTTTCCAAAAATGTATAAAAATCCGAGGATTTTTCAATTCGAAAAAGTGCCGAATTTGATAGCATGGGTAATAGCCTTTCCAAAAATGTATAAAAATCCGAGGATTTTTCAATTCGAAAAAGTGCCGAATTTGATAGCATGGGTAATAGCCTTTCCAAAAATGTATAAAAATCCGAGGATTTTTCAATTCGAAAAAGTGCCGGATTTGATAGCATGGGTAATAGCCTTTCCAAAAATGTATAAAAATCCGAGGATTTTTCAATTCGAAAAAGTGCCGAATTTGATAGCATGGGTAATAGCCTTTCCAAAAATGTATAAAAATCCGAGGATTTTTCAATTCGAAAAAGTGCCGAATTTGATAGCATGGGTAATAGCCTTTCCAAAAATGTATAAAAATCCGAGGATTTGTCAATTCGAAAATGTGCCGAATTTGATAGCATGGGTAATAGCCTTTCCAAAAATGTATAAAAATCCGAGGATTTTTCAATTCGAAAAAGTGCCGAATTTGATAGCATGGGTAATAGCCTTTCCAAAAATGTATAAAAATCCGAGGATTTTTCAATTCGAAAAAGTGCCGAATTTGATAGCATGGGTAATAGCCTTTCCAAAAATGTATAAAAATCCGAGGATTTTTCAATTCGAAAAAGTGCCGGATTTGATAGCATGGGTAATAGCCTTTCCAAAAATGTATAAAAATCCGAGGATTTTTCAATTCGAAAAAGTGCCGAATTTGATAGCATGGGTAATAGCCTTTCCAAAAATGTATAAAAATCCGAGGATTTTTCAATTCGAAAAAGTGCCGAATTTGATAGCATGGGTAATAGCCTTTCCAAAAATGTAAAAAAATCCGAGGATTTTTCAATTCGAAAAAGTGCCGAATTTGATAGCATGGGTAATAGCCTTTCCAAAAATGTATAAAAATCCGAGGATTTTTCAATTCGAAAAAGTGCCGGATTTGATAGCATGGGTAATAGCCTTTCCAAAAATGTAAAAAAATCCGAGGATTTTTCAATTCGAAAAAGTGCCGAATTTGATAGCATGGGTAATAGCCTTTCCAAAAATGTATAAAAATCCGAGGATTTGTCAATTCGAAAAAGTGCCGAATTTTATAGCATGGGTAATAGCCTTTCCAAAAATGTATAAAAATCCGAGGATTTGTCAATTCGAAAAAGTGCCGAATTTTATAGCATGGGTAATAGCCTTTCCAAAAATGTATAAAAATCCGAGGATTTGTCAATTCGAAAAAGTGCCGAATTTGATAGCATGGGTAATAGCCTTTCCAAAAATGTATAAAAATCCGAGGATTTGTCAATTCGAAAAAGTGCCGAATTTGATAGCATGGGTAATAGCCTTTCCAAAAATGTATAAAAATCCGAGGATTCGTCAATTCGAAAAAGTGCCGAATTTGATAGCATGGGTAATAGCCTTTCCAAAAATGTATAAAAATCCGAGGATTTGTCAACTCGAAAAAGTGCCGAATTTGATAGCATGGGTAATAGCCTTTCCAAAAATGTATAAAAATCCGAGGATTTGTCAATTCGAAAAAGTGCCGAATTTTATAGCATGGGTAATAGCCTTTCCAAAAATGTATAAAAATCCGAGGATTTGTCAATTCGAAAAAGTGCCGAATTTGATAGCATGGGTAATAGCCTTTCCAAAAATGTATAAAAATCCGAGGATTTGTCAATTCGAAAATGTGCCGAATTTGATAGCATGGGTAATAGCCTTTCCAAAAATGTATAAAAATCCGAGGATTTTTCAATTCGAAAAAGTGCCGAATTTGATAGCATGGGTAATAGCCTTTCCAAAAATGTATAAAAATCCGAGGATTTGTCAATTCGAAAAAGTGCCGAATTTTATAGCATGGGTAATAGCCTTTCCAAAAATGTATAAAAATCCGAGGATTTGTCAATTCGAAAAAGTGCCGAATTTTATAGCATGGGTAATAGCCTTTCCAAAAATGTATAAAAATCCGAGGATTTGTCAATTCGAAAAAGTGCCGAATTTTATAGCATGGGTAATAGCCTTTCCAAAAATGTATAAAAATCCGAGGATTTGTCAATTCGAAAAAGTGCCGAATTTGATAGCATGGGTAATAGCCTTTCCAAAAATGTATAAAAATCCGAGGATTTGTCAACTCGAAAAAGTTCCGAATTTTATAGCATGGGTAATAGCCTTTCCAAAAATGTATAAAAATCCGAGGATTTGTCAATTCGAAAAAGTGCCGAATTTTATAGCATGGGTAATAGCCTTTCCAAAAATGTATAAAAATCCGAGGATTTGTCAATTCGAAAAAGTGCCGAATTTGATAGCATGGGTAATAGCCTTTCCAAAAATGTATAAAAATCCGAGGATTTGTCAATTCGAAAAAGTGCCGAATTTTATAGCATGGGTAATAGCCTTTCCAAAAATGTATAAAAATCCGAGGATTTGTCAATTCGAAAAAGTGCCGAATTTGATAGCATGGGTAATAGCCTTTCCAAAAATGTATAAAAATCCGAGGATTTGTCAATTCGAAAATGTGCCGAATTTGATAGCATGGGTAATAGCCTTTCCAAAAATGTATAAAAACCCGAGGATTTTTCAATTCGAAAAAGTGCCGAATTTGATAGCATGGGTAATAGCCTTTCCAAAAATGTATAAAAATCCGAGGATTTTTCAATTCGAAAAAGTGCCGAATTTGATAGCATGGGTAATAGCCTTTCCAAAAATGTATAAAAATCCGAGGATTTTTCAATTCGAAAAAGTGCCGAATTTGATAGCATGGGTAATAGCCTTTCCAAAAATGTATAAAAATCCGAGGATTTTTCAATTCGAAAAAGTGCCGGATTTGATAGCATGGGTAATAGCCTTTCCAAAAATGTATAAAAATCCGAGGATTTTTCAATTCGAAAAAGTGCCGGATTTGATAGCATGGGTAATAGCCTTTCCAAAAATGTATAAAAATCCGAGGATTTTTCAATTCGAAAAAGTGCCGAATTTGATAGCATGGGTAATAGCCTTTCCAAAAATGTATACAAATCCGAGGATTTTTCAATTCGAAAAAGTGCCGGATTTGATAGCATGGGTAATAGCCTTTCCAAAAATGTATAAAAATCCGAGGATTTTTCAATTCGAAAAAGTGCCGAATTTTATAGCATGGGTAATAGCCTTTCCAAAAATGTATAAAAATCCGAGGATTTGTCAACTCGAAAAAGTGCCGAATTTTATAGCATGGGTAATAGCCTTTCCAAAAATGTATAAAAATCCGAGGATTTGTCAATTCGAAAAAGTGCCGAATTTTATAGCATGGGTAATAGCCTTTCCAAAAATGTATAAAAATCCGAGGATTTGTCAATTCGAAAAAGTGCCGAATTTGATAGCATGGGTAATAGCCTTTCCAAAAATGTATAAAAATCCGAGGATTTGTCAATTCGAAAAAGTGCCGAATTTTATAGCATGGGTAATAGCCTTTCCAAAAATGTATAAAAATCCGAGGATTTTTCAATTCGAAAAAGTGCCGGATTTGATAGCATGGGTAATAGCCTTTCCAAAAATGTATAAAAATCCGAGGATTTTTCAATTCGAAAATGTGCCGAATTTGATAGCATGGGTAATAGCCTTTCCAAAAATGTATAAAAATCCGAGGATTTTTCAATTCGAAAAAGTGCCGAATTTGATAGCATGGGTAATAGCCTTTCCAAAAATGTATACAAATCCGAGGATTTTTCAATTCGAAAAAGTGCCGGATTTGATAGCATGGGTAATAGCCTTTCCAAAAATGTATAAAAATCCGAGGATTTTTCAATTCGAAAAAGTGCCGAATTTGATAGCATGGGTAATAGCCTTTCCAAAAATGTATAAAAATCCGAGGATTTTTCAATTCGAAAAAGTGCCGAATTTGATAGCATGGGTAATAGCCTTTCCAAAAATGTATAAAAATCCGAGGATTTTTCAATTCGAAAAAGTGCCGAATTTGATAGCATGGGTAATAGCCTTTCCAAAAATGTATACAAATCCGAGGATTTTTCAATTCGAAAAAGTGCCGGATTTGATAGCATGGGTAATAGCCTTTCCAAAAATGTATAAAAATCCGAGGATTTTTCAATTCGAAAAAGTGCCGAATTTGATAGCATGGGTAATAGCCTTTCCAAAAATGTATAAAAATCCGAGGATTTTTCAATTCGAAAAAGTGCCGGATTTGATAGCATGGGTAATAGCCTTTCCAAAAATGTATAAAAATCCGAGGATTTTTCAATTCGAAAAAGTGCCGAATTTGATAGCATGGGTAATAGCCTTTCCAAAAATGTATAAAAATCCGAGGATTTGTCAATTCGAAAAAGTGCCGAATTTTATAGCATGGGTAATAGCCTTTCCAAAAATGTATAAAAATCCGAGGATTTGTCAATTCGAAAAAGTGCCGAATTTGATAGCATGGGTAATAGCCTTTCCAAAAATGTATAAAAATCCGAGGATTTGTCAATTCGAAAAAGTGCCGAATTTGATAGCATGGGTAATAGCCTTTCCAAAAATGTATAAAAATCCGAGGATTTGTCAATTCGAAAAAGTGCCGAATTTGATAGCATGGGTAATAGCCTTTCCAAAAATGTATAAAAATCCGAGGATTCGTCAATTCGAAAAAGTGCCGAATTTGATAGCATGGGTAATAGCCTTTCCAAAAATGTATAAAAATCCGAGGATTTGTCAACTCGAAAAAGTGCCGAATTTTATAGCATGGGTAATAGCCTTTCCAAAAATGTATAAAAATCCGAGGATTTGTCAATTCGAAAAAGTGCCGAATTTTATAGCATGGGTAATAGCCTTTCCAAAAATGTATAAAAATCCGAGGATTTGTCAATTCGAAAAAGTGCCGAATTTTATAGCATGGGTAATAGCCTTTCCAAAAATGTATAAAAATCCGAGGATTTGTCAATTCGAAAAAGTGCCGAATTTTATAGCATGGGTAATAGCCTTTCCAAAAATGTATAAAAATCCGAGGATTTGTCAATTCGAAAAAGTGCCGAATTTGATAGCCTTTCCAAAAATGTATAAAAATCCGAGGATTTGTCAACTCGAAAAAGTGCCGAATTTTATAGCATGGGTAATAGCCTTTCCAAAAATGTATAAAAATCCGAGGATTTGTCAATTCGAAAAAGTGCCGAATTTTATAGCATGGGTAATAGCCTTTCCAAAAATGTATAAAAATCCGAGGATTTGTCAATTCGAAAAAGTGCCGAATTTGATAGCATGGGTAATAGCCTTTCCAAAAATGTATAAAAATCCGAGGATTTGTCAATTCGAAAAAGTGCCGAATTTTATAGCATGGGTAATAGCCTTTCCAAAAATGTATAAAAATCCGAGGATTTGTCAATTCGAAAAAGTGCCGAATTTTATAGCATGGGTAATAGCCTTTCCAAAAATTTATAAAAATCCGAGGATTTGTCAACTCGAAAAAGTGCCGAATTTTATAGCATGGGTAATAGCCTTTCCAAAAATGTATAAAAATCCGAGGATTTGTCAATTCGAAAAAGTGCCGAATTTTATAGCATGGGTAATAGCCTTTCCAAAAATGTATAAAAATCCGAGGATTTGTCAATTCGAAAAAGTGCCGAATTTGATAGCATGGGTAATAGCCTTTCCAAAAATGTATAAAAATCCGAGGATTTGTCAATTCGAAAAAGTGCCGAATTTTATAGCATGGGTAATAGCCTTTCCAAAAATGTATAAAAATCCGAGGATTTTTCAATTCGAAAAAGTGCCGAATTTTATAGCATGGGTAATAGCCTTTCTAAAAATGTATAAAAATCCGAGGATTTTTCAATTCGAAAAAGTGCCGGATTTGATAGCATGGGTAATAGCCTTTCCAAAAATGTATAAAAATCCGAGGATTTTTCAATTCGAAAAAGTGCCGAATTTGATAGCATGGGTAATAGCCTTTCCAAAAATGTATAAAAATCCGAGGATTTTTCAATTCGAAAAAGTGCCGGATTTGATAGCATGGGTAATAGCCTTTCCAAAAATGTATAAAAATCCGAGGATTTTTCAATTCGAAAAAGTGCCGAATTTGATAGCATGGGTAATAGCCTTTCCAAAAATGTATACAAATCCGAGGATTTTTCAATTCGAAAAAGTGCCGGATTTGATAGCATGGGTAATAGCCTTTCCAAAAATGTATAAAAATCCGAGGATTTTTCAATTCGAAAAAGTGCCGGATTTGATAGCATGGGTAATAGCCTTTCCAAAAATGTATAAAAATCCGAGGATTTTTCAATTCGAAAAAGTGCCGAATTTGATAGCATGGGTAATAGCCTTTCCAAAAATGTATAAAAATCCGAGGATTTGTCAATTCGAAAAAGTGCCGAATTTTATAGCATGGGTAATAGCCTTTCCAAAAATGTATAAAAATCCGAGGATTTGTCAATTCGAAAAAGTGCCGAATTTGATAGCATGGGTAATAGCCTTTCCAAAAATGTATAAAAATCCGAGGATTTGTCAATTCGAAAAAGTGCCGAATTTGATAGCATGGGTAATAGCCTTTCCAAAAATGTATAAAAATCCGAGGATTTGTCAATTCGAAAAAGTGCCGAATTTGATAGCATGGGTAATAGCCTTTCCAAAAATGTATAAAAATCCGAGGATTCGTCAATTCGAAAAAGTGCCGAATTTGATAGCATGGGTAATAGCCTTTCCAAAAATGTATAAAAATCCGAGGATTTGTCAACTCGAAAAAGTGCCGAATTTTATAGCATGGGTAATAGCCTTTCCAAAAATGTATAAAAATCCGAGGATTTGTCAATTCGAAAAAGTGCCGAATTTTATAGCATGGGTAATAGCCTTTCCAAAAATGTATAAAAATCCGAGGATTTGTCAATTCGAAAAAGTGCCGAATTTTATAGCATGGGTAATAGCCTTTCCAAAAATGTATAAAAATCCGAGGATTTGTCAATTCGAAAAAGTGCCGAATTTTATAGCATGGGTAATAGCCTTTCCAAAAATGTATAAAAATCCGAGGATTTGTCAATTCGAAAAAGTGCCGAATTTGATAGCCTTTCCAAAAATGTATAAAAATCCGAGGATTTGTCAACTCGAAAAAGTGCCGAATTTTATAGCATGGGTAATAGCCTTTCCAAAAATGTATAAAAATCCGAGGATTTGTCAATTCGAAAAAGTGCCGAATTTTATAGCATGGGTAATAGCCTTTCCAAAAATGTATAAAAATCCGAGGATTTGTCAATTCGAAAAAGTGCCGAATTTGATAGCATGGGTAATAGCCTTTCCAAAAATGTATAAAAATCCGAGGATTTGTCAATTCGAAAAAGTGCCGAATTTTATAGCATGGGTAATAGCCTTTCCAAAAATGTATAAAAATCCGAGGATTTGTCAATTCGAAAAAGTGCCGAATTTTATAGCATGGGTAATAGCCTTTCCAAAAATTTATAAAAATCCGAGGATTTGTCAACTCGAAAAAGTGCCGAATTTTATAGCATGGGTAATAGCCTTTCCAAAAATGTATAAAAATCCGAGGATTTGTCAATTCGAAAAAGTGCCGAATTTTATAGCATGGGTAATAGCCTTTCCAAAAATGTATAAAAATCCGAGGATTTGTCAATTCGAAAAAGTGCCGAATTTGATAGCATGGGTAATAGCCTTTCCAAAAATGTATAAAAATCCGAGGATTTGTCAATTCGAAAAAGTGCCGAATTTTATAGCATGGGTAATAGCCTTTCCAAAAATGTATAAAAATCCGAGGATTTTTCAATTCGAAAAAGTGCCGAATTTTATAGCATGGGTAATAGCCTTTCTAAAAATGTATAAAAATCCGAGGATTTTTCAATTCGAAAAAGTGCCGGATTTGATAGCATGGGTAATAGCCTTTCCAAAAATGTATAAAAATCCGAGGATTTTTCAATTCGAAAAAGTGCCGAATTTGATAGCATGGGTAATAGCCTTTCCAAAAATGTATAAAAATCCGAGGATTTTTCAATTCGAAAAAGTGCCGGATTTGATAGCATGGGTAATAGCCTTTCCAAAAATGTATAAAAATCCGAGGATTTTTCAATTCGAAAAAGTGCCGAATTTGATAGCATGGGTAATAGCCTTTCCAAAAATGTATACAAATCCGAGGATTTTTCAATTCGAAAAAGTGCCGGATTTGATAGCATGGGTAATAGCCTTTCCAAAAATGTATAAAAATCCGAGGATTTTTCAATTCGAAAAAGTGCCGGATTTGATAGCATGGGTAATAGCCTTTCCAAAAATGTATAAAAATCCGAGGATTTTTCAATTCGAAAAAGTGCCGAATTTGATAGCATGGGTAATAGCCTTTCCAAAAATGTATAAAAATCCGAGGATTTGTCAATTCGAAAAAGTGCCGAATTTTATAGCATGGGTAATAGCCTTTCCAAAAATGTATAAAAATCCGAGGATTTGTCAATTCGAAAAAGTGCCGAATTTGATAGCATGGGTAATAGCCTTTCCAAAAATGTATAAAAATCCGAGGATTTGTCAATTCGAAAAAGTGCCGAATTTGATAGCATGGGTAATAGCCTTTCCAAAAATGTATAAAAATCCGAGGATTTGTCAATTCGAAAAAGTGCCGAATTTGATAGCATGGGTAATAGCCTTTCCAAAAATGTATAAAAATCCGAGGATTCGTCAATTCGAAAAAGTGCCGAATTTGATAGCATGGGTAATAGCCTTTCCAAAAATGTATAAAAATCCGAGGATTTGTCAACTCGAAAAAGTGCCGAATTTTATAGCATGGGTAATAGCCTTTCCAAAAATGTATAAAAATCCGAGGATTTGTCAATTCGAAAAAGTGCCGAATTTTATAGCATGGGTAATAGCCTTTCCAAAAATGTATAAAAATCCGAGGATTTGTCAATTCGAAAAAGTGCCGAATTTTATAGCATGGGTAATAGCCTTTCCAAAAATGTATAAAAATCCGAGGATTTGTCAATTCGAAAAAGTGCCGAATTTTATAGCATGGGTAATAGCCTTTCCAAAAATGTATAAAAATCCGAGGATTTGTCAATTCGAAAAAGTGCCGAATTTGATAGCCTTTCCAAAAATGTATAAAAATCCGAGGATTTGTCAACTCGAAAAAGTGCCGAATTTTATAGCATGGGTAATAGCCTTTCCAAAAATGTATAAAAATCCGAGGATTTGTCAATTCGAAAAAGTGCCGAATTTTATAGCATGGGTAATAGCCTTTCCAAAAATGTATAAAAATCCGAGGATTTGTCAATTCGAAAAAGTGCCGAATTTGATAGCATGGGTAATAGCCTTTCCAAAAATGTATAAAAATCCGAGGATTTGTCAATTCGAAAAAGTGCCGAATTTTATAGCATGGGTAATAGCCTTTCCAAAAATGTATAAAAATCCGAGGATTTGTCAATTCGAAAAAGTGCCGAATTTTATAGCATGGGTAATAGCCTTTCCAAAAATTTATAAAAATCCGAGGATTTGTCAACTCGAAAAAGTGCCGAATTTTATAGCATGGGTAATAGCCTTTCCAAAAATGTATAAAAATCCGAGGATTTGTCAATTCGAAAAAGTGCCGAATTTTATAGCATGGGTAATAGCCTTTCCAAAAATGTATAAAAATCCGAGGATTTGTCAATTCGAAAAAGTGCCGAATTTGATAGCATGGGTAATAGCCTTTCCAAAAATGTATAAAAATCCGAGGATTTGTCAATTCGAAAAAGTGCCGAATTTTATAGCATGGGTAATAGCCTTTCCAAAAATGTATAAAAATCCGAGGATTTTTCAATTCGAAAAAGTGCCGGATTTGATAGCATGGGTAATAGCCTTTCCAAAAATGTATAAAAATCCGAGGATTTTTCAATTCGAAAATGTGCCGAATTTGATAGCATGGGTAATAGCCTTTCCAAAAATGTATAAAAATCCGAGGATTTTTCAATTCGAAAAAGTGCCGAATTTGATAGCATGGGTAATAGCCTTTCCAAAAATGTATACAAATCCGAGGATTTTTCAATTCGAAAAAGTGCCGGATTTGATAGCATGGGTAATAGCCTTTCCAAAAATGTATAAAAATCCGAGGATTTTTCAATTCGAAAAAGTGCCGAATTTGATAGCATGGGTAATAGCCTTTCCAAAAATGTATAAAAATCCGAGGATTTTTCAATTCGAAAAAGTGCCGGATTTGATAGCATGGGTAATAGCCTTTCCAAAAATGTATAAAAATCCGAGGATTTTTCAATTCGAAAAAGTGCCGAATTTGATAGCATGGGTAATAGCCTTTCCAAAAATGTATAAAAATCCGAGGATTTGTCAATTCGAAAAAGTGCCGAATTTTATAGCATGGGTAATAGCCTTTCCAAAAATGTATAAAAATCCGAGGATTTGTCAATTCGAAAAAGTGCCGAATTTTATAGCATGGGTAATAGCCTTTCCAAAAATGTATAAAAATCCGAGGATTTGTCAATTCGAAAAAGTGCCGAATTTGATAGCATGGGTAATAGCCTTTCCAAAAATGTATAAAAATCCGAGGATTTGTCAATTCGAAAAAGTGCCGAATTTGATAGCATGGGTAATAGCCTTTCCAAAAATGTATAAAAATCCGAGGATTTGTCAATTCGAAAAAGTGCCGAATTTGATAGCATGGGTAATAGCCTTTCCAAAAATGTATAAAAATCCGAGGATTCGTCAATTCGAAAAAGTGCCGAATTTGATAGCATGGGTAATAGCCTTTCCAAAAATGTATAAAAATCCGAGGATTTGTCAACTCGAAAAAGTGCCGAATTTTATAGCATGGGTAATAGCCTTTCCAAAAATGTATAAAAATCCGAGGATTTGTCAATTCGAAAAAGTGCCGAATTTTATAGCATGGGTAATAGCCTTTCCAAAAATGTATAAAAATCCGAGGATTTGTCAATTCGAAAAAGTGCCGAATTTTATAGCATGGGTAATAGCCTTTCCAAAAATGTATAAAAATCCGAGGATTTGTCAATTCGAAAAAGTGCCGAATTTTATAGCATGGGTAATAGCCTTTCCAAAAATGTATAAAAATCCGAGGATTTGTCAATTCGAAAAAGTGCCGAATTTGATAGCCTTTCCAAAAATGTATAAAAATCCGAGGATTTGTCAACTCGAAAAAGTGCCGAATTTTATAGCATGGGTAATAGCCTTTCCAAAAATGTATAAAAATCCGAGGATTTGTCAATTCGAAAAAGTGCCGAATTTTATAGCATGGGTAATAGCCTTTCCAAAAATGTATAAAAATCCGAGGATTTGTCAATTCGAAAAAGTGCCGAATTTGATAGCATGGGTAATAGCCTTTCCAAAAATGTATAAAAATCCGAGGATTTGTCAATTCGAAAAAGTGCCGAATTTTATAGCATGGGTAATAGCCTTTCCAAAAATGTATAAAAATCCGAGGATTTGTCAATTCGAAAAAGTGCCGAATTTGATAGCATGGGTAATAGCCTTTCCAAAAATGTATAAAAATCCGAGGATTTTTCAATTCGAAAAAGTGCCGAATTTGATAGCATGGGTAATAGCCTTTCCAAAAATGTATAAAAATCCGAGGATTTGTCAATTCGAAAAAGTGCCGAATTTGATAGCATGGGTAATAGCCTTTCCAAAAATGTATAAAAATCCGAGGATTTGTCAATTCGAAAAAGTGCCGAATTTGATAGCATGGGTAATAGCCTTTCCAAAAATGTATAAAAATCCGAGGATTTGTCAATTCGAAAATGTGCCGAATTTGATAGCATGGGTAATAGCCTTTCCAAAAATGTATAAAAATCCGAGGATTTGTCAATTCGAAAAAGTGCCGAATTTGATAGCATGGGTAATAGCCTTTCCAAAAATGTATAAAAATCCGAGGATTTGTCAATTCGAAAAAGTGCCGAATTTTATAGCATGGGTAATAGCCTTTCCAAAAATGTATAAAAATCCGAGGATTTGTCAATTCGAAAATGTGCCGAATTTGATAGCATGGGTAATAGCCTTTCCAAAAATGTATAAAAATCCGAGGATTTGTCAACTCGAAAAAGTGCCGAATTTTATAGCATGGGTAATAGCCTTTCCAAAAATGTATAAAAATCCGAGGATTTGTCAATTCGAAAAAGTGCCGAATTTTATAGCATGGGTAATAGCCTTTCCAAAAATGTATAAAAATCCGAGGATTTGTCAATTCGAAAAAGTGCCGAATTTGATAGCATGGGTAATAGCCTTTCCAAAAATGTATAAAAATCCGAGGATTTGTCAATTCGAAAAAGTGCCGAATTTGATAGCATGGGTAATAGCCTTTCCAAAAATGTATAAAAATCCGAGGATTTGTCAATTCGAAAATGTGCCGAATTTGATAGCATGGGTAATAGCCTTTCCAAAAATGTATAAAAATCCGAGGATTTTTCAATTCGAAAAAGTGCCGAATTTGATAGCATGGGTAATAGCCTTTCCAAAAATGTATAAAAATCCGAGGATTTTTCAATTCGAAAAAGTGCTGAATTTGATAGCATGGGTAATAGCCTTTCCAAAAATGTATAAAAATCCGAGGATTTTTCAATTCGAAAAAGTGCCGGATTTGATAGCATGGGTAATAGCCTTTCCAAAAATGTATAAAAATCCGAGGATTTTTCAATTCGAAAAAGTGCCGAATTTGATAGCATGGGTAATAGCCTTTCCAAAAATGTATAAAAATCCGAGGATTTTTCAATTCGAAAAAGTGCCGAATTTGATAGCATGGGTAATAGCCTTTCCAAAAATGTAAAAAAATCCGAGGATTTTTCAATTCGAAAAAGTGCCGAATTTGATAGCATGGGTAATAGCCTTTCCAAAAATGTAAAAAAATCCGAGGATTTTTCAATTCGAAAAAGTGCCGAATTTGATAGCATGGGTAATAGCCTTTCCAAAAATGTATAAAAATCCGAGGATTTGTCAATTCGAAAAAGTGCCGAATTTGATAGCATGGGTAATAGCCTTTCCAAAAATGTATAAAAATCCGAGGATTTGTCAACTCGAAAAAGTGCCGAATTTTATAGCATGGGTAATAGCCTTTCCAAAAATGTATAAAAATCCGAGGATTCGTCAATTCGAAAAAGTGCCGAATTTGATAGCATGGGTAATAGCCTTTCCAAAAATGTATAAAAATCCGAGGATTTGTCAACTCGAAAAAGTGCCGAATTTTATAGCATGGGTAATAGCCTTTCCAAAAATGTATAAAAATCCGAGGATTTGTCAATTCGAAAAAGTGCCGAATTTTATAGCATGGGTAATAGCCTTTCCAAAAATGTATAAAAATCCGAGGATTTGTCAATTCGAAAAAGTGCCGAATTTTATAGCATGGGTAATAGCCTTTCCAAAAATGTATAAAAATCCGAGGATTTGTCAATTCGAAAAAGTGCCGAATTTTATAGCATGGGTAATAGCCTTTCCAAAAATGTATAAAAATCCGAGGATTTGTCAATTCGAAAAAGTGCCGAATTTGATAGCCTTTCCAAAAATGTATAAAAATCCGAGGATTTGTCAACTCGAAAAAGTGCCGAATTTTATAGCATGGGTAATAGCCTTTCCAAAAATGTATAAAAATCCGAGGATTTGTCAATTCGAAAAAGTGCCGAATTTTATAGCATGGGTAATAGCCTTTCCAAAAATGTATAAAAATCCGAGGATTTGTCAATTCGAAAAAGTGCCGAATTTTATAGCATGGGTAATAGCCTTTCCAAAAATGTATAAAAATCCGAGGATTTGTCAATTCGAAAAAGTGCCGAATTTTATAGCATGGGTAATAGCCTTTCCAAAAATGTATAAAAATCCGAGGATTTGTCAATTCGAAAAAGTGCCGAATTTGATAGCCTTTCCAAAAATGTATAAAAATCCGAGGATTTGTCAACTCGAAAAAGTGCCGAATTTTATAGCATGGGTAATAGCCTTTCCAAAAATGTATAAAAATCCGAGGATTTGTCAATTCGAAAAAGTGCCGAATTTTATAGCATGGGTAATAGCCTTTCCAAAAATGTATAAAAATCCGAGGATTTGTCAATTCGAAAAAGTGCCGAATTTTATAGCATGGGTAATAGCCTTTCCAAAAATGTATAAAAATCCGAGGATTTGTCAATTCGAAAAAGTGCCGAATTTGATAGCCTTTCCAAAAATGTATAAAAATCCGAGGATTTGTCAACTCGAAAAAGTGCCGAATTTTATAGCATGGGTAATAGCCTTTCCAAAAATGTATAAAAATCCGAGGATTTGTCAATTCGAAAAAGTGCCGAATTTGATAGCCTTTCCAAAAATGTATAAAAATCCGAGGATTTGTCAATTCGAAAAAGTGCCGAATTTTATAGCATGGGTAATAGCCTTTCCAAAAATGTATAAAAATCCGAGGATTTGTCAATTCGAAAAAGTGCCGAATTTGATAGCCTTTCCAAAAATGTATAAAAATCCGAGGATTTGTCAACTCGAAAAAGTGCCGAATTTTATAGCATGGGTAATAGCCTTTCCAAAAATGTATAAAAATCCGAGGATTTGTCAATTCGAAAAAGTGCCGAATTTGATAGCCTTTCCAAAAATGTATAAAAATCCGAGGATTTGTCAACTCGAAAAAGTGCCGAATTTTATAGCATGGGTAATAGCCTTTCCAAAAATGTATAAAAATCCGAGGATTTGTCAATTCGAAAAAGTGCCGAATTTTATAGCATGGGTAATAGCCTTTCCAAAAATGTATAAAAATCCGAGGATTTGTCAATTCGAAAAAGTGCCGAATTTGATAGCCTTTCCAAAAATGTATAAAAATCCGAGGATTTGTCAACTCGAAAAAGTGCCGAATTTTATAGCATGGGTAATAGCCTTTCCAAAAATGTATAAAAATCCGAGGATTTGTCAATTCGAAAAAGTGCCGAATTTGATAGCCTTTCCAAAAATGTATAAAAATCCGAGGATTTGTCAACTCGAAAAAGTGCCGAATTTTATAGCATGGGTAATAGCCTTTCCAAAAATGTATAAAAATCCGAGGATTTGTCAATTCGAAAAAGTGCCGAATTTTATAGCATGGGTAATAGCCTTTCCAAAAATGTATAAAAATCCGAGGATTTGTCAATTCGAAAAAGTGCCGAATTTGATAGCCTTTCCAAAAATGTATAAAAATCCGAGGATTTGTCAACTCGAAAAAGTGCCGAATTTTATAGCATGGGTAATAGCCTTTCCAAAAATGTATAAAAATCCGAGGATTTGTCAATTCGAAAAAGTGCCGAATTTGATAGCCTTTCCAAAAATGTATAAAAATCCGAGGATTTGTCAATTCGAAAAAGTGCCGAATTTTATAGCATGGGTAATAGCCTTTCCAAAAATGTATAAAAATCCGAGGATTTGTCAATTCGAAAAAGTGCCGAATTTGATAGCCTTTCCAAAAATGTATAAAAATCCGAGGATTTGTCAACTCGAAAAAGTGCCGAATTTTATAGCATGGGTAATAGCCTTTCCAAAAATGTATAAAAATCCGAGGATTTGTCAATTCGAAAAAGTGCCGAATTTGATAGCCTTTCCAAAAATGTATAAAAATCCGAGGATTTGTCAACTCGAAAAAGTGCCGAATTTTATAGCATGGGTAATAGCCTTTCCAAAAATGTATAAAAATCCGAGGATTTGTCAATTCGAAAAAGTGCCGAATTTTATAGCATGGGTAATAGCCTTTCCAAAAATGTATAAAAATCCGAGGATTTGTCAATTCGAAAAAGTGCCGAATTTGATAGCATGGGTAATAGCCTTTCCAAAAATGTATAAAAATCCGAGGATTTGTCAATTCGAAAAAGTGCCGAATTTTATAGCATGGGTAATAGCCTTTCCAAAAATGTATAAAAATCCGAGGATTTGTCAATTCGAAAAAGTGCCGAATTTTATAGCATGGGTAATAGCCTTTCCAAAAATGTATAAAAATCCGAGGATTTGTCAATTCGAAAAAGTGCCGAATTTGATAGCCTTTCCAAAAATGTATAAAAATCCGAGGATTTGTCAACTCGAAAAAGTGCCGAATTTTATAGCATGGGTAATAGCCTTTCCAAAAATGTATAAAAATCCGAGGATTTGTCAATTCGAAAAAGTGCCGAATTTTATAGCATGGGTAATAGCCTTTCCAAAAATGTATAAAAATCCGAGGATTTGTCAATTCGAAAAAGTGCCGAATTTGATAGCATGGGTAATAGCCTTTCCAAAAATGTATAAAAATCCGAGGATTTGTCAATTCGAAAAAGTGCCGAATTTTATAGCATGGGTAATAGCCTTTCCAAAAATGTATAAAAATCCGAGGATTTGTCAATTCGAAAAAGTGCCGAATTTTATAGCATGGGTAATAGCCTTTCCAAAAATGTATAAAAATCCGAGGATTTGTCAATTCGAAAAAGTGCCGAATTTGATAGCATGGGTAATAGCCTTTCCAAAAATGTATAAAAATCCGAGGATTTGTCAATTCGAAAATGTGCCGAATTTGATAGCATGGGTAATAGCCTTTCCAAAAATGTATAAAAATCCGAGGATTTTTCAATTCGAAAAAGTGCCGAATTTGATAGCATGGGTAATAGCCTTTCCAAAAATGTATAAAAATCCGAGGATTTTTCAATTCGAAAAAGTGCCGAATTTGATAGCATGGGTAATAGCCTTTCCAAAAATGTATAAAAATCCGAGGATTTTTCAATTCGAAAAAGTGCCGAATTTGATAGCATGGGTAATAGCCTTTCCAAAAATGTATAAAAATCCGAGGATTTTTCAATTCGAAAAAGTGCCGAATTTGATAGCATGGGTAATAGCCTTTCCAAAAATGTAAAAAAATCCGAGGATTTTTCAATTCGAAAAAGTGCCGAATTTGATAGCATGGGTAATAGCCTTTCCAAAAATGTATAAAAATCCGAGGATTTTTCAATTCGAAAAAGTGCCGGATTTGATAGCATGGGTAATAGCCTTTCCAAAAATGTATAAAAATCCGAGGATTTTTCAATTCGAAAAAGTGCCGGATTTGATAGCATGGGTAATAGCCTTTCCAAAAATGTATAAAAATCCGAGGATTTTTCAATTCGAAAAAGTGCCGAATTTGATAGCATGGGTAATAGCCTTTCTAAAAATGTATAAAAATCCGAGGATTTTTCAATTCGAAAAAGTGCCGGATTTGATAGCATGGGTAATAGCCTTTCCAAAAATGTATAAAAATCCGAGGATTTTTCAATTCGAAAAAGTGCCGAATTTGATAGCATGGGTAATAGCCTTTCCAAAAATGTATACAAATCCGAGGATTTTTCAATTCGAAAAAGTGCCGGATTTGATAGCATGGGTAATAGCCTTTCCAAAAATGTATAAAAATCCGAGGATTTTTCAATTCGAAAAAGTGCCGAATTTGATAGCATGGGTAATAGCCTTTCCAAAAATGTATAAAAATCCGAGGATTTTTCAATTCGAAAAAGTGCCGAATTTTATAGCATGGGTAATAGCCTTTCCAAAAATGTATAAAAATCCGAGGATTTGTCAACTCGAAAAAGTGCCGAATTTTATAGCATGGGTAATAGCCTTTCCAAAAATGTATAAAAATCCGAGGATTTGTCAATTCGAAAAAGTGCCGAATTTTATAGCATGGGTAATAGCCTTTCCAAAAATGTATAAAAATCCGAGGATTTGTCAATTCGAAAAAGTGCCGAATTTGATAGCATGGGTAATAGCCTTTCCAAAAATGTATAAAAATCCGAGGATTTGTCAATTCGAAAAAGTACCGAATTTTATAGCATGGGTAATATATATATATATATATATGGCGCGATATACAACAGTTATATCATCAACCTCCTAGGAGATTTTTGCGCCAAGCTTCTCTTCCAATTTGTGGTGTGCCGCTTTGAAATTTTTCCTACAAATTGGCGGGACCTACGGTTTTTCGCCGACTCCGAACGGCATCTACAAAGCAGATGAATTTTTGCTGAGAAGCCTTTCATGGCAGAAATACACTCGGAGAGTTTGCCAAACCACTGCCGAGGGGCGACACCGTTTTGAAAAACTTTTTCAAACCACTTTTTGATGTAACCTGTACCAGGGATTGAACCCGGACCTTCGGTGTGGTAGGCCGACAGCACTACCTCCACACCACGGTGGCCGCATGGGTAATAGCCTTTCCAAAAATGTATAAAAATCCGAGGATTTTTCAATTCGAAAAAGTGCCGGATTTGATAGCATGGGTAATAGCCTTTCCAAAAATGTATAAAAATCCGAGGATTTTTCAATTCGAAAATGTGCCGAATTTGATAGCATGGGTAATAGCCTTTCCAAAAATGTATAAAAATCCGAGGATTTTTCAATTCGAAAAAGTGCCGAATTTGATAGCATGGGTAATAGTCTTTCCAAAAATGTATACAAATCCGAGGATTTTTCAATTCGAAAAAGTGCCGGATTTGATAGCATGGGTAATAGCCTTTCCAAAAATGTATAAAAATCCGAGGATTTTTCAATTCGAAAAAGTGCCGAATTTGATAGCATGGGTAATAGCCTTTCCAAAAATGTATAAAAATCCGAGGATTTTTCAATTCGAAAAAGTGCCGAATTTGATAGCATGGGTAATAGCCTTTCCAAAAATGTATAAAAATCCGAGGATTTTTCAATTCGAAAAAGTGCCGAATTTGATAGCATGGGTAATAGCCTTTCCAAAAATGTATAAAAATCCGAGGATTTTTCAATTCGAAAAAGTGCCGAATTTGATAGCATGGGTAATAGCCTTTCCAAAAATGTATAAAAATCCGAGGATTTTTCAATTCGAAAATGTGCCGAATTTGATAGCATGGGTAATAGCCTTTCCAAAAATGTATAAAAATCCGAGGATTTTTCAATTCGAAAAAGTGCCGAATTTGATAGCATGGGTAATAGCCTTTCCAAAAATGTATAAAAATCCGAGGATTTTTCAATTCGAAAAAGTGCCGAATTTGATAGCATGGGTAATAGCCTTTCCAAAAATGTATAAAAATCCGAGGATTTGTCAATTCGAAAATGTGCCGAATTTGATAGCATGGGTAATAGCCTTTCCAAAAATGTATAAAAATCCGAGGATTTGTCAATTCGAAAAAGTGCCGAATTTGATAGCATGGGTAATAGCCTTTCCAAAAATGTATAAAAATCCGAGGATTTGTCAATTCGAAAATGTGCCGAATTTGATAGCATGGGTAATAGCCTTTCCAAAAATGTATAAAAATCCGAGGATTTTTCAATTTGAAAAAGTGCCGCATTTGATAGCATGGGTAATAGCCTTTCCAAAAATGTATAAAAATCCGAAGATTTTTCAATTCGAAAAAGTGCCGCATTTGATAGCATGGGTAATAGCCTTTCCAAAAATGTATAAAAATCCGAGGATTTTTCAATTTGAAAAAGTGCCGCATTTGATAGCATGGGTAATAGCCTTTCCAAAAATGTATAAAAATCCGAGGATTTTTCAATTTGAAAAAGTGCCGCATTTGATAGCATGGGTAATAGCCTTTCCAAAAATGTTTAAAAATCCGAGGATTTTTCAATTCGAAAAAGTGCCGCATTTGATAGCATGGGTAATAGCCTTTCCAAAAATGTATAAAAATCCGAGGATTTTTCAATTTGAAAAAGTGCCGCATTTGATAGCATGGGTAATAGCCTTTCCAAAAATGTATAAAAATCCGAGGATTTTTCAATTTGAAAAAGTGCCGCATTTGATAGCATGGGTAATAGCCTTTCCAAAAATGTTTAAAAATCCGAGGATTTTTCAATTCGAAAAAGTGCCGCATTTGATAGCATGGGTAATAGCCTTTCCAAAAATGTATAAAAATCCGAGGATTTTTCAATTTGAAAAAGTGCCGCATTTGATAGCATGGGTAATAGCCTTTCCAAAAATGTATAAAAATCCGAGGATTTTTCAATTTGAAAAAGTGCCGCATTTGATAGCATGGGTAATAGCCTTTCCAAAAATGTTTAAAAATCCGAGGATTTGTCAATTCGAAAATGTGAAAAATGTATAAACTAAACTAAACTTTTAACATTCCTACTAATCCCGCCTATTCAAGTATTTTTATTATTTTTATCAACAAAGTAAATACGTTGCGAATACTATTTTTGAAGCATTGCACGGTCTTATGCCATAAAATAATTAACACCTTTTCAATAATAATAGCAAAGCACTGTTAATTAACAACAACAAGAACTGCATATGATTTCTGCTTCTTTTTCCTTTCTTTTTCATGAATCACATTGGTATTTATTAATTTGAATTTTTTCGTCTTTCAGATTTGAAGGCAACATTTGCCAAAGATTTTTCCTACAATGGTGAAATGGGTTAGTCAATTCAAACAGACCAAACATAACATAAACATAACCTCTTTGTTTACAATTTAATGAATTTCATTGGCAGGACCCGAACATTGGAGTGAACATTATAGTATGTGCAGTGGCAAACATCAAAGTCCAATCAATATTGATTTGGTCAATGTGATCAGTCGTACTTACCACCTAATAAAATTTGATAATTTTTTCATAAAACCAATAAATTCGGAAATGCTAAATAATGGTCACACTGTGGTGGTACACTTTGAATATGCAGAATCTCGACCATCCATAGCTGGTGGTCCGCTTAATGGGCGTTTCATTTTTGAGCAATTACATTTTCATTGGGGCGATAATGATACATTCGGCAGTGAGGATCGCATCAATAATGAATCTTTTCCAGCAGAATTGCATATGGTTTTTAGAAATGACAACTATTCAACATTTGCCGAGGCTGCAGCGGAGAGTAATGGCATAGCAGTTTTGGCATATTTTTATCAGGTTTGATTGGCGGGAATTACGAAAACTTAAAAAATGTCTATTCAAATAAGTTTTGAATTACAGATAACTGATGCAGATAATGAAGAGTATGATGAATTTACTGAACTCTTACAAGAAATTGTTGAACCAAATATGAAGGTCGCATTCAAAAAACCACCTACACTTTGGAATTTATCGCATTTTGATGTTGAAACCTATTATACATACATCGGATCGTTGACAACACCACCTTGCAGTGAGGATGTGACTTGGATTGATTTTAAGCATCCAATTAGCATATCAGCTAAACAGGTACATAGGTTTCTGTACATAAAAAGCAGGGTTCGGAATTATTCTTTTACGAGCTTACATATGAACCTCAATATTGAGAAAGCTTTCGCGAATGAGAATAAAAAAAAAATACACATCATTTGCATTCACGAACTCTAAGCTATGAAATGTGTGTTGAAATACTTTCACGAATCATTGTAGGTGCGTTCTTAAATGAGTGACTTCGTTACTTTCACGAATATTCATTTTCGTAGCTCATCTTCATAAAGGAATGCACGTAAAGCGAGGCATATTCGCATAAGGTTGGAGAAATAAACTTTACAAAATTCACGGCTACAAGTTCATTCTTGAACATGTAGAGTACATTTCTTGGGATCTGTTAGGGATAAATTTACGTTTAACAGCCTTTGTCCCAAGCACCGTATGATCCCTTTCCACAATAGCAATTCCTGAGCCTCAGTCCTTATGCAATATTTCATCAAAAATATCTAAATGCTTCAAAACTGAATATTTCAATAATTAATGTTATATTCCATTTCTCTTTATCTTTTCATTACTTAGATGGATCGCTTTCGTCATCTCAACACATATGACAACACACCGTTGACACACAATTTCCGTCCACTTCAACCGCTCAATGATCGCACAGTGTTCTCTTCGCTTGCACTCACTTGGGATGAGGACGATTATAATGAAGAGCAAGAGCATCAAAGTGCCATACCTTTTGTGGATATTTTATATGGTGGCGCAACCATAACAAATACAATTGCACTGAGTAGTATTATCGTAATATTTTTGTTGTTGAATTTAATA
The DNA here is from genome assembly GCA_951509765.1 of Sphenella marginata. Lineage (NCBI taxonomy): Eukaryota > Metazoa > Arthropoda > Insecta > Diptera > Tephritidae > Sphenella > Sphenella marginata. Next base: position 18,750,352 of record OX608082.1, read on the forward strand.
ACAACAACAAGGATGGCAACATCATTAGCTTAAGCTAGAGATTATAAAAAAATTTAAATACTTCTAACGTATTTGTTTAAAGCTTAAATTATTATAAGATATTTATTAGCGATGTTACATGAGGTAGCTTACCTTAATCAGCATCAAAGTCTGTGGTCTGTGCTCAAAATCAGTCGAATCGCAATCGCAAATCGAAATTTTACCAGCCAATAAATTTAACGCTTATTACAGTATTTTAATTAGATATGCACAACTTATTCGATTAGTTAGATATATAATTAATATATTTCTATATATGTAGGCACTTTGAAATTATGATACATGATGAATCTAAAGCACATACGAGTACATACATATGTGTAAATGTACATGTCATCATCGAGTTAATGTTAATTAAGCGTTTCCTACACAAATACTTTTGTACAGTGGTGGCCACACAATTACGGACAGCAATGCTGGCATATAAATGTTTCGTATATATGGTGATTTTTTTTTAAGGTTTCGAGTGAAGAAATCGTTTCCGAAAAAGTAACGAAGGAAAATACGCGACAACTACTATTATCGTACTCAATCTTTTGATTGTGTGAAAGCGAATCCCAAGGGTACGTTCCCACTTACACAGATTTTCTCGTCCAACAGCAAGCATACCTACATTATAAATGAGCTCACCCGCTGGCAGTGAGAAAGAAAGAATTTATTGGTTGGAACGGAATTGACATAAAACGATGATAGTAAATGGGAATAAGTAGAGAAATGTTGTATTAAAATTGGATTTTGTTTTGTAAAATTTTATGAGCAGAATGCAAACTTCATGAGCCTGCCGCCCTTAAGTAATTAACCACCATGGTCTTAAGGGGGGAGTGAGTAAACGGTTGTTTAATTACAATGAGCAAATATTAGCCATTCGGCGTTAAATTTAGAATTAAATTAAATTTATATTTTCTTAATTATTTTAAGCTATGTCTTATTTACGTGATATTTTATATATAATTTAGAAATGAAAAATAATAAAATGATTTATCACATTTATTAGTAACTGTTTCTGCTCTGTAGTTTGTGTCTTGCGTCTGACGATCTATTTTGTAAGTATAAAGGAAGACTTATTCGTACAAAGCATTACAAATGCAATTCGAAATATGAAGGAAATTTCGGCTATACAAGGGCAGCCTTCGCTCCAATCTAAACATATGTGTGAGACCGCAAATGGTCAACTACTTTGACCATGCATTATAATTCAATGTTCTTGAAGTATGCAGCAGAAAAATCCCTTTTGCATCAGCAAGAAAAAATGCAAACACTTGCCGGAATATCAAAGTAAATATGGACAGTGCAATAATCAGGTAAGTTTCAAGCAAGATAGTTTCCCATTTAGTTCTGCATCATCTATTATGAGGTGCACCTGGCACCAAGCATTCCCTGAAATAACTGACAAAGGAGTTTGCATTCTACAACGTCTGAATAACCCAGGGGAAAGTCATGCAATTCTGTCTTTATGTCCAAATGTTTGAGATTTTTTTAAGATTACTATAAATAATTTGTCCACATAAAAAGTACTTTATGCGAATATTTCACTTCTGAATTTAATTTGTACTCCAATTGTTGTATTGAATTAGTGTGATAATTCACTTGTTGAAATTTTAACTGATGGGATATAATTATGAATTTCAAAGTTGTACAATGTACATGTTCCAGCCACAAAATTTCCCTTAGTGTGATTAAATAAAAAAAATTTAAGACATTATTGAAATTTATTGCTGTAATTGTTGTTTAATTCTTTTATATATTTTAAGTATTCCTTAGGCATACAAATTTCCATACAATAAATTAAATTAATTGATTTCAATTCATTATTTCTATATATATTTATGTATGTTTGTATATAGTATGCACACGAAAGTGCACTGCATTCAATACTTGTTTTGATGCACATGCATATATATATGTACCTACCCTCGTAAGTTATCGTAGGTAGATCGGCCTACTCGGCTGGTGGTTCGAAAACGCCCTATTCAGTATATGGTTGAAGGAAGCCCTGGTTTAGATATTGATTGAAAACGATTGAAACGTGCTATCGATGACGGGTTTGAAATCGACAAGGACGTGAAGTCTTTCTGTAATTTTCTTTTCTTTTTTTTGTTTATAAAAATTTGTGTAGATTTACCATATCTGTAGAAGCACTGATAGGAGTCCCAAATTTGACAAACGGAACGAAGTCCGACACGTTGTTGTTCTCATTTGGATTTCGGTTCCAAATATTCGGAAATCGGAGTTATAAAATAGAACTCGGTATGTGGAAAGGGCCTGTGCCGAAAGATATCAAAGTAAGTTGGATAAAAAATTTTTGTCAATTCTTCAATTTCGCGTTCCCTTAAATTAGTATTTTTTAACTCAGTAAAATATATGTATATCACCATAGTACTTTGTTATTTGTGCTATTATTTTATTTGATATTATCCTTCAATTGACTTAATAATATAGGTATGTCCTTATATGTATACTAATTGGACTTTTCCCAATCTCGACTAACGTTCCGACAGAGCAAACTTGAAAAAATCGATCACGATCTAAAGTTCCGTAACACCTCTATTAGGTAAAATATAAAAGTTTCTTGAGATTTACAAAAATTGTTTTAGTAACAGACCTAAATAAGCAATGATCATTAAAATCTCTAAACGAAAGCGCTAAAACATTTGGAAATTCTAAACTAATCTTCAAACAAATTCTAAAAGAGAGCATTCTTCTTCAATTATTTGTTGTAGTTAGACGTTTTAGAAACGACAACCGATAAAGGGCGAACATCTACAAAGCCGTCAATATGTGCTATAATGCGATTTGTGTTTTTGAAATAATTGATTAAGTTTTTTGTTTTCTTTTTTTGTTTCTCTTTTTGTGTTAATTTAAATATTTATGTTTATTTTTACTTTTTAGTTTTTAGTATAATATTAATATGTTTTTGCGTGTTTGTTTTGTTATTTATTTCTTATAACTAAAAATCTTATATGAAATATGTTTATCAATTTATTTTATTTTTTTTTTTATGCTATAGTTTTAGTTTAATGTTTATCATTACAATAATTAGAATTTATTTGTTTCATAATAACTAGCACATAGTAATTGCCTGTTATATGTAGCATTTATTTCAATAATGGTATTAATGGCTTAACATCTATGGGGTTTTTCTATACATTTTAACCTAATTGCTTTTGTGTGTGTTTACGCTTAACTTTGAAAACTATTAAACTAATAATGTATGTATGTATGCACGATGCACGCATATTTTAAATTTATTTGTTGTTTGAATTGGTGCTGTGTTCAAGTAAGCAATAAATTTAATTTCTTTTTTCTTAATTTATTTTTTAGCGGCTTTTTTGAGCTGCAGTATGAGCTCAAAGCTTAACTAAAGAACGATTTTGTTATTCTTTAGAAATTATTTCCTTTTTTAATTTTACGAACAACATTGAATTAAGAGTTGCGTGCGCCACAACTGAAAATATTTTTTTATTAAAACGAAACACTTAGGTCAATCAAATAAAACAGAAATTATTTGACTATCCACACATAATTGAGAGGCAATGAACAAAAATGCTTAGTGTGCAATTATTTGGACTGAAATTATTGCTCCTTTTTGACAATTTTATACTTATTTTTTCATTTTCCATTTGTTTTTTATATCTTACAATTAAATTTATCAACTTACAAACTTTCTATTAAACACCAAATATAATTTAAAATTAAAGCATTTCTGAATACCTTGAAGTACTTTTAGTAAGGTTAATATTAATTTAATTTTTCTTTAGTTTTGAAGATATACTTTTGCAACTAAGGTAAAATATATACATGTATTTTGGCTGCATTTTAAAATTATAAGGTCAGCTTAATTTACTTGAAAGCATCTTTACATAGAATAAAATTGGCTACCCAAGTGAATAAGTTTAGAGATTAATCAATGCGTAAGAGTGAACTTGTAAAAAAATAATTCAAATACAGCGACAATTTAATTCTTTGTTTATAAACAGTGAGATCCACGTCAATATGACGGAGACTACGAGATACTCAGCAACTCGATGGCTGGCGCGCATATGCATAACGCCCTTCACCTCTCAACTCTTTCTTCACCTTAAGGATGGCACTGTTAACGTTAAAGATATTTCGCTGACCTTATAACTACATATAAAACACACCAGGCTGGCCGCGTAAAACAAAAAGTACCAAACTCATTTACTGCGTTTGGCAGTGCCTTTTAGTTTATAATATATATATTCGAGTCCGATTTTGGTGACCATGTTTAACATAATTTTACAGAAAAATGTCAATTTATTTTTTTACATTACAGCAGGCAACATGCTACTTATGTATGTATGTGCGTTTACTTTTAGGTAACCTCAATGTCAGTCAAAATGGCAAATTTGTTATTATTCTTTCATTTTCTTCAGTTTTTAACAATTTTGTAGTAAAGAAATATACCTCAACTTGGTTAGCTAGAACAAACTATTAAACGTATTCAGTAACCACAAATTGAAATACAATTGTTCATACAAATCAAGTAAAGTAGCTAAAGTAGTTAGATAAAACAACAAAGCAAAATTAATGATTTTGGTTCTTAAAACAAAATTCATATCGAAAAGAGTTAATGACAAAAATTTAATTAATGATGCCAACAACAAAATCGGCCATTTACACTGACAGTAGTAATTGTACAGAAGTCCCTCAATAAATCATATATAATGTGTAGCTTAATATTAACATTCAGTTACATTACAGAAACTAAACAACAATTAAAATTGTCAAAATAAAAATCAAAAAAAATTGAATTACATGCAAATAATACTAAGACCATGATAAATAAATATAAATTTAATACAATGTGAAAGCACACGAACATAATAAAATAAAAGAGAAAAATTGGCAAATATAAGTTTTAAATATACGCAATTAGTTAATTATTATAATAAAATAATAGTTTCAAGTCAAATGTTTATTTACATTAATGTATAGTTGTATACTTGTGTGTGTGTGTGTGCATGTAAATATGTATGTATATATTTAGCACAGTATATATGTATATAACTTACAATTCCATAGTTTACTTTTTTCTACTATATAAGTGTATAAAATATGATTATGTGCAGCTACACTATAATATATACGCATGTACTAAATATCAAAAGTACTGCACACTCAAACTTTACTGTCATGGCGATTTCAATTTTTTTTTTTTTTTTTCATTTACATTCCTTGCTTTTTTTAAATCATTTTTGTATGCGTATTTTAGTGTAGCAAAACGCATGCTTTGAGGAAAACTTAATGACATATATTAATTTACAGTTTGTACCATTATAATTTCAGCGCAACTAATCGAGACATTGAGTTGTAAATCAATTATAATTCATGCTCTAAATATCAATTACAAGCGCAATTTCTTCTAGACATTAGAAACATACATAAACAGTTCTACTATAAATCACACTTTTGAAAATATTTATACACATATAATGTCTAAATATGTATTTCTTCACATTTGTCTATGCTTAGCTCAGGTGGTCGACTGTTAAGTTAAGTTTACGCTGATAAAAAAAATGTTTGTATCTAAAGTTTTTCTACGAATGCCCAATAAATGGTTTAGTAATGTGTTATTGCATCACAAACTCAAACAAATACTTGATTAGCACTATGTAGCATAATACTTATTGTACAAAAAATGTATAAATTTACATAAAGTCACTTACAAATATACATTATCTCCTACAATTGCTAAAAAAAACAATTTCGTCTCTTATTTCAATTTCCTTGCACATTTGTGTTTTTGTTTTGTGTTCAATTCGGTATCCTTTGTCATATACGGTCATGATGCTTGCTTCTGCAAACTGCATGTGTCTGTATGTTTATGAACTTGATAGATATTCTACCTTTGGCTTGTAAAAAATTGTGTAATTCCTTCTTTTCATTTTGTAGTGCTTTGATTCATAGGCGTTAGCTTGATTGGATACCCAAAATTTCTTTAATCTTTTTTTTATGTTGACTTTGTGTCTTTTATTGAAGAACAAATTAAAATTAGCGTAGATGATTTCTGTAGAGAATTTACAAAAAGAATATTCATTAGTCATAAGCTGATGCCACAATTAGATACATTTGTTAAGTTGTTTAATTTAAAAACTATTATACCTAATAGACCTGACAAAGACAAATCTAGAATTTAATCTTGAAACTGTGAGGGAAGTTCTCTGCCTCCAAGAAGTGCTTGTATAACAGGCAACTAGAGAACTAACGCTCACTATCCACGAAAATAAATGCAAGCTCAAGTTATGGAAAGTGTCCCAAGAAAAACTTTAGAAAACTTCTCTAGAAGATTTATAGCGATATTAGTATTATTAATAGTATAATGAGACGTAACGGATTAAATAGGGTGCTAATGATGTTTATGAATCCGATACGCTCGGGTACAAGCACCTTACTACCAAAAATTAAATTAATTAAATAAAAAATAAATAATTATTATGAGCAAAGTATTATACTAACTTTTCATAGTTGATGAGAAGAAATCGTCAACAATTGTCACAGTTACGTACAAAAGAAATGTCAATTTTAAATTAACAACAACATTGAATAAAATGTAGAGCACAATGAAACAAACAATAATGGTGTTTTTGTACATTTTATCGATGATAACAATGATGCGTAGGCTTGTTTTTTATACATAAGTATGTGTAATTGCAGAAGTTGATTGAAATGATGAAAGGAAGTTCAGAAGTTATTGTTTCTGCCATTCTTTACGTGTTATAGTTGTTTTTGTTGGTGCTGCTGATGGTGATGGTAATGGTAGAACGATCAAGAAGTACACGATTTATGTTCAAGCTGATTTACTATGAGCGACTACACTACGATTGCAGCATTCATTACTTTGTGTATCGACTAGTTTCAGCATCCTTAATATTCATATGGATATTATCGGCATCTCATAAAAGGTTAGCGCGTACTATAAAACGTTCTACCATAATGGTCCATTTACCTGGGCCGTTGTCTGTTGAGGAATACACAAAATGAAACAAAAACATATATGTACAAAGTTGGTAAATTACAATGGCACAAACTACATAAAGGACAAGTTAAAGGATTTTTTATATTATACATGAATAAATACAAACATACATACATATATACAGATATACACTTCGATCTCGGAAAGCTTCTTAGAACAGTCGAATAAGTATCGATTAAAGTAATTATGCATTGCCCCGCAAAAGCTGGAAAGCTGAGAATGAAGTGACTTGGCGACTGGCACAGCTCGGATTTTTTAGAATGTTTATAGGTGTTTTTAAAAATTCTTACAGTTTTGCCGTCCGCTTAGAGGCTACAATTGGCCAAAAGGATATCAACACCTGATCAGAGGTGATGTCAGCCCAAAGTTTACCTAGCTGATCCGGGGCCCCAACTGTTCAGGAGCTCATACAAACACAGCGGTTACGTTGACAAAACAATGAGCAAGCAGCAAACGTATTTACCAAATGTAGCACGATTTGAGAATTCTTTCTTAAAGAGGTGCTGGTATATTGGCAGTGTAATGGCCAATAAACCGAAATGTACCAGGTTCAAGTACCGTGACAGATAGCAACAAAATGTTTGAAAAAATACTCGGCCTTAATCTTCTCGAAAGAAAGAAAAGGAACGGTGCATGGAAGATGATAATCCAAAGATTAGACTTTTCTGGAAATCGCGACTGACTTGGTTTATGTTTAAAAAAAAATGGTGTACGAAATCGTCATAAACCGGCGCATAATTGTGAATGATTAGATACTCGTCGTGGCGTCGTTCGAGTACAAAAAAAAATCTATATAACAAGACCATGACAACAACTTGTTTACTCACCTAAAATATTGTTCGTGAAGTGACTGTCGTTGGAATTCAGCAGCTTGTAAATACTGTAAATATAAATATAATTAATAATCGAATACATTTTAGCAAATATTTATATAATGTACCTGAAGTTGATCGGCATAGGACATACGCAACAATACATCTGGCTCTCTAGGCATAAGCATACTTGGGCGCGGATATTGACCAACATTCGCTGAAGAATAATCAAATCAAAAAAAGAGAAGAAAAATATTTATGAGTAAAAAAATTGGAAGGGCCAATGCGATATTGTATCGCTGGCACGTATTTATATATACAAACTCACGTGGCAGTTGAAATCCGGCCTCCGGTGGCTGCTGCTGTGAAGGCAAAGGCAAATGTAAATGAGTATGAGAGTGTGCATGATATTCTCTCGTCAATCGTATCTGAAATTTTAAATTTTCAAAAACGTAGCGAATTGTTTTGAGTGTGTTTTTGCAAACATTTTTGATTGTTTTTTTTTTAGGCGGGGGTTTATGATTTAAATTTTCATTTCACGCTTTGAAAATTTTACAAAACAAAAAAAAAATTGTTTACTACTTTTAGTGAATTGAATTATGATTGGATTATTACCGGATGCAATTTTTGAAAAAAGTTGAGTACTTTTTGATTAGTTGTTAATTGAACAGTGAAAAAAATGTACAAAAAGTTGGGCACAAGCCAATTGTTTTTTAGTTTTTACATATTTTTGCATGTACGCTAAAATGTTAAATGAACAAAATGATATTAAAATGAAACAAAAATGATTTTAGAAGACGAGCACAGACACTCAGATGCACTGTGTGAGTGAGACGATATGGCGATTAGGCGACACAAAAGCAAATTAATTCATACAAACTAAAACAGACAGACAATAGAGGTAACATTAGGGTGTGCGTTGTTTCTCAAGCTATTTATTTACTGTTGAGAGTCAACTTTTACTTTTTTGTACTATGAGACGATTAACCTAAAGAAAGGCAAAATCCGCGACCTCCTGCCGAAGCCGAAACGATAATTTTGCACATCCATCATTGCTAGATTCTTCGTTTAAGGTTTGTATTGAAAATGTGGTAGAACTAATGATAACCACGCCCCTCTTTCGAGAACTAAAATTGCAAGATGCGTATAAAATGAAAAAATTAATTGAGCGATAACGCCCAAATAGTATATTGATTTGGTTGTCTTATTAATTTTTACAAAAGATTGAGTAATAAAATTTTAAATTCGAAAAATTTAAACATTTTAACTTTGATAGCGTCAAGATTAGAAAAATTCCGGGAAACTAACGCGGCACCCAAAACAGCTGGCAATAAAAAAATAGAGCAAATTAGCAATTATTTAATTATTTTACGCTTTGTTTAACTATTTTTCATAGCTGCTGATATTACTTGTTAGTTTTAGGATGTAAAATTTTTGTCAGCGGTTGTTAGGAATGAATGCATGAGTTCAGTAAAACAGACACGCACACACACACACTTTTGCATTACATGTTTCAAATATTTTCAGTTTTTTTTTTTTGTTAATTCGCAAATTTTGAAATTTTCTTCCAAATACGATTGAAAGTTTATGTTTGATATTTGATTTTGAATCGGTTTGGTATACGATACGATATGGTCTATGTAAGCGGAACTGGGCGTTAATGAATACAATTACAAAACGATTACAATTGCAATAATTCCGAAAAGCTATATGATTATAACTAGATAATATTAAACACTAAACGATAGAACTTAAGTTACAATTGCAGAAGTATGGTAATAAAAAAAGTTGAAATTAATTTTAATGTGTTAATAATCTAAGATCGTTAAGTAACGATTACTTCATTAAGGATTATAATATATTATATTATAGAAATATTTTAACAGAAATGCGTAGTCTTAAAATTAGTTAACGATTTCGTATTTTCAATTAATTTCCTTTTTTTTTTTGATCAATTGTGATCTTAGATCCTTCGATTATTACTCGTCGAAATTATTAATGCAATTGTGCTGAGCGTTTAAAATTACGACTATTAACATTTTAATCATAATATAAGAACCGACGTTTATCGATTACAGTAATGGTATTTTAAAACAATTATAATTACGATTATACTTAAGTAATCGTTGGCTCAATCGGTCCTACATGTAAAACTTAGCGCCCAGCTCCATATTTATGTATGTATGTATGATATGATTTTGACTATGATGTGATAAATGTTGGATATAGATATCGCATAATTTTCAAGTAACAATGAATCAGAATGATATGATACAATACTATGGACTTATACATTACAAATACATAATTTTGGTGCATTTTTCATTATGTTCATATATGTTTCAGCTTGCTTATTGTTGATATTTACCATATGTTCACCAGGATCTAAGCCCACATGATGTGGCGGCGGTATTCCCAGACGTTCGCGCTCCATTTGGGATATGGCAGCGGGATTGGCGTAGAGTGGGAACTGTGATGGATGCATGCCCCTACAAAAATAAATTAAAAAGCATAATTAGTATGAAAAAGTTGATTCTATAATTCGATTATTTTTGAAATTGCAATTAAAGAATTGACAGTAAAAAGTCGACATTAAATTTGAGTCGTAAAAATATATCATCTTTAAGTGACAAGGAAAAAATCACACTTACCTTCTGTAATATTCCATCCAATGGGGATCTAGGCGTGACTGACTTGCAGCTGCAGCTTGTGCGTTCTTTATTTCCTCCAATTCTCTAAAAAAGCGTAACATACAGTAAGTAACTTTCGGGTTTTAAGGAAAAAAGCTCAAAATCGAGTAGCATAAAAGCAAAGAATAATCAATTTAAAGCAAAAAGTCCAGTTTTGTGATAGTAAAGAAGCTGTGAAAATAAGAATATTTGGCACAAGGGAAGTATGCATGGGAATGAATGAATGGCGAGATGGATTTTTACAAAAGTTTTAGAAAATTAAAAATCAGCATTTCATAATATGTTAGGTTATTAAAATTATAACTAAGTATAGTAAGCAAGGTATGTAATGAATGGTTAAATATAAGAACATAATACTTGACATACATAAGTACATATCGACTATTGGAAAATTTTAAAAATAGCTTTAGATTCATAAAGAAAAGAATTCTATATCTAGAATTCTATAATCTCGGCTTAACAAGCAGTTATTTTATGTTACAAAAGTATCAGATTCAAAATCGTTTACACCGCAATATTATACCCATTAAATTTTAAACCAAATTTGCTACATAATATTATTTCACATTTTTGATATTTGAAATATTATATGTACATTGAACCTAATTTGTGAACATAATTTAATTGATACAAGCTTGTAAACATAGGCGCAAACAAATGTGCTTAAAATAAATACAAATATTTTTCTCAACACCGAAATGCAACGATACATTTTTTTTTTTTTTTTTTTAAATACAATAAAAAAATATAACAAATCATGAATTATAGTTTAAGGTATACAGATAGATGAATGTTTAAGCAGTTAATTGGAATTACTCGATTAAGATATTTTAGTGAATTCGTTTTAGTATAATAATAAGTATGATTTCTAGGCAACTGTACCTCTCTCTACTATACATTGGCCCCATTGGGTGATGATATGGTACCATCTGTTCAACAGGGCTGAAATTATTTAAAAACAAACATAAAATACATACGAATAAATTTTCAATTATTTCATCAATATGGTCAAATACATACATACAAGCATATGCAATCGAATAATATTCAAATGCTAAATAAATTATTTAAGTAAAATTAAAATAAAATTTCAAATGTATTTAAATGAATAATGTTTCAAAATGATAAAGAAAATCCTAAATATTAAAGATCATAGAATGACATTTCAGTGTATGAGTTTAAAATTTTGTAATAAAAACGTATGTAGTAGTAACTGAGATCAAACTAAAATGTATACGTGTTTGCCAATAGTAGCTTCCGAAACAGAAGTGCATTAATGTTAATAATTTTTGAAAAAGTTATTGCCAAATCCACTCTTTTGTTTGTTAAAAATTAACGCAAAACAAGGAGAAAAACAAATATAATAACAAAAATTTGTTCGGTGCAAACCGAACATTACATACCCAGTCAAGTTTTGAAATCATACAAGTTTTTGAGTTGTTGAAGACTGAAACCAGGCTTAGAGTCATAACAATACTCCCCTTTACCATATAAATATGATGTATGATCGGATACTAGAATCTTCGGGTCGTGCTAAATATTTAGACTTCTAGTTCATCACATAACCTAATTTCAAAATTTTCATATATATATTTAATTTTTTTACTAGATGTATTACGCCTAGGAGAGATAGATATTTGAAACGGGTGGACATCATACATCCTGCAACCCCTTCTGATACCAGCATTACAAGCGTTTTTTGAGCAATACACATCCAAACGTACAGGCAGATACACATTCTAATAACTGTTGGCTTGGACTCTATTGGCTAACGCAAGCAGACATACGACTGGACGAATAGACTTGTCTAATAAGGTTTCTTTTTCTATGCTCTTTATGTATGAAAGTATATTAGTTATTTGTACGACAACGCGACTGGATATAAAAATACAATAAAACTCGCTCTCTATATTCGATAAAAAATCAAATCTTCATTTGTCGCACCCACCTAAATGCTACATGTGGCCGAGCATATTCGGATAATTGACGTAACGCTGGTGTGTCTGCATATGGCGGTTTCAATTCGGCTTTCATTTTAGCCTGTTGTGCGGCTTGTTGTGCAGCTACAGCTTGTTGCTGTTGTTGTTGCTGCTGCTGTTGTTGTTGCTACAAAATAAGATATCAATATTCTTAAAATTTCTATTTTTTTTTAACTCTGCAGCACTTACTTGACGGCGCTCACGTTCCTTTTCGGCCATCTTTCTATCACGTTCTTCCCGCTTTCTGGCCAATTTAGAATCTGCGACTGGTTTGAATATCAAATCCGTTCTTGTGCATGAATTGTAGTCCCCACGATCAATGTGTCTTACGAAACTAAAACCATAAAAATCATAATACCATTAGAAAAGCTTAATTAATTCAAAACTCTATTTTGCCACCCGACTTCATGGCTTAAAGTACAAAAATAAATCAGTTTGCTTCTTTGAGAAAACTTACATAGCCGACTGCGAGCGATGGCATTCAGTATCGTCCGGTTTAGCTTCAGGACTAGGACCACGTGGTATATTCTGCGTTGGACTGGGTATTTCTGGCTCTGGGTCGGGTTCAATATCGATTGGTACTACAAAAAAAAAAAATTGCATATTCAACATATGTTTAATGTTTCTTATTCTGTTCCTCAAACTCACATGGCTCCGTTGGATGATGTGGCCCACCCAAATTGGCTGCATGTGCGTGTGCTCGTAAGGCATCCATATGCGATGTTGGCTTAAGTCCCATTTGTTGACCATCTTGGAATGGTGAAGAATGCTGCGGCGGCGGATAGCCACCCATATGCCCGCCTGGATAACCTGCTGGTGGTAGACCTGTGGGCGTCGAATGTGAACTACCCGGTTGACCGCCATTATTGTTGTTGCCCTGCGGCGTCTTTGGTGTTGGCGGTTTATTTTGTGCCTGTGCCTGCGCTTGTGCTTGTGCTTGGGCTTGTGCTTGAGCCTGTGCTTGTGCTTGCGCTTGAGCTTGAGCTTGAACTTGCTGATGATGCGCTTGAGCTTGTTGATGATGAGCTTGTGCTTGTGCTTGGGCTTGCGCCTGGGCTTGGGCGTGCACTTGCGCTTGCACCTGCGCATGTGCTTGAGCATGCGCTTGTGCTGCTGCATGTTGTTGTTGATGTTGTTGCTGTTTAAGTTGATGTGCTGCGACTGCCTGCTTTTCAGCAGCCACCGCCGCTGCCATTGCGGGATCATCTGGTCGTGTGGGTGGTGGCCCAGGCAATCCAGGATGATGTCCACCCAAAACGGAGGCAGGGTCAAGTGGGCCACCAGGTGGAGGTGGTTTCATATATGCTGCTGGGAAACCAGGACCATATGGGCCATAGCCATAATTGAATGGATTATGATGATGCGGGGAGTAGAACATTGAAGGATGTAAAAGCGGATGTGGATACGGCGATTGACCAGGATGTACGCCAATTTGTGGTATACCAGCACCTGGTGGAATTAATGGCAATGGCAGTGGCATTTGTGGATGTCGTATGACGGGTGGTGATGCACCAGGTCGCAAATGTGGCGGCGGCGAAGTTCCCAGCACACGTTGATTCGGTTGTGGACAATACATTTTGCTCAACGGGCTGACCATTAATGTGGAAGCGCTGGATACAGGTGGTGGTGTCATGTGCGGTGATTGTTGTCGCAAAAGCGCATGACGATCACGTTCTGCTACAGCTGCAGCTGCCGCCGAAAGTGCCGACGATGATGGATGCTGGCTGAGTGGACTTTGCGGTACTGGGTGTAGTGGACTCTGCCGACTCATGCTACCCACACTAGAAGCAGGCGATGATGAGCGATGCCCTGCAGATGCTCCTGGTGTACCGCTACCGCCAGGTCCTCCACTGCTGCCGCCAACACTTTGTGGTCCACAAATATTGGAATTTGGACCTTGCACACTAGGACTAGCACGACTGAAGGCAGACGATGGCACGGTATTCGTGCTTGAGGCACTGCTTGCTGACGTCGTTGTCGAAGACATACTAACAGCCACAGAGGAGTGTGGTGGTGCAGATGAAGAATGCGGTGGTTGAATGTGTGTTGGTGGAGTTCGTCTGCTTAGCCCCGACTCTGGCATACCAGTCAATGATGGTGGTCCAGCTAAAAGCGCAATCGGGCCAGCACCTGGTCCCAAACCAGCCATTGAATGAGACATCATTGGATGCCCAGGATGGCCGACTCCTGCAGCTACGGCAGCATGCGCTGGATGTCCGGGTGGCAAATGCGCTAAATGCGGATGTATGGGCATGGGATGACCAATAAGACCTGGTGGTGGATTTCCTGGCATGCCTGTCAACGGCGAACTACGGTGAGCATGCGGAGATTGCTGTGGCGGCATTGAAGCCTGCGATGTAGGCGGGTCACGTTGTTGCCCAGATGGAGGACCACTATTGCCACTCAAACGCTCTTCATGCATATTGCGTTGCTGTTGTTGTTGTGCTGGCGATGGAGTACGCACCGTGTTCGATTGTTGTGGCTGTGGTGGCATTTGGTGTGATGGCGGCGGTGGTCCACCACGTGGATCATGCCCTTGTAATGTGAGCGGTATTGGTGCGTGTGGATGCATACCAGCAGGCATATCAGGATGTTGACGATGCAGTTGTTGTAGATGGCTTGGCGGGAGATGTTGAGGATGTAGATTGGAGGGAGCATTCGTCGATAGGGGCGGTGGCGCACCAACAGGAGTAGGCGGCACTGAAGATGCAACTGATGATTGGGGATGTGGCCCATGCTGCGAGTTGTTCGGAGATGGGGCGAGGTGTGGATGGTGCATAGAATTAGGTTGTGGAGGTCCTGATGCACCAGGCGGTAGGCCAGAATTCATTTGTGCATGAGACAGTGGTCCGTGTGGTGAAACCAAATTTTGCGGATGCATGCCTGGCGGTAACCCACCACCCGCGGGAGAGGGTAAATGTGGTGAAGGATGTGGCGATTGGAATTGTTGCTGCTGCGACGAAGGTTGGGAACTGCTATTGCTACCCTGACTATCCTGACCGGGTGTCGAACGTGAAGATGCGTCAATTGGGCTTTCGGATGGCGGATATTTCAAACCGCCAGGCTCTTGTGCGCCGTATGGTGAACCTTTTATTAGATTCTCTGCATAAGGAGAAGGTTTCATTGGCCCACCATCGTTTGAACCTTGTGGTGGTGGTGGATATTTTAAATCTTGCGGCGGCCCATACTTAGCTGACATGGGATCACCGTATTTCAGCATTAAGCTTGACTCGAAAGCAGAACGTGCCAATGGATGTTGCACCTCATGCTGATAATGTGGCTTTGGCATTGCAATTCCCGGTGGCGGTGTGGCACCAGGAGGTGCACCGTGTGTTGATTGGGGTTGGGTTGGTGGAGGTGTACCACCAACATATTTCAAGCCACCTGCCTCATTCGGTTGATTTGTGGGTGGCGCATATTTTCCCTCAGCATTGGGCATAGAGTAAATGTTTGCACCTTTCATATCAGCCAACTTTATCGGCTCACCGTGGAAACCTTTAGGCGGCTGCTGATGTAGTTGCAGATCTGTCGGATATTTGCCCGACTGTTCCATAGCAAATTTCATATCATATTTACCTGCGGCGGCGGCTGCTGCTGCCGCTGCTGCTTGCATTTCCTGTACTGTGCCATACTTCATGGCATGTTCCAGCGGTGGCGGTGGATATTTAATATCTTGCATAGTAAATTTACCACCACCCTCATATTTGATACCAGCTGCGGCGGCCGCAGCTGCTGCAGCAGATTCATTGTACTTCATTTCCATATCACCAGGATATTTGTGCGTTGGTGGAGGTCCACCTACTAACGGCAGACCGGTTGGCGGCTGAGGTGCATTGCTATTCTCATTACCTGACATCGACGAATGCTGCTGTGGTGGTGGTGGCCCATACTTGAGTTGTCCATCTAAAATGTAGCCTGGTGGCGGTTGAGCACCAGAACCAGGTGGACCAAGATGCATATGCATGTGTGGCGGTTGTTGAGGGGGCGCTTCAGAACCGCCAACTGCATCATTAACTGCGGATAAAGACATTGGTGTGGGTGGCATTCCACCATTGCCACTTTTACATTCTTCATTTTTGATCTCTACTTTAACTTTAAGATCTTGCGGTTCGTTACTATTCTGATTGCATGTTGCGTCCATGGAGTCATCCAGAGGTTCCTTCTTTATGAAAACAGCGGTTTCCTGAATGCTTGTGGTGTTCGTGTTATTGTTCGGCGGCATATGTGGTTGGAGCTGCATTGACTCTTGTTTCATATTAGCTATTTTTTTAATCATCTCTTGCTGCTGCTCTTTTGCTGTATTTTCTGGCAGCTCCATTTTTTCCAACGGGTCTTTGCGATCAGCTATCGACAATTCACTACCACGTCCAATGGAAGCGTTTAGCGCCTCAACAGTTGCTATAGTTGGTACCTTCATGGGTATAGCGGTGGGTGGCAGTTGTGGAGGTGCACTGACCACATTCATGTTTTCTTCCTTGATAGCTGCCAAAGGATCTTTAACGCCAATACTTTCGACTGCAGTTGGTTGTACAATTGCCTTTGGTCCACTTACAGGCGCTTGTATATTTGTCTCTTCATCATCGTTCTTAATGGTCTCCTTAATGTCTTCAGTTGGTTTTTCGGATTTTTCATTTATTTCCGCCTTTGAATCACCATCTGTAGCACCACTGTCTTCTTTACCAATGCCACCACCTGAGCTGCTGTCTTTGCCCTCCTTCAAAGATTGTTCCACAGTATCGGTTGTATTCGATTCAGCATCATCCAATACAGAATCCGGTCGACTATCAGAGTTCATACTCTCTTCCGCTGGACTCTCAGGGCGTTTACGCTTGCCACTATCCTTACTATGACTACCTTCATCGGTACCATCACCACTACCGCCACCACTACCACTGCCAGAACCTGCGCTACCATCCACATCGGTACGCTTCCTCTTGTTCGGCGTATCCTGCTTACCGCCTTTACGCTTATTCGCCGCCACCGTTGTTGTGGTATTGATATTTTCGTTGATATTTGCTCCTTTTGTTGGTGTCTTTGGACTATCTACACCTGTCAATGTATCTGGAGTTTCTGTACCGCGTTTAGGTCGTTTACCATTTGCTACTTGCTGTTGTTGTTGTTGCGCTGTTTGATCTTTTGTATTATTATTTTGTTGTTGTTTATTACGTGTCCTCATTCTCGATGGTGATTCATCCCTTTTATTTGTTAGGCTTGAATCGCTGTCGCACTCGCTGATATCGTCCTCGGTTAGAGAACTATTCTCCTCCTTGGAGACAACGGGCGACGAGCGCGTCGAATCTGCTGCCGCTGACGCCGTCGTCGCCGTTTGTGGTTCCGGTGTATCCTCCTTTTTCGGAGGTGTATTACTAGCGCGTGTGACACGATTGCGACGCAAAGCACTTTGCCGGCGTCGACGATGCGGTCGATTATTATTAGCACCCGGTGTCTTTTTCCACAAATAATAAAATTCCACCAATTCTGGTGTCTCTTTGTGCGGTAATAAATCTTTGTGTATACGAAAGAAATTCTTTCCAAATTGCCGTAAGCCCTTAATAAATTTTTTTGTTTCGTCCTCTGTCCACTTTTTATCGATGCCCTTAGAAACTGGACACTTAACGAGTGCTTGAAGTGCTTTGCCTGGATCGTAACCAGAATCGTGTAACTGAAAACGAAAAACATTTATTAAAATGAAGTATGTATATAATAAAATGATGAGACTAATAGAGTGATTCTTGGTCGTCGAGAGACGTCTGTACTCTTTGACTAGATTATTTTTGGGATTTTTTCTTTAGTTTGTCGGAATTATGTCAGGTCGATTTTATTATGAATCGTGGGAATTTGGAAGCAGCATTTAGATTAAAAATATCAAGATTCTCTCTTTTGGAATTTCGTAAGTTATACCCTTAGGTTTATGTACTTATTTTATTACAGATGAGTTACTTACAATATCCAAAGCGTTAATTGTTGTATCGTCACGACTAGCAGCTAAACAACCGTCTTCTAGTCCTCCATCACACATTCCTAAAAGCAAACAAATTTTTAATACCATTTCACTCTCTTTCACTCTCCTCCTCTCTCTCTCTCTCTCTCTCTCCATCTCACCTTGAAATGCAGCCATAGAGCGCGCTGCACGCAAAAACATTAATAAATCCCCATCGGCCACAACGCCTGGACTCCATCTTGATTCTTCTAATTCGCGTTCGTCGCACTCTTTGTCAACAGGAAAGCTTGAAATTGGATTATAATCGGGCAATTTTGCCTTTTGTATGCCCATAAAATAATATTGTAAAATTAGTGATATTTTATATATTTTTAAGTGGATTAATTAATAATATTTGCAATAATATTTCTTTTCTTTTTGAATTGTTATATATTTAGAAACATATTATTATTTATTATCATTATTAATGATAGCTATTTTTTAGTTTATTCTAGAGATGTTGCGGAGTTTACATTACGAAAAGTCGGATCTACCGGTTTATACAGACTTCTGATACTGACTTCTTTTTCGAATAGAAATCGAGGTTTTATAGGAAGTCGATCAGTCGAAAGGGTCTGTGTCAAAAGGCAGCAAAGTACTTTCGGTTAGAAATTTTCGAGAGTTCTGTGGTGAGTATAGCTTCACGTCCCTTAATATTGGTATTAAAAAATTCACCAAAATACCATGTATCACATCATAGAACTTTACTATAATTTTTCCACAGATCACTTCGTATAGAAAATCAATTAGTCATATTGGACAAAATATTTGATAATATCCGTAACATCCCTAGCTTATAAATTTGTATTTATATTAACTATGCATAATTATATACATACATATGTATCTATCTCATTTACACAACAGCAACAAAATGCTCTACCATAACAAAATCTTTTTAATAATACCATTTAAAAAAGTTAATAATACTCGTACTAGTTATATGTCCATATGTACACATATACATAACATACACGCGTATGATTGTATTAAGTAGATGAATTAAGTGATTAATGTTTGGAAGGATGTATGATGGGATTTGGGTGAAAAATAAAAAAACAAATAACTAGGAAGATTCGCTTCACTTTTCAATAAGGAATGGGTTTCCTTGACTTAGTTTTTGTTCGAGTTATGACATTAAATGTATCGAACATACATTGACTAAAATGGGCGTAGTCGTTGACCGATTTTCTTCATTTTCACTGCTTATTTTCAAATATAGAAAACGAGTAAGGTGTACTCTAAATTTGGGCATTATCATGTTCGACGGCTTTTGAGTTAGTCTCATAAAATCTTTAAATCTTCTTTTAGATGTGGGCAGTGCCACGCCTTTGTATGTCAAAAGAGGACTTTACTTCTCAATTGTCTGGTCAAAGTTGCACTTGTTGTCAAGATGTAGCGAATCCCCCTTGTTTCAGTAATCCATTCGTTGATATGCTAAGACAGTGATCACTAAGAATGCCAACAATTTGGATCCGTACAACCTCGCGATCTTATGTCACAATTCCGGGATTTGCAAACACTCAAAGAACTCAAAGAAGTCAAAAAATGGTTTGAGAAACTGTATAACCTTAACATAGCTAGCAAAAAATGTTTTTTTAAGATGGCTTTTTAATTAATTTTATTAACAGCAAAATAGGATATGTACCGAAATTTATTTTTTTGTTTTTAATTAATTTCATTAATACTTTTTTAATTGTTTTTTGTTTCTTTTATATTCTTTTTCGTATTTCTATTTCCTTCTTTCTTTTGTATTTCTTCAATGTCGTTTCTTGTATTTTCATTTAATATTCATTTTTGTATTTTTTTGTTTTTAATTAATTTCATTAATACTTTTTTAATTGTTTTTTGTTTCTTTTATATTCTTTTTCGTATTTCTATTTCCTTCTTTCTTTTGTATTTCTTCAATGTCGTTTCTTGTATTTTCATTTAATATTCATTTTTGTATTTTTTTGTTTTTAATTAATTTCATTAATACTTTTTTAATTGTTTTTTGTTTCTTTTATATTCTTTTTCGTATTTCTATTTCCTTCTTTCTTTTGTATTTCTTCAATGTCGTTTCTTGTATTTTCATTTAATATTCATTTTTGTATTTTTTTGTTTTTTCTTTTTGTATTCATTTTTGAATTTTTTTTTTTTGTTTTTTCTTTTTGTATTAATTTTTTTTAGTTTTCTTTTTTATTTTTTTAATTTATAGTTTTTATGTTTTAATTTTTACTTTTTATGTTTTAATTTTTACTTTTTATGTTTTAATTTTTTTCATTTTTATTTTAAATTTTTTTTTAATCGTTATTTTTAATTTTTTTTTAATCTTTATTCTTTTTTCAGTTATATTTTTCTTGTATTTTTTTTTTTTTTGGGTATTTGTTTTTTTGTATTCGCTTTTTCGTATTTTTTTGGTATTGTTTTTTTTTTATTCTTTTAAATGTGTGCCGATAAATTTAAAATTGCCATAAATAAAAAAATAGCATGGTGAATTCGAAAGTTTCTCATTATAGTAGATAGTACAATCAACAAAAAAACTTTTATCAAAAAGATAAGAATGAAAAGCCGGGATTTTCGGCACCTACAACAGCGTGCTATGTCGGTATCCCGGAATTGGCACGCCTGGTAAATAATACAATCAATCGACTTCCGCTTAGCATAACAAAATGAACGACGTATTAAATGACTTTATTAGGTTACTAATTGTCAATTATTCTAAGCCAATTATCGGGGGAAAAATAATAGTATGAATATTGTATGTATGTATGTATGTAATTATGTTTTGTGTGAATGTAGGTTTGCACGTGCTAAACTAGTAATGAGTTATGAGATGCTAACTTAAGATGCATAAGCAAATACGACAACAACAAATTATAATTTGCGAAAAGAAAACTAAAATTAAAACAAATTAAAATGCTGTCAGTCAATAAATAATATATTAGCGCTGATTAAAAAGCCTTGTTCTACTTGACGACACTCTACAGAATTGCATCTCAAACGTGCTAATACTTGAGCGTACTATACATGGCAATAATATTTAATAAAACACTTGTGCAATTGCATAACAAAAAATTAAGAGTTCAAGTTAAAAGTTCAACCGGTTCAATTTAGTAAAATGTAGAGGTAGTTCTGGTTGTGAATAATTTTTTATCGATATTCGATCAAAGTGTCTTTTACCAAAGTATGCAGCTAAAGACTTCCTCTTCGCCAGATATTTAGTTAGTAGAAAAAAATAAATCCGGAACTAATATATCGAAAACTAGATTTTTCAAAAAAGGCATTGACTTTTTAAATAACCCGCACGCTTAGTATTTGTAAATCAGATTTAATCGTTCTAATACATTAATCATGATTAAGCTGCTTTTTATCAGCACGTTTTAAAGCTAAATATAAATGTACACCACAAGTAATCAACTGACATTTTGACTTTAAATTTAATAATCTTATCGATTAACTCATTTGCCCACACAGTTAATTCATTCATTTAGCTACTGTGTGCGTGTAAATAGATACAACAACGCTAAAACCAGTAAAATACCGACAATTAAATTTCAATTAACCCATATTTGTCGTGATCTAAGCACACATTTACTTTTACATACATACTAAACGCTATTAATTACAAATGAATTTATTTAAATATATGTTTATAAAACCACCTAAATGCGATTATACGCTTAATGCTAATTACAGTGGCATAATCACGAGAAAATACTAATTTAATTATAACAATAAAAACAAAATCACGAAATGAAAACCACAAATAACATTACAATAATAATAACAAAAGTGTTATATGAAAGCGCAAACTCGACACAAAACAGCTAATCTTTTCACACAAAAACAAATAAAAAACCAGAAATGCCTACAAATAAATGGAATACTTGTACATACAGTCGCCCACGGGAGCACGGAGACGGACAATTTAGAGAAGATTTTGGTGTTCAGATATCTGTTGCTAATTTTTTAAACTTATTTGAAAATAAATATGAAAAAATAATTCTGTAACAAAGTAAACAATATTTAAAATAGAAACAAATAAAAAAAAGTAAATGAAAAGATAAATTTCAATAAACAAAATAAAAAAATAAAATAAAGAAATTTAATTGAAAATAAAATAAATAAATAAAAAAATATAAATAAATAATATAAATAAAAAAAATATAAATAAAAGAATATAAATAAAAAATATAAATAGAAAAATAATTTTAAACAAAAAATATAAATAGAAAAATAATTTTAAACAAAAAATTAAAATAACAACAATTTAAATTAAATAAAATGTAAAACAAAAACAAACAATTTAAATTAGTCAAGTACAAAAAAAAAATTGGAAATACAAAAGATTTATTCACAACATATGTATATAAAGACAAAAAATGCAATAATTAAAAAATGTAAATAAAAGCAAAAAAAAATAAATAAAAAAAACTAATAAGAGAAATTTAAAAAGAAATAGCCATAAAAAACAAAAAAAAAAAAAAAATGAAAAATCAAACAAAAAAAATTAATGAAAAAAAAAAAAAATTAAAAATAAATAAATAAAACAATATTAAAAAAAAAATAAATTAAATGAAAAATACAAACAAAATAACAAAATAAAAAAAACTATAACAGAATAATATAAAATAAAAAAGTCAAAATTAAAAAAGTTTAAAATAAAGATAAATGAATATAAAAAAGTTTTAGATAAACATAAATTGAAATAAAATAATTGAAATAATTAAAATTAAATTAAATTAAAAAAAAAAGTAAATAGAAACAAATAAAAACAAAAATAACGTTAATAAAAATCAAGTACATAAAAATTAACGACAGAAGAATGTTCACTGAAAAACAAATTTGGCAGACAGTCCCATTTCGACTTACGAGTGACTGTACGTACAATTTGCACAAGTAACAACGAAAACTTGTCAGCCCAGTCAACCGACAGCAAATTAAAATGTGAAAATGATTAAATTAGTAGATAGATGCTCAAGACTATAACAGCAAATAAACGAAACAATTTTTAAAGGATTAAATCAAAACTTCAATAAAAAAAAAAAATTAAAAATATTAAGATATTTACAAAAAAAAAATATGTTATATGAAGGCGCATGAAACTTTCTTTTTTGTACGATTATGATTACGTTTAATATTTGTTTCAATTTAATTTGAATTTGATTTTGTTTTGTTGATGACAAAATTTTGAATTTGAAAAAAATAAGACTTGTTACCGTGAGATTTGCGTGAGTTATGTACGTACATAGACATCGTTTACCTGGTGGCCGGGACCCACTCGAATTTCTCCCTGAGTGGAGGCCGCCATTACCCTTTAAAGACACGCTTCCGGTCCAGTGTTAAGCTTTTTATTGCCCTCTATGATGAAAATATGCAAAACTGTAAAAGAGAGAAGAAAAGGAAAAAAAAACAATTTTAATAGTAATAAAGATGAGCATAAGAGCGGGATGTTTAAAGGAATATGATGTGTAAGGGGAGAAAATAAATTGAAAATTCATAAGACAGCAAACGATTTTTAAACGACAAAGGTAATTGATAGAGCGTCGTCAACGTTGGCGCTGAAAGAGTGCTGGGCAAATGCCAGTAGCTACATCTACATATAAAAAAAAATGTAGTAGAAAAGTCACGTACACCAAAACCATTGAATGTGCACGACTTGTAGGAATGAGAGAAGCTCAAACATTAACTGTTTTATTTGCATTAGCAGAAAGCGGTTGACAGAAGTTTGAATCACGATTTTTGTGAAACTCTCTTCGAATGTGCTTTAAATGCTTTATGTTTTAAAATCAGCAACAAACGACCGAATAACACTACAATTCAAAAGCTTGCAATTATTATTCCTACAGGGTTGTGAGCAGCTTTACACAACAGTGTCAGTCTGAAGAGGCAGATATCATCCTGTAAAATGCAAAGTAAAAGAGGGGTCCAACAAAACATCAATGCAAAGGTTGGACAATTAAATTCACTGCAATTGACAGGGAAATAACAAACATATTTCCCCCTGCTGTGTAAAACGTGCGCACAACTTCAGAAACAGGCAGTCAACAAGAAACATTTTACTTAAATGAGAATACATATATTGCTTCGCGACTTTGGTTAATTAGTAGGTATTATTTGTATTTAAAATTTGTTCTTATAATACACTCCTTTATTGTTTTAATTTATTATCGTAGCGTTATTGAATTTTTAGTTAGTTTCATTTCATGTTTCTATTCTTTTATTCTCACTTTTTTTAAAAATAGGTTTTCATCTTAGCGCAGATCTTTTTCAAGATTTTGTTAATACCTATAATTTCGTTAAATTTTACTTATTTTTATTAATTTACTATACTAATTTCATTGTTTTATTTTGATTTGATTTATTTTTTATTTGCTTTTTTTTTGAAATTTTTTAATATTTTTTTAATTTTTTTTATATTTTTTTTTTTTAATTTTTTTTATATATTTTTTTTTTTTAATTTTTTTTATATTTATTTTACACTTTTTTTAAAATTTTTTTTTGAGACTTTTATAATTTTTTTTTTAATTTTTTTTTTTCTATTTATTTAATTTTTCTTTTTATAGATTTTTTTGTTTTTTTCAAACATTTTTAATTTTAATTTTACAAATGTGTTTAAATTTTATTTATTTATTTTCAAATTTTATTTATTTATTTTCGAATTTTATTTATTTATTTTCGAATTTTATTTATTTATTTTCGATTTTTATTAGTTCAAATTGAATGTCATCTGTTTTTTAGATTTTTTTCCTTGAAGGATCGAATTTTCCTTTTTTATATTTTAATTTTTTTATATTTAAATTTTATTTTATTTTTAATTTTCTGTTAATTTTTTAAAAACTTTAAATTATTTCCAAATTTTATTTATTTATTTTCGAATTTTATTTATTTATTTTCAATTTTTATTAGTTCTACTTGAATGTCATCTCTTTTTAGATTTTTCCCTTGAGGGATCGACTTTTCCTACAGGGATTCTATAAAACAAAAAAATCTCCGGCACCCTCACACAGATCCAGATGCATTATCATGTAGAGAAAAGTGATACGAATCGGAAAACGAAGCAATGAGACGAAACCGTGCCGCAGCACAAACTCACATGAAAATGCAGCGTATCAACCCGCAACAATAAAACGCCACTATTTGCCTTTCTAAGGGTTGCTCATGCTGATGGGTATTTTCAGAGGCGTATTTGGTGGGTATACACACATTCATACATATCCTTGTAATCATATTAACACAAACACGCTTACTTCAAGCGTGAGGTAAGAACGGATACGATTAACTCGCTTCGTTCATGTGGACTCTATTGATACGCATAAATCCAAATATCCGCCCTTCTTGTACAGGGAACACCCAGCAGCTGTACAATGAGTAGTGAAAATTGCCAAAGCAACAAAAACATGAACCATTTGAAAATCAAAGATAATATGAAAATACCATAAGCCGTAAGAAAGCGTCATAACCACTTCTCCAACATCAAAATTACAATACCTGAACAAAGCTGAGTAGTGCAGTGTTGAGTAGTCGAATGGCAGTCACTAGGATTTTTTAGAAGTGATTCCTAATGTGATATTTAGTACTTCAAATATTTTTTCAAATCAAAACTATTTAAGAAAATAATGGCAGTAATTATTTAATACGAGTACTTTTTCTAAGCCCACATTCGACTTCGTAAATTATACGAAATGAGCAATTGCTTTGAGAGTGCAATCAAATGCAATTTCGAAAAATTTTCGAAATCAAAAATACTTTGGGTCAACTTCGAAAACTTTTTAATTTTCATTCAAAATTATTTCTTTTTTATTTTTCGGCCTTTGAAATTGATGATTATATTTATTATTTCATTCAAAATTATTTATCATTCAAAATAAATTTTTTTTTCTTTGAATTGAGTTTCAGCAAAATCCGAAAATTGGTATAAAATACCGAAAGTTGTTAGAATTTCGAAATATTTTCGCATACTTTCTCATACCTACATGTAATTGGAACACAAAAGGCATACATTTATTTTAATATGCATATTTATAATGTACATAGATATTGCACAACACTGTACATACACAGCATCCAACAAAGCAAAGGTATGCACTACATACAACAACAATAACAACAACAAAAGCCACATTAACAAGAGTAAACATATTTTGGGCTATAAATCAACTTCAATAAATCAATAACGAAACACTCAATTACAATTTCAATTGGCCAATGACGATGTCGATGTCGACAGCGATAATGTCCAATTTGGTGTTGGTGGTGTTGGCGTTGTCATTGTCGACCTGTAAAGTGTTGTCTGATTGACGGTGTATTTGTAGTTGTCTTATTTTTGTGGCGTCCATTGCTGCTGTTCATGATTTACTTCAGTTATTTTGTTGTTGTTATTGTTGTTATTGTTGTTTTTGTTTTTGTTATTCTCATACACGTGCACAATCAACCGCAAGCCTACTCTCCAACCAACCAACCATTCAAGCTTCATACCATATGAAAATCCTCACTCAATTGCTACTCACATTTTGCATTTAAAGTGCACACAAATTATCGCAATTAAATGCAATTAATTAAAAATACACTCGAACAAGTAAGCAGCCGCACACACACAATCAACACACAAACTATATACAAGCGAAGCATAATAAAAAGGCGGTGTCGAACACACAGCAGAGACAACCCGCCAAACGGCAACCGACAACCCAACAACCCAACAACGAAGTGCATAAATAGGAAGAATTTATAAGTGAAAACAAAAAAACATACCGACCGACCGACCGATCGCCTGACAAACCACTAGCCAGCCAGTTAGTCAGCCGACCAGACTGTCGATGAGCTGGTATGTTAGTCAGTTGGCCCAAGGAAACGGTCGACCAGCCAACCAAGTAACTAAGGCGATGCGCGTGCAATGAGCTAGAGCATATAAAGAAATATGGCGAGGTGATGCATTTACGGCGTTCTTGTGGTGGTGGTGGAGGGTGTGGTGTTGAGGTGGTGGCGCGGCATGAATGCATATAATAATATTGTAAATCATCATAAAGCTGCAACCGCACAACCAAATGTGACAACAACAATAACAAAAACAATGGACACCGCAAGTACAACAACATAAGCGTTCAAATTTTTTTATTTTATTGAATAATGAAGAAAGCAAAAACTTAACGACCGGCCTGCACAGTGGAGCGTGCAAATCTAATTTATAGAGAAATATTATAAATTGTTGCTGTTGTTGTTAAATGGGACACTTATACATTTCCGAAGCCATGATTGCTAGATTATGGGTACGCCAATGTTATGTTTACGGGTACGTCAGTATTATGGTTACGGGTACGTCAGTATTATGGTTACGGGTACGTCAGTGTTATGGTTACGGGTATGTCAGTGTTCTGGTTACGTTATTGTTGTGGTTACGGTTACGCTAGTGTTACGGTTACGGTCCGAGCCCCTTCTCCCTTTGAAATCCAAAAAGTCATATTTCACATAACTAATATATGTAAGTACATACATACATACATATGTATGTACATATATCAATATATTTCAAGCATGATTTAAAAAATTAATAATGTTTCATGAATACTGTTGTGTCATTACGGCCGTAAGAACATAAAGCACTTAGGTATGAATATTAAAAACGAAATAATAAAACAGTTTATTAATTTTTCAAAGCACACTCTCCGTGCCTAATTTTTTTTTATAGGCTTTGACCAATTTACTCCGCATGGAACTAAGTAATGTGCGCACAAACGAAACTTTATTCCTATGATCAAAAAAAAAAAGTATATAAAATTTTAACATCAAACAATTTATTACTCATAAAACGAAACTCTATTACACAGTGCAAATTTAATAAAGGTATGTAGTAGTATAATGGCAAAAAAAATGGATCCAACTGTGTCAGAGCGAGTACGAGGTATGGGGCAAGAAGTCAAATCAAACAACAACAACGTACAAAGCCAACGAAGCGTTACAAAAAACAAAAAAAAGCCAAGAAAATATTGTACAAGTAAGTATTTTAAACTGATTTGCACTTCACACTGAATAAATTTAAGTGGGCGCGTGGTAGAGAAAAATTACAACATATTACCACAGCCACGAGCGTAATTCGTATGTACCCTGAAAATGGCAAATATATGACACACAATAACGCAATGACGATGAAAAGAAAGCAAGCATGCGTTCGTCTTACTCTGCTTGCTACGAGAGCCAACGATTTAATAACTGTGAATTTTCCAACACAAAACACAACTGCCAGCACGTCCACCAACAGAAAGTATCAAAGCACCATGAAAATCGCGTCGCATGCCGCCAAGGTACGTTTTATGGCAGCGATCGACAACACAAAGCATGTGGCCGTCTTCTCATTTGCCGTAGCTGAATGTTAGCGAAATAAATGCGTTGAAGATTTTTTCAAAAATATATAAAAGTCGATTTCTTTTTCATAAGTTTGAGTTAGCGACTTATAAATAAAATCACAAAAGGATTTTTTTTTCTAAATTGTTTTTTTTTTTGTTATTTTTGGCAAGCAGAATAGAATTTGTGTGCAAATGTTTTTCAGAAAAGACAAGAACAGGCCGCATGAAGTTCAGAAAAACAAAACGGGTTTCTGAAAAACGCACATGACATTTGAAAGTTGAAAAGAAATTCAAAAAAGGGTAAATCTATTTCAGAATGGACTACATCAAATTCAGAAATAGGCAAATATATTTCGCAATCGTCCAATTATAATTTAAACAAATATTGTTCGAAACAGCGAACATTTCTTATTACAATAATTTTTTTGTAGAGCGCACTGGAATCCTTATTGTCAGCTTCAGAATGCAACCCTAGGTCAAATAAACTATTTTACTCTGATATTAAAGAAGTGGAGGTACTCTACTAAGATGGAAAAAACAGATGTAGGTTGACTCAGAAGGCTTGGTGTTTCCAATAATGGAGAGGAAGAAAAGGCTCTGCTTAACCCCGCCGTACCTACTATGTATGTATGTGCTCTTTGTCAACCAAAAGTTTGGGAAACGCTATTTCATACAAGCATTCATGCTGAGCAAGTGAGCACATATGCGCGCGCAAAATATCCGCACTGAGACGTTCCGACAATATGCCACCACTTGGTAAATGTAATAAAAACTAACTCCTGGTGGAGCGAGTTCGGCTAAATACGGCATTTACTAGCGAGCCAATGTGGAGCAATTGTATGAGTATCCAAAGCATGAACAGCAACAACAACAACAACAATGTAAATGAAACCAAACTAAATTACAAGGAGCAAATATACAAAGTGATGGTTAAGTATTAGCAGTATCACGATTTCAACACTAAGCGACCCAAAGCCCAAACGAGGACGACACTAAGCGCATGTTATGTGGACACCAACACTATCAACGCCGACGCGCCATTAAAAACACCATTATCAGTTTCACCAAACCCTCTTAATAATAACTGCTGGGTGGGTGAACGCTTTCATGTACATACATACGTAGCCTAACAACAGAAAAACAAGCGAAAAAACCCGAAGAGAGCAGGAAAATTTGTGGCGCGAGTTGAGTCATGTTATAGTAGACGTTATACTAAACGGAAGGAAGGAAGACATATTTGATGAACGGAACCGAACAGAAGGCATTTAGCGCGCCATCAAGCCAAATGTTGAGTGAGTTGCATTCGTTACCCACCATCAGCATCAACATATTCAAAGAGCTTCGTATCACATAGACCGAACCGAAAGCAATAGGTCGCAAGCTATAAGTATTTTCTACAAGTTGTCGTTTGAAAATTAGGGTCACACAAGCAAGGGACGCGCACGAGGGTTGACTTTTATGATTTTAACAAGAAAATTTTAAGGTCACTGATTAATAGCAAGGGAAAAAAGGGGGAATGTAATAAAAACAAAAAAGGAAAAAAAAAACACAGAAACAATCAGTTTAATTGCATGCAACTACATTATATGTAAGTAAGTAGAGTGGTTTTTGGTTGATAGGGGAAATTGTGGTTGCGTTTGGTTAATCGAAGATAATTGAATACATAATAATAAAAAAGAGACATAAAATTTAAGCGTGACAAAAGGATTTGGTTAGACGTGTAGCAGAGATAGGGTGTCGCGTGCCTTGCACGTAAATTCGTAAAACACTTATGCGCTACGTAAACCCTTAGGGAAAACAGGAAATGCCAAATGAGGAATTTGTGTGTTAATATTGATTTTATACGTGTTATCCTAAAAAAACAAAAAGAAAGTGTAGGGGCCAGTGGTGGATAAAGGTTTTTTGGAACCGGGATTCAAATTTGTTTATGAAATTTCGAGGTCTCTTTTATCCGCAGTTCCTCAAGAGTATGACTTTTTAACTTTTTTCTTAAAAATTTACACAAAACACCCGAAAATTCAAAGAAATTGTATCAAACAAGCTTCTATGAAAATTTGTATTTTTTTCACAGAATTTTTAGAACTGTTTGAAGTATGCAGTTTTGTAGGCCATACAATTTTTTTTTATGAAAAAAGAAAAGACTTTAGCACGTCAGAAAATGCGCAAAAACAACTGCATGTACATACATACATACACACATTTGTGCCAGCACTATAAGTATAAGATTTATAATTTTTTTGAAAATTGATACTGATCGTAAATCGACACTGGTTGCACCCACCAGATAGAGAAAAAGATAAAGACAAAATATAATAAGAAACCTTAACAAGATCCAACACTTACTCGAATGAATAGCCAAATTCCCAAGGTTCGAATTTGGCATAATCTTTTTTCTATGAAAACAAATAAAACAAAACATTGAAATACTTAAATGGATAAATGAAAGCATAACACAAATTTAAACTGACAGTTATTCATCAAAAGATACGAGTACAGGTAAGCTACAACGCCACAGTTCTGTGAAAGCATAACAAATGAACGCATGTATGTATGTATAAACAGTTGGTATTTCAACAAAAAGCGATCGAGTATTGTATTTCTCCTTTACAGCTACTTCAATTGCCCGATCGATAAGAAGCAAAAAATTGTGTACAAAAGCAGCGCTAATTACCACAAAAGACCTTTACCTAAGTGAGTCTCTTTTGTAGATATTAGTTAATCCCAAACAATACTCTTTACAAAGCATTTAAAATTAGGTAGGTGCTATACAAAACGCGTTTACAACAATACACATTTACATGTGTATGTATGTATGTACAGCTGTGTTCAATAAAATAGTAGTGAAATTAAATTGGGTTTCGTTCGAAGAAATAAGGAGAAAATCCAGTTTTAATAATATTCATTTAAAATATAGCACATTCCATAACGCATTAAAAGAAATTTCAAAGATTGCACAAAGTTCAGAAAAGTTAATTAAACTTCAAAGGTTGTTCATCAAAATCTACAAATTTTTTTCCCGAATTTGTAGGAAATATTTGAGTATGTAGTTTTGTAGAGCAATCAATTTTAGTATGACATTGTGCAAGTTAGAACTCGCCCAAAAATTTCTCTGAGTTTTCAGAATGTTTTTCGTGAAGGATGTTGAGTGATTTCTACCAACATCCTTGACGAAAAAAATTCTCAAAATTCAGGGAAAATTTTGAGGTACTTTGAACTTTAATATACTCAAATTCCACGAGCGATAAAACTGCGAACTCAAAAAGTTTCTAAAAATTCTGCCAAAAAATATTGAGTTTAATTAACTTTCCTGAACTTTGTGTAATTTTGGAAATTTTTTTTGTATGTGGTTTCTGTTATGGAATTTGCTATGTAAATTTCGGCGAACCATATCCAATTTAATTTCACTACTATTATAATGAGCACAACTGTATGTATGTATGTATGTAAATGTGTACAGTTGTCGGCCAAAAAATAAGAGCATGATATGTATATAACTTCATTTTAGAGGCCGTGAGACTTTGCATCATATAATACCAAACAAATTCACATCAATCGTCTGATAATTTGTCCAATCAGCTCTCGTGCCTACTTTCTGAGACCAATTCTTGAGCTAAAGATGTAACTGAGAAGTGAGCACAAATTTGTCTCTCACTACGTACCACCTCTGAAGAGAAGTGAAATGTGTTATGTGCTGCTAATTTTTTGTTTGCAACTGTACTGCATATTTGCTTTAGATGCGTGCGTACAAATATGCAGTGCGCCTAAATGAGCGGAAACCTATTCCGACATATTTAAACTTAAATTAATTACTCTAACAACAAACAAATAAGTTGTTTTTGTGAATTATTGTTAGAAAATGTATAGCAACAAACACACACATTTAATAAATCCCTCAAGTGATTTCCCTTTTAGGCACAAGAGCGCCCATACAAACAACGCCAATCTTTCGAGCATGCACAGCCATTCATACATACTTGTATTATACCGTCGAGATTGCCGCCCAGCTAACAGTGTGGTAGCTTGCTGTATTGTCGACTCGACTCACCCAACACCCGACGTACTAACACGTCACTAGAACCGAACGACAAACCGTCAAACCGACTAAATATCCAACCATCTCCATAGCTGGCTGTGGGTTTTCGCTTTGTGTTGTTCGGCGCAACCACAAAATTCGTGCATTGGGCTCTGTGCGCAACGATGTATACGACAACGACAGCTGTTGGAGAGATCGCATGAGAACAGCGAGGTTATAGACAATATAAACGGCTGACACGACCATGCATACACATATACTATTTCGACTACCTAGCGGGTTGCCTGCTGCTGTTGCTGCTGACTCGATAGTGTCGTTATTATGTCTGACTACCGCCTGCTGGTTACTTTGGTCTGGTCTGGTCGTTATGCCTTCGGCTTAGAGCAAGGAAATTGTTGAATGGTAAGTGTTGTTGCAGCAGCAGTTAGCTAACAACAACAATTACTTACTAGTTGTTGGGATTTTATTCCCATTAACGCTCAATACGTGTTGTATATGGAAACCAAAAATTTCTTTGTATTCAACGCCAATAATACTTTCAACGAAGCATTCGATTATTGTTATTATACATATTAACAAGTAATTTGTAAAGCATTAGCAGAGATAAATAAACGCCGCACATAACGCCGCCACCGACACTAGCTACACTAACAAGAAAAACATGACGCAAACAGCTTGTGAGATAAAAAGAAAAAATTCCAACGAGTCAATCAAATAAGTTTTGCGCATAACCCACAAAACAAAAATGGATAACAGGTCCCACTATTTCTATAAAAAGAAAATTTAAACCCATTTTTAAATAATTTAAAACAAAAGTTAAAAAAAATTGTTTAAATTAAAAAAATGGAAATTTGAGAAAGAAAATTTGAAAGTTTGAAAAGAAAAAATTGGAAAAACAAAAATAAAATAAATAAAAAAGAAAACAGAAAAATTTGAGACCATAAATTAAAAGAAAAAATATATAAAAAATTTGAAAGAAGAAAAAATTTAAAAAAAATTTATTTAAAAGATTAAAAAGGAAAAATTAGAAAAACATTTAAAAAAAAAAATTTTTAAGAATAAACAAGAAAAATTAAAAAAAAAATTGTTAAATCAGAAAATTTTCAAATTACAACAAAAAATTAGTTAGTTAAAAACGAAATTTGAATAAAGTAACCAAATCTGATTTTAGAAAACGATAAGTATCAAACTTGAGCTACTACAAATGAACCCCAAAGTGGTCGAATTGTGTGTATCATTGTAACCCCAAACTATTCAAAGACCAAAAGCTCGTCAAAAATTGCTTTTCTTGGCTCGATGGGTTGGATGATGGCGCAAAAATTCGCTGCTCTAGCTGTTGATGTTAATGGTATGGTGCGTACACCGTAATAATAACAGCTTACACTGACATACTGGGCTAAACATATTAGACATGCAACGATAACAAAAATAACAACTCATACAGAGTATCGCAACTCACAACTCGACTAGGAGGTGTAAATAATGGAAAAATGTTCATGCATACCATAGTGACGAGGTATGAACACAAGTCAAAGTGAATTTGAAAGTGTTAAGTGTGAAGGAAAAACGTATATTCTATTATGGGAGATGTTTACATACTGCATATTTGTTGTACAAACACATTTCAATTACAATATGCCAATGAGAGAAACTGTGAAGTATGGGACATATTAACATAAAAGTGCTACAAAGTCGAAAGTGTCAAACGGACTGAGCCCAAAAGGACAAGCACACGAAATGGGCATACATATATGTACATATGTAGTTGCAAGCTTCCTAGGTAGTTGTTGGTAATTTAAGTAAAAGTACAACAGGTTTTCAATACGTGTGTACTTATGAGTGACTTTATGCGTATGCGCATATGAAGTGTCAAAGGGTCGGATTTGAATGAAAAAAAAGTGTTAGTAGCGAATATACAGAGATTTATAAAGATTATAAATACATAAATAGAAGCGGCACATAATTGCATGTTACGAAAGGGGTGTCGTATGGGAATTAGTAATAAAAAGAGTCAACGCTTTAGAAATGAAAAAAAATGTATTCAAAAAAATTGTATTAATATATTTAAAACTAAAAAAATTACATTACAAAATATTAGTATTTTAAAACTAAAATTTAAATTAAGTTCATTGCAAAATTTTATTCATTAAAACATAAATTAAAACAAAAAAAATTTTAAATTTAAAAAAATAAAAAACAAAAAAAATAACTTCTTCAAATAAAACTAGTTAAACAAAATAAGAAACAAAAAATTTTAAAATTAAGTCAGTTAAAAAAAATGCAAAAATATGATATTAAAAAAAATTTAAAAAAAACCAACGAAAAAATTAAAAAACAAACAAAAATATTTAAAAACAAAAAAAAATATTTAAAAACAAAAAAAAATATTTAAAATATAAAAAAAATATTAAAATGAAAAACAAATACATATATTAAGAAAAAAACAAAAATATTAAAAAAATACATTAAATAAAACAAAAATATTAAAAAAAAAAAAAACAAATTTATAAAAAAAAATACATTAAATAAAACAAGAATATTAAAAAAAAATATTTAAAAAAAAATTTGTTGTTGGTTTAAAAAAAAAAATATTTAAAAAAATATAAAAAATATTTTTAAAAAAAATATTTAAAAAAAACAAAAAAATATAACAAAAAGTATAAGAAGAGTATACATACATACATATGTATATGAAAATATGTATATGCAAAAAAAACCAACATAAAAACTATATAAGAAAAATATAAGAATACAACAATTACACTAAATTTATAAATATTTTCACATTTTGTTCGTTCAAAAGAAATTATAAACTAAAAAAAAATACAAGACATACAAAATTGTAAAATGTTAAAAACAATGTTTTGATGTATCTATTAGAGCACTAGCATTCGAAACAACAATTTTTAGCATTTTTGTCGGTATGTCTAAATGCTTGTTCGCGCATCACTCAAGAACCGCTGCATAGAATTGAATGAAACCGGTGTATTACTAGATGGCCCGGTTCAAGTTTACAATATAGCCAACTAACTACATATAACATGAAATTGATTGAGTTCTAAAATGTAAAAAAATAACTTAAATAAAGCTGAATTATGTTGTTAAAATTTATGCCAACTTTCTGTACACAAGCACTAAAGCTGGAAGAAGTAATCGCTGTGAACATATTGCATGTTGTGTATCTCAAGGAAAACAGCAATCGACGATTTACACAAAAACTTCTCGATTACCAAAAGTACCTACAAATTTCCATGTTTAAAAGTTATACAGACGACTTAAGGGTTACATACATACATACATAAATACATTCATGTGTGCCAAAGTCAAATCTTTACTGGCTTACCGCACCACTTGAAGCGATTCCATAAAGCCGCAAAAACTAGCAGCCAAGCAGACTGGCTGAATCATTCATACATATTAATATACGTAGATTACTTATTAACATACATTCATACATACATACATAAATACATGCATAACTACTTGGGCATACAAAATGAAGCGTTTACAAAAAATCTCATTGTGTCTTGTGATCTTTTTCCTCTCATTCACTTCCTCGCTCACAACTTTATTACTACTTTGGTCCGGTCGGTCAATTTGTGGGTCGTTCTTTTATTTGCTGGTATTTATTCATCATCCCTACATACGTATTGACCATGAAGTATGAAGGCACTTAAGTGACTTATGAATAAGTTCTTTAGGGAAAATATTCATCTGTTATTGCTGAGCACGCACAAAGATCAAAAGCGAAGAAAAAAATATCGAAATAAAGTAAAACGGTCCGTATTGTCCAAATGATATTTTGTACGCAAATATGTAATGCATGTAGACATTTACAGAGGTATCTACATATGTATGTGTGTTGGTCTGAAAATCTAGTGGGTAATGTAAGAAACGCACATCGAAAACCGCAGCATCAGAATGAATGAGTACGAAAAATGCTGACGACGACATAAAAGACCTTGTTGAACATCGCAGTACTCGTACGAGTATTAGTGATGTAGTGAAAAGAGGAACCGTGGGTGGAGAATGGTTACAAAACCGGCGTCTTGAGAAGTTACAAGAATAGGAAATAAGCTTTAAACTTGTCAGTTTAGTCTAAATGGAACTAAAACGGAAGCTACAAGAATAATAATCCATTCTAGAAGTCATAAAGGAACCGATAAACAGGTCTAAAGGAACATAAACACGGATCAACGTGAGTCAATTTCAAAATATTTGGAGATAGAACCACTGAACGGTACCAAATCCTAGATCTTAGCGAACCAAAAAATAGTCGAAAGCCTCGATGGAGCAAAAAGGTACAGTTTCGTTTTGTTAATTTTCCGAGAAACTGTAATGTTGAAGTATATTAGTAGTATATTCCTTCATACTTTTATTTCAACCTCATCAACAGTTCACTTTAACAACAAATACCCGTGTTCTATTGGAACCGAACTCTACTGAACCGGTAATCGAAAAGAATAATCGTAAACTTACACATTCATTTGTTGGAGCAATTTTCACTGAACACTTTCAAATGTGTTGTTGTTGAACGACAAACGACGATGGCGGCAATCAAGATGAAACCACATAACTTGTAAGGAAAATAAATAAATATTTTAAGTACAACAAATCAGCAATGAAATAGCGTAAACAATTTCATTTCTCCCATGCCGCAATTTGTCAGTGAGTTAATCTCAATCGGCCAATATTTTT
The DNA here is from genome assembly GCA_951509765.1 of Sphenella marginata. Taxonomy (NCBI): domain Eukaryota; kingdom Metazoa; phylum Arthropoda; class Insecta; order Diptera; family Tephritidae; genus Sphenella; species Sphenella marginata. The sequence continues at coordinate 18,787,905 of OX608082.1, forward strand.
CCACGTTTTCATCAACTGTTGGTGAGATATGTTATGATGGTGTGAGAATACGGCAGAGTGTGGGCTGAGGGTATACACTTTAGAGTTAGTGCTAGAATGAACTGATACAGTTTAAAGTTATGAGGACGAGAAAGAGTGAATGGGTGGATTTTTAAATTGTTAATGATAATTTATAATGTTTTCGATTAAAAAAACTTAAAAAGAACTTATGATTGTTTACGATTATTAAAAAAATAGTTAAATGAAATACTTAATTTGAAAAAAAAATTAAAAAAAAGAATTTTAAAAACATTAAAAAAAAAAAATAATAATAAAATAAGAAAATAAAAAAATGATAAAAAATTTTGACTGTTTACTATTATTAAAAAATAGAGTTAAAAAAATACTAAATTAAGAAAAAATAAAAAAATAACAAAAAATATATAAAAAAAAAATGAAAGAGAATTTAAAAAACATTTAAAAGAATTTTAAAAAAATAATAAAAAAAAATATCAAAAAAAAAAAAATTTAAGAAAATAAAAAAAAATTTAAAATAAAAAATAAAGAAAAGAAAAACAGTTTAAAAATTAAGAAAATAGAAAAGAATTTAAAAAATCAAAAACAAATTTAAAAAAAACAACGGTTGTATTCCACTTCACCCCTAATACACAGCAGACACGAGGTCATTGATTTTGTTTCAAAAGACAGTAGAAAATTGAAATCGGTGCTTAAAAAAGCTGATAACCAGATTACGAAAAGTATCGTCATCAGATTGATTTCCTCGCTTCACAAAACAAAATCAACTTTAGATCGAAAAAAAAAAATTATTCAACTGTCAGTCAGCTTAAATGTTGTGTCTATTTATACCAAGTACATATAATAACGGCAAATACGTCCATGTTCTTTGCAAACGCGTTGGCCAAGTTTTCGTTTTTTTTTTGTTTCGTAATGAAAATGACAATTCTGTATCCAAAATCATGACTAAGTGAACTACAATTTTTTCTCACTTAAAAGCAATCAGAATTAAAAGAGTATCTACAACAATAGATAGCCATATTGTCTATTTTACTGGTAACTTTGTACTACGTCCCCCGCTTTAATGCATCTTTCAAGTATAAAAGGCGCACTTTCGACAGACTATCAAAAACAAAAAAAAAGCAGCACATCACCACTATTAGCAACGCTTCGTTTCGTTCCATTTCAGTACGTCTTTTTAGCCACCGCGTTAGCGTGTACTGAGGATAAAGCTATCGACTACCATACAACAATTCTTTTCACCTCCCAAAGTTTCTACACATTTTGTTTTTTTTTCGATGCTGACGTGCTTCTTTGCATTGTTTTTTTTTTTATTTTTATTATTTTTTTTTTGTGGGGGGGGGGTTCTTTTTTTAAGTTAAACTGACATCGGACAGAATACGAGCCGCTCGGGCGCTACTTCATGCCTTCATGTGCAATTCGGTGTTGTATCTATTGTGTATAGACATCGGTCGTCGTCATCATCATCATCATCAAACTCAATGCTCAGCGTCAGTCAGCGTCATCACCATCGCCAACGCCATCCTTCTTGTCATCATAGTCGGACTTCATTTTGTCGTGCCATTTTTAAGCATGAAATACTTGGAAGTTTGCTTGGTTGAAGATGAGCAGAAAATGAAATGGTTGTAGCTGTAGCTATAGCTAGCTGGGTAAGTTACTAGTTGTGAGTGGACTGACGGAATGACTGTAAAACTGCAAACCATAATGTATACTTTGCTATGAATGCCTGCCTAGCTGTTTGACTGATTGTTGGTTGTTGTATACTGTTGTAAAGTTGAAATATTTCGTTGGTTGTTCGTTGTTTTTGTAGGTTATGTATAGCTGCCACTGCCATTCGCGGCTGCTGTCATACGGTGGCATTCATAGATTGAATGCATACTTATTTTATATGGACGAGAGTTTGGCGTTTTTTATGAGAAGGTAGTATATACAAGAGCTACAGTGTTGTGCGATGCAATAGCAGAGTTCGTCGAAAATTCTAAGCAATACATAAGTACTCTAACCTTCAGTTCTGATTAGTTTGTACGACAAATATAAGTACTTTGCCACTTAGTATTGTAGTTTGTATAGAGCCCTAGGTATTGAATTAAAATTTAAGTAAATTTCGGAGCTTTGATTTTTTCTACACCATCGCACCTGAGAGTTCACATTTTTAAAGTTCCCGACAAATGAATTTTGTAATCAGACGAGTTTCCTCATCTCTGGTACAATATAAATATGCTCCACTACTAATTTTTTGCACACAATTATAGTATAATAAAATACTTGTATGTGTGCGAGTATTCATGTCGGCTGGCTTGTAAGCCACTTACGAAAACGAGTAAATGCCACTGGCATCCGATTTGTTGGATTTGCTCATGAAGTTGTTAAACAGATTGTCGGTGTAGATACCGCACGCGTTCGGTCGGTCGCATGGTCGTATGCTCGCCTGTCGTTCGTTTTGCTCATACCTCGTAGCTAGCAAGTTAGTAGCTCCTTACAGTGGATTTGGTAGCAGTCAATATATATGTACCATGGGAGAGTAAATTTAAGTAGATATCTACTACTACCCACCAACCACCATAACAACCACCCAACAAAATCATAAGCTAAGAGCTTTGCCGTTGTTTTTTGGGTTGGTTGCCTGTCGCATCTCTCTTCAACATATCCCCCCTCACCTATACGACTGTGAGTGTATTATTGCTCTATGGCTGTTTGCCACGTTTGGTCCTTCTGTACCTTCATCATTTTTCGTATGATTAGTTTTATGTAATTTTATCAAGAGTATTTTAGGGATTTGTGTAGCTTTTACTTATGCTCTGTGGTATTCATTTGAAAATCGTTTTGTGTTTTCTGCTGCTCTTGTTTATTTTTCCAATTTACCTTATTGTTCGTCTCGCCCTCTCGCCACAAATTTGTCTTGGTTGCTTTGGGCGCTGGGCGTTGAGAATTTGCGCGAAGAGTGTTTATAGCGTGATAATGAAATTTATTAAAATTTATGAGTACTCGCAAATAAATATTCTCAAATTGATTAGTCATGGGTTGTATTAGGTGTTGTCGACCGCTATAAAAAAAAGGCTACCGCGAAAGTGAGAATGCAGAACTTTTTTATACCTTTCATGAACATGAAATGGTATTATAACTTTGGTCCGATGTTTGTAAGTATGAGAAGAAGAAGAGATAGACCCACCATTAAGTATACCGAAATGATCAGGATGATAAGCTGAGTTGATTTAGCCATGTCCGTCTGTCCGTCCGTCCGTCTGTCCGTCTGTCTGTTTGAACGCAAACTAGTCCCTCAATTTTAGACCTATCTCGATGAAATTTGGTATAGGGCCGCCATTTTGCATGGGATTAATCATTTGTCGGAACCAGCCAGATCGGACCGATACAAAGCATAGCTCCCATACAATCGATAGTTCCGATAAACGGGTTTTGGTCTATAAATCTTGCAATTAAAAAGCTAGGACCGCAAAATTTTGCACTTTTCGTACATATTGTATAAGTAACATGTGTAGTGAAAATGACTCAAATCGGACCAACCAAACATATAGCTCCCATATAATCGATAGTTTCGATAAATGGGTTTTGGGCTATAGATTTTGCAGTTAAGAAGCTAGGAATGTAAAATTTTGCAGGTTTGGTACTTATTACATATGTGATGTGTGCAGTGAAAATCATACAGATCGGACTAACATAACATATAGCTCCCATATAATCGATTGCTCCTATAACTCTGGTTTGGGCCATGTATTTTCAAATTAACAGTTTTGAAGAGTTTGGACCAATTGTAAGTAAGGATCGGACACTTAAAAAAGTTATGCGTATTCATGAAAGGTATGAAGCCTTCGGCACAGCCGAAGACAGCCCTTTCCTTACTTGTTTTTATTTAGTTTGGCGCTTACTTCATTTAAACTTTATTTTTGTTACTACCAGTTGAAACAAGTTTTGGCGTAACCGTATACTTAGCAGTTAAGGTCTAGAAAAGAAATCATACGGTTGTATGCTTGCGAACTTAGAACTTTCCAACAGCTCAGAGATTTGATAGTAGGGTTTTGCTCAGTCTAGTCAGCGTGCCCAGTTCAAAAATTGTCCAAAAAATATTCTAACAGGCACCAAAGTATTTGTGCATAGGTTGGGTCACAGCAGCTCGAGTGCGACCAAACATTTGCTTTTCGGTTCTAGTAACGGTCTTCTTTGGTTCAGAGCATAAAATGGAATTTCCGAAACTTTATCCCAGTTGTTGAGAGCTGTTTTTTGTGTTTTTTTTTAGCTTTTTTTTGTTTTTCTTGTTCTTTTTTGGACAATTTTTATTCTTTACAGTGTTTTTTTTAATATCACATTAGACCTGTTTTTTTTTTTTACTTTTTGACCCGTTTTTTTTAATTTTTATTTTTATTTCTTTCCATATTTTTAATTTTTTATTGTTTTATGTTTTTTTATTTTGTCATGTTTTTATTTTAATTCTTTTACATTTTTTCTTCATGTTTTTTCATATTTTTTACATTTATTTTTATTTTTTCATTTCTTATATTAATGTATTTTATTTTTTCATGTTTTGTATTCCCTTTACTATCCCATTCTTCATTATTTTATCATGTTTTATATTTCCTTTATATTTGAATTATGTATATTTTCTTTACTAGTTCATATTTTTAAATGTTTTTTTTTTTTTTTTTCATGGTTTTTCGAGTTTTTTTCTACTTTTTCAGGTTTATTTTTATTTTTTCATGTTTTTTTTTTTTATTTTTTCATGTTTTTTTTTATTTTTTCATGTTTTTTTTCCTGTTTTTTTCCTGTTTTTTTTTTTTACTTTTTATTTTATTTTTTTTTATTTTATTTTTTTTTATTTTTTTTTTTTTATTTTATTTTGTTTTTATATTTTTTTTTATTTATTCTTTATTTTTTAAATAGATTTTTTTCTTTTTATTAATTTCTTGGTTTTTTGTTTCGTTTTACTGTTAGTTTAGTTTTCTTTAGTAAGTTTTTTCGTTTTTAATTTTCAACTTTTCTGCCAATTTTGTCGATATTTTTTAATTTGATTTAGCTTTTTAAGTTTTTCGTTATAAGTTCATTGACATTTTAGTTAGTTAACCTAATTTTAATTTTTGTATTTTTAACGATAACATATATAACATATCAATTATTGAAAAGCTGGAATATCTACATAGACATCTCTCATATCTCGAAATGTTTAAGTATGTATGTAAATCTCCTTACTTTCAATTAAAAAGCTAAATAAAATAAACTTACAAATGATTAATCAGCGTCAACAAATCGTGCCATAAGCACCTTTCATCGGCATTTTAAATATATTTACTCTTTGTCATTGAATTTGTTGCTGTCGTTTGTTCATTCATTGTTTAAGTGGCTTCCAGTCAGTTAATCCTTAATAATCCGCATAAACATGTTCTACAAAGCTGTGCACAGATACAACACGATATTCAGTAGCACCTATATTTTCTACACACACACATACACGCACATACACCCATACACACGCAGTGAAAATCGGTGGAATGTGGCTATTTATGAACTGGCATATGGATTGCTTTCAATATACATACACATGTAAATACTTTTTAATGCTCACTCAGTGTTGGAAGCAGCAAACAAGCATCTGTGACCTAACTTCGAAGAATATTTTTATTTTTTTAATCCTATGACTCGATATTTTAGCTTAGTTGGCATTAAGGCAAATACACAAACTGAACACAGGCGCACCCATGCTACAGGCAGTAAATGCATATTACTATGAGGCTTAAGGAAATTTATTTAAATTGACCTTCCTTTGAGGATTAAATAAACATCGAAATTAAAAGGTGTGCTTAAAATGGCATACGTCATACATTTGCATGTGTGTGTCGGCTTTGCTCAAATGCGAGAACCTGAAATTGGTGAAACTTCCTCCACGAGATGTGGGTTAATTGAATAAAAATTAGATTTTGCTGAGTAAATAAAATTGAATAAGCAAATATTAAGAGAGCCAACACATTAGAGTGAATGAAATTAAATTAAATAAGCGAATTGATGTCTGTTTTGTAGCTCATTATATTTTAGCATAATAATGGGCAAGTAGGAAGTGAAAATTTTGAGGTAGATACTTCTAACAGGGTTGTTAAAGAATGCATTCAAATGCGAATGCAATCAGTTGAAGTCTTATTCAATGACTTCAAATTTCGAATGCACTCATTTAAGAATGAAAAAAATGAAGTCTGACGTCTTTTTGAAGTTACGACTTTGAAGTCATTTAGAGAAGTCACTTACTGACTTCATTTTTGGAGTGAAGTCACTAACTATTTGCAACAAAAATAGTTTACGATCATGTCTCATATCAAATGACTCCATATGACTCCAAATTACTTCAATTGACTTCAGTGAGACTTTTTATTCAATGAATGCAATGCATTAATGAAAAAAAGAATTCGAAGTCGCAGAATGAAGACTGAATGGTGACTTAATTTTTTAAGTCCCAGTCAAATAATTCCAAAAATGGATGCTATCATTTTGCTATAAATCAAATAAATAATTATTCGCAAAAGAATGCATTCTTTTACATCTCTGACTTCTAATTGGCACATTTTCTTGTGTGTACCTGAAATCATTCCCAACATTCTGCCCAAAAATATTTAAACTTTGGTGGCAATTTTTCAAAATTTGATTAGCTTTCCTTGACTTTTTGTAATCTTTCAATAATTGCCGAGTAAAATTTACGGGAATACACCTAGATTGATCCTATTTACTTTTATAGCCCATATGATAGCAATTACACTTTCCGACGCCTTAACCTATTAATACGATCATCTCTTTTTCTTATCCTACTTGGAAATATCGGCTCAATCATCGGACAATTTCATGTTCATGAAAAGTATCAAAGCACAAGAAAACAGCAAAGCAAAGTTTTCAAGCTTATCCGATTATCACCGATGCAATTGTGATAATCTAAATTGTGTCTGACACACTGTTTGTATTCAATTCAACTGTCAGCGTGCCAGCCAGAAACTAAGATAGTCAATTTAAGATTCAGTGCGAGTTCATGGTATTACCCACAACAACTCCACCAACGTAAATGTACAAGCGCAGTTTGTGTCCTTATTGTTATGATATCGATTATTTGCTTTATTATGCTTGAATGTAATAAATATCCACCCTCATTTACGCTTCCACGAACTACTCTTGTAAATGAATATAAATAAGCGTTTTTGTTGCCGGTAGTTATGACTTTATTGTGACGAACACATCATTCATTTACATCCACCCACGTTCGTACGTCGTTCAACGCTCGGTAGGTCGCTCCATTATTCTGTCACACTGTCACGCTTTCCGTCACACTCGTCGACTGCAAGTTCGTTATCATTTAACGTGAATAAGTGTAAAAACAAAAACAATAATAAGCAACAAAAAAAAAATAAAATCAGTTTTACCGAAATTGTTTTTGCTGTGGTGGTAGGTGTTGCGTTGATAGGTTGGCCGGTGGCGGATGGCAGGGTGCTTATGGAATATAAGAAGCGTGAAATCGGGCGCATGAACTCACAAATTGACCATATTTGCAATTTAAACGCGTGAACAAATGAGCGAATGAGTGAATAAGCGAACTCCATCCCACTTCCCTGCGCCTCAACAAAGCACGGCGCACAAATAAAACTCGATTGCAATGCGCACAACGCCTCGCACTCATCTCGTCCACACTAACTAGCTAACACGAACGTTGTGGGCTGTTGTGTATAAGCTTGGGGCGCGGATATGGTCGTCGTACGCAGTTAAAAGCCATTGTAAGCAGATTTAGTTTGTAATAAATGCCATGTTTTAGTGGTTGCACTCCCAAATGGAATTTCAAATTGGCCGTCGTGTAAAACAACAACACTTATGAAAACAAATTGTGGCTTGTCAACCTTCCGTAGGCAAGTTTTACTTTCTCACTTTTGGCTTTTTGTGTGTGTGGATCTTGACATTTTGCTGCTCCCCACCCGTACGCCAAGCCACTTCATTCGTTTGGTTACACATTCATTCAGTCGTTCAGTCATTTATTCATTCATTTGGTTAGTTAATTCACACAATGTAGTGTGCTAATTTGTACACAATTACAACAATGCCTTTATCACATTCGCTACTTAATATTTTATAATGTTAATAATTGAATGAGACTGCCATAAAATAGCTCTGCTATTTAGTATTTAACATTTGTTCACGCTAATTTTTTTAATTTTTTTTGTTGAATGGGCATTTTACGTTCACTCATTTACGTGTTGGCCCAACCCATTGGTTATTAAACACGAATGTTTTATTATTGTACGAATACTTTTATGATTATAGGCCATTTGTTTGGGAAGCGAGTGCTTTAAAAAATTATGGTTATTATTTAAATTTTGTCAATGTGCAAACAATTTATCAGCAAATCAAATCCGATAAACGCGATAAAATTTATGTTTGTGATTCTAATAAGTCAAACGACTAATCTGTTTACACTAAGTACGATTGTCATTATTTCTTAAACTTACTTTTTCCGATTAGATATTATGTATTATTATTTATAATAAACTTTAAAAATATTAATAATATCAAATTTTTTATTTCAACGTTTTAAATTCTTAATTTTATCAGCCAGTTTCACGAAGCAGTTCAGCAGCCGGATTCCAGTCATCGCTATCGCCTAATTGCTAAAATTCGCCAAAATGCCTGTCAAATTGCAAATAAATTTCGATAAAAAAATAAAAATTTTGTTTTAAAATTTCTTTTGTGAAAATTAAGTATTTTATTTCACACTAGCAGACCCGGCCACGTTTCATCATTGTATTTCCGAAACCTGTTTGAATAGGGAACTTAATCACATCGCCCATTGCTTCACTCATTAGCACCTTTCTGAGAAAACCTTTTAGAATTTTAACACAAAAACTTATCAAAAATAATTTTACCAAAAGTCAAAATTTATGAAAGCTTCAAAAATGTACCTTTACGGAGGGTAGATCTAATCTGTAATTTTTTTTTGTAGACGAATAATAATAAATATGTACAATGAACAAGACGTGGTAACACCCGTAAAACTCTAGTAAGTCCTGATTAGTCTTTCTCTCTACATATAAGAGATTAAATCAAAGCTCCTCAAAATATAGCTTCCAAATCGATCTAGAACAATATAATTTGCTGAAAGCTTCATCTACAATTAACATGTTTTCAGCTTTAAGTACCCAACACTGAGTTATGTCGTCTCGATTAGAGGAATACTGGATTCCTAGACTCATTCTCGAATATCTAACTCGAGAAATATACTTGAATCGATTTCTAATCTTAGAGATTGTGTTCGTTGGGTAAGCACTTGGTTTTCCTTTAGTACCACATGTCGAGTAGAAGATAATGATACATTTTACTGCGATTAATCTTCATTAATTTCATAATATTTTGAATTTTCATAACGGAATTCACCATAATCTCTTTAACTAGCCGAATACTATTTCAAAGTACTAATTATATATATGGAAGAGTAAAATAAGTAGTCAATGCACGCAAAACTAAATAATAAATTGGCCCTAATAATATGTCACAACATATGAGAACAATTTAAATCAATTACCAACCATCACTTTTAGTTCAACAAAACGCTACTAATAATTGGGTAACAATATACTCGTGAAACCAATAGACACCCAGCAAAAAATTGTTACACGAGATGTAAGAAACAGCCCGGCATCGATGACTGCTCAGATGAGCTATAGATCGTATTCGAGGGTTGACACCTAATTATATTTATTTATGTTTTTGTATATCCGTCTTCATATCAAAATCGAGTTAAACCTTGAACTTGGATAAACTTTTAACACGTTGGCTGCCAATGTATCACTGGTGATCATTTCAAAAACCTACCCCCAGGTGCCAATGTAACACTGGTGATCATTTCAAAAAACTACCCCCAGGTGCCAGGTGAAAAATGAAAGTTTATTTTAAAAGAAAAAATATTTTATTTCATAGTAAGTATAATACAAAGTTTTGAAATAATACGAAATTAAAAATGAGAAAATTCAAATCAAATGGGAACATGTTTTTTTGCTTGGCACCTGGGGGTAGATTTTTTTTGTGATCACCGGTGATACATGGCACCTGGAGGTAGGTTTTTTTTGTGATCACCGGTGATACGTGGCAGCCAACGTGTTAAATATAGTTAATATGTAGATTTCAAGCCCTCCTTCTAAAGAATGCTTTTCAAGTCTAAAAATTCTTTAATGAGATGAAATATGCTGATATGGATGTATGTAGGACGCAAAATCGATAAGCATGTACTAAAAATAGCTTACACGAATTTAATCAGCGTAGCTAAATATATACATTTGCACTTTAGGTATAAAAATTCTTCTGTGCTTTTTCCCATAATCGTGGCGTTAATGAATAACCGAAAAACTTATCGCCCTGAGAATTCGTTTAACTTTGAAAATCAATAAATTTTATGATTACGTTGTTAAGTGGTAATTTTATTGTTGTTGTGCATCAATTAATTTTAACAACAGCTTTAAAGCGACAATAAATCGCTGTATTTCTAGTGTCATATAATTTTCAATAATTACACATTTGGAAATATAAATTGAAGTATTTTCAATATACACAAGTAAGTAGTCATAGCGCATGCAAAAGGGCGGCTATCAAGTTTTCGGATATTTATAGTACTTATTTTAAAATCACAGCTGGATATAATACACATAAACGCGATTTTTAACAATATATAGAAATTGGGGTACAGCTATGGACATATAAATGGCACAAAATTTCAACTCAAATACAACTTGAAAATTTTAACTAAAATTTAACCTTAGTACAAGACTATTGCATTCAGTTGTTGGCGCGAAAGACGGACGCACGTACGGATGCCTCTATTATAAGAATGGTGAAAAGTGATCCTTTTAAGTCATCACGAGAGCTAGCACACAGTATCAATCAAAAATTAAATACAGAAATATCCAGTAGCCTCGTCAGAAGACGTCTTAATGAGGAAGAAGCCACTTCTGTCAAAGAAGAATATTAAGAAGAGATCATATGGAGCCATTTGCTTTTGAAAAAATGCCAGTGAAATGGAGATTTACGCAAGATAACGACCCCAAACACTCTTCAAAGGTAGTCAAAAATTGGTTTAGCTCAGAGAAGATTGATGTACTAGATTGGCCAGCCTAGAGCCCCGCTCTAAATCCAATATAAAACCTGTGGAATGATGTCAAGAGTTCGCATCGTTCGAGTTTTAGAATGTACCATTTATGTGTCCAGCTTATATTGTACCTTGTTCGGAATTTCATTATTTTTTCCCCATGGATATGAATTATAATTTTATTTTGTGATATTAATAAATTTAAAGAAATAAGCTTTTAAAATTCACCAAATATTTAGTAGTTGGTCAATTTATTTAAGGTGTTATAGCCAAACAAAGTATTTTTATCGAGGTGTGCCATTTATATGTCCATAGCTGTATATGTACATATATAGGGTTCCATTTGTTAAAGACCTTAGGATGTACAGAAAAATCGACTGACTGGCCGTGCGGGGAGATAAAGCACGGGAGTATCGGAATGTATGCCATTCTCCATAAAATGTTCGGGCACGTTCTTAGGTTAAGAAGGGGAGAGGCACTGTCAAAAACACGTTCTTCACTGTATAGTCGTTTAGTCTGTACCGAAACTTGAAGGCTATCGATTAAGATAATAAATGTTTATTGAAATACAAGTGGCAATAACTGAAGAACTGATTGCTGCTATAAATAATACTGAAATAAAAAATATGTAGGTATAAGTAGGCAGGCATGTGCAAAATGTCGCCAAATAAGTAATTTGTTATGTACTCGATATTCGAAATTTTTTTTTTAAGATAAAATAATTTGAGTTGCTTAATGCCATGAATGAACATAATTACAGATTAGATGTTTTTTGTGGAAAATTTGTGTTACTAATTTATGGAAATTTAAATTCATTTATTAATCCACTTACATACATAGGTATCAAACTAAATGTATTAATGGAATGGCAATAAGAAAACTTTATAGTTATAGGTCACATGTCGATGTAACACACTTCTCTGTTTTTGATGTGTTTGAATCAGTACTTAGCGCTGCACAATAGACAAATACATTGCAGGGAATTGTTGTTGTCCTCTACTTACAAAATTACATATTTTTGGAGGTTTTTTTTTTTGGTTCAAAAGTTTTTTAAAAAAGTTGTTTGGTGTTTTATTTAGCTAAATTTTTTTTTAACAAATCGGGGAGAAACAACACTTTCCTGGATAAACGAATGGCATGTTTTTTAATTAGTTCCCATTTGTTTCTAATAAAAACAGAGGCAAGATTTCAAATTGTTAACGAAATATAGCTAACAATAGTATGTTGACAAATTAAGGGTTTCTTGTTAGCTATGCTACATACATAATACAAAAGTGTGCAAACAAAAACTTTCTGAAATTCATCAACATTTATGTACAATCTTCCATTGTTACGAGAATAGTTTCCAGTGAGAACTGTGTACATACATATGTACATATGTATATCTATATGTAGTTAGCCTTGTTCTGCTGCGGGTCTAAATGAAAGATACATCACCACATACACATACACGTATAATGCGGTAATTGTACATGGTGCTGAGCTAGGTATCATCACATATCTACATCATGAACCAACTTGGTCATAGCTCATTGTCAACGCTGTCTTACGTGTGGGCCGGTGGACCGCCGCTTCTTGGCAATAACAAGCAAAGGCTGACTGCGTGATGCGAGAATTACATATGTTGAAAATCAGAAATCTATGTAGCGCATAGTGTCAGACTCACTTGTACACACAGATCAAAAAACATTAATGGGAGTATGCATGTATGTATGCATAAATAGAAGATAAACCTACATTTGTGTTAATAATAAAAAGAAATAGGGCAAGTATTTAGATTTCATAATGCATACGGATGTCATATGGAATAATTCTGAAAAAATCTTACCATTGAATTTAACAATTTGTGCAATATTTGCCCTTTATGGAATATATTGGGCTACTATCTGCCTTCTTGCATCATATGCCCGTCGATACTTTTAGCACGATGTGTGTATAAAGGAAAGTAGATGAATGACTGCTGGATTCGATTAATCCAGGATGTAGCTTCACTAGATATGCCAGATGTACACTGATAAGTTAACGCATTTTAACATACACTAAATATTTTCAAGGGCCGATCCAGAGGAGCAATTTATTAACGAACTCCATACGCTACTCATCCATGTTCGCTGTAGAATAGTTTGATGTGCCAAAAACGGCTGCAGGGAGGTGTGTATGCTGTGCCAAGAGCTCTTTTAATGCTTGACCACTTCCCTCCTTCCACATACACACACACAAACTGCTTGGAAGCCACTAACTTCTACCTCCTCTTATGTAGATGCTTTGTTCTCTACTCTACTCACAAGTGGTGGTCCTCATTGCGCGTTTTTTTTATTGCTTTTCTTTGTTTAATTTTGAGCTCATGTAAGAAAAAACACTGCGGTCGATACTGATGCTAAGCGTACATTCCAAAATTTTACACACAATTCAATTTTTTTATTAACACTAGACTTTTAGAGCTATTTGTTCATCGCACGTTGCTATTTGCTCACTCAAAATACGCATATACGTGCATTCAATATATAAATTTTTATTCGCTTGTTTGCTTTTCACAGTCTCAATGAACCGAAAATGCCAAGAGGCAGATGGGGGATTACTTTTTCTTTTTGCATACACTTTGCTCACTCGATAGCCCAAATGAGAATTTTCACAATGTTTTTTACCACTGTTTTGTTGTATATACGCACACACTTTTGGTTGGAAGTGAAGACGCCGATTATGAGAAATGTTTTTTCAATAAACTTTTCTATTTTTTATCAGTTAATACTTGTTAATAATTAGTTTTTGATGGGAGCACTAAAGTTTATTCGCGCACTCAACAAAACAGGGCGACCATTTTGAATTTTTTTACTCGCTACTGCACTACTCGTTCAGAAGCGTTAGCTGAAGCTGGCTGCTTTTGGAATGTAACGATAGCAATAGACCTGTGAAATTTTGTTAATTTTTTGTACCAAATACATTTGGGTACAAGAAGGCTTTTACAAAATGTATTACGATTTGTTTGCTGGCTTTGCCTCGAGAACTGTCAAAATCCGCTTCAACTCTGTATGTAGGTCCAGTGTCAGCCTTACTGTACTCGGTTGAGCCAGATTAGCGTGACAATCCTAACCAAACTATAAGGGGTTTTACTTACCATCAAGCCTAAACTGTTAATACACCTCCAAAAATATCAGGAGGGGTTTCAAAAGACGCATTTTGACCTCTGTATCAATAATCCGAAAGGGGTAAAAAATATTTTGTTGTAGTGAAAAGTTATAAGTGAAAAACCGAAAAATGACCCGGGTCAAATCCTGATTTTGGGGCCCGTTCCATGTTTTTTATGTGCAGAACACCTTTCCGCACAGGCGGCTTTTGGCTGCACGCTAATAAAAATAACCCTTAACCGTTCCAATGCCGGCTACGCGATCCCCAGTACCCAGTATTTCTCCGAGGTCAAGACGCGTCTTTTGACACCTCTACCGACATTTTTGGACGTGTATTAACAGTTGACGTTCGATGGAAAGTATTGCCGCTTTCACAACTACTCATAAATCGTAACAATTTGTAGCAATTGACAGATATATCTAAACAGTTAGCAAATATAATATTCAACACAGGATATAAGTTATACCGGTGAAGACGCCGGGTAAGAGTTGACATTTTCCAGGCACAAATACATCCCTGATTTTGTTTTTCTCTTCTTTCGAATGTCAAACAAAAGCAACGAACCGATTGGGGAGAGCGCCACAAACAATTGGGAATTTCTGTGCATTTGGAGCAGCCCCAGTTGATTTATGTTACTCATTAACAACAGTAAGTGAAAGCGGCATTATTTATCAATTTTTGATAATACATATATCAAATGAATTGGAAGGCAAAGTGTGAATAAGAGAAATATAAGGCTGTCATAGAGCTTTGTCATAAATATCCACATAAAAACCAGAAAACCGGAAGATTCTCTCAAACGGTGGCCAAATAAAAGTGCAACGACCTTGTGTGTTGGGAGTGAAGCGGCATTGGTACGCGTGATTGCTGCTCCGGCTGAAATTTCCTGTATTGTGAATACTATCTATACTAGTAGTTTTGTGGCCCAAAAAAAGAAGCCGTATTTTATATTGTTTCCCTAAATAAAGTGTATTGACACTTGTGTAAACAGGAAGTTTTAATAGTCATACAGTCATAGTACGGGTCGAAGTGTAGTACGGTGAATAGATATCGAAGAAATAAAGCAGAGCTTCATTGGAAATAATTGCACACTGGGAACGCAAGCTGAAGCAGCAAACAAAATGTCACAAGTCCAAGTAGAGGATCAAAGTGGTGAGTGCTTTAGCTTTAATTAATATTAGAGACGTTAAAAAACTATTAAACTGTGCTAAATTTTGTTTTTTAATTAATATTCCCGAGGTAGGCAGAGGCGGTAGTAAGAGGCGACCAATATGCACAAAGGTAATGATGTGCAACTCGATGGTTGATCTACGGATATGATGCCTCCCACCTCTCATTACCCATCTTCTCTTTCCTTTCGGAAGGAGGGATGACATGACCTAGAAGGTTGCACTGGTCATACCAAATCGCTCCGACGACAGTCGGGCAGTACCGCAAGGGAGTACCGGAGCGTACCGGATTCATATCCGGCCAAGGACTGTTATTTCGTCAACACTCCCCAAAACCTTCGGGGAGTGATTTTGTTGTTAAAACAACAACAACAACAGGCGACTAATATACACTCCGGTAATGACGTGCAACTCGAAGGTTGACCTCATAATATGATGTATCTCACCTCTCTTTACATATCTTCTCTTTTCTTACGGAAATGATGTCTTAGAAGGTTCCACGGATCATACCAAATCGCTAGCTATAGGTGAGAGGCATTATATCCGAAGAACAACATCAAGTTGAAATTTATTACCCTTTGTGGGTTTTCTTCGCCTCCTACGACAGGCATGCCTTACCGCGCGCATATTCTAAGACCCTAGCGAGAGGGTCTCGGAAAGAGGTTTATTATGATCGTACTGCATTGGCCTTCTACACAATCCACAAGTCTTTTATTAGCTTTGCTAGACCTGTGCGGAGAGATCCGCCTCCTGATTAGTC
The DNA here is from genome assembly GCA_951509765.1 of Sphenella marginata. NCBI lineage: Eukaryota > Metazoa > Arthropoda > Insecta > Diptera > Tephritidae > Sphenella > Sphenella marginata. The sequence goes on from OX608082.1 coordinate 18,804,079, forward strand.
CCCGGCCTGCAAACATCTGCTATAACATCAGCAAGAACAAAAATTGATATCGAAGTTATGATCCACCTGTAGCAGTTAGTTATTTATATTTTCTATTTTTAGTTACGCCTTCGCATCGACAACAAAAGTGCATTATAATTTGACACTTAACTGAAGTTTAAAGTGTACCTGCATCTTAGGCAATGAATGCAATGTCATTCATTTAGATGTTATATCTTATTTATGCCAGTTACATAGCCGCTTATACTACATGTCAACAGCACATCATCCAGCTACGCTGTACGGATATAGTAAGTAGTCAAAAGTGGAGTGGTGCGCGTTGATATGGAAGCAAAAGCAAAGGGAACGTGTATAGCTAGGTGTATATACTACGGAACGTGCGAGTTCTTGCTGTCACTTTACAAAATAGATTGTGCTACAAAGACTGTAGATGACGAATGCTAGCCTGCTAGACAGCTCTTTAGTTTTGCATATTTTATCAGTTTTTTTTTTTAACAAGTTTCCTAGCCTTTTCAGACCTTCCCTGGCCATACGTAGATACCGTCATCTCTTGCCAAATCTGTGACACGCCCCGTATCTCGCACTGTAGCTGATACTAAAAAGATACCCTTTTGACTATTTGACAGTCCTTGTTGTTGTTGTTGTTGTTGTTAGCAGTGCTTCGCCCTGCCCAAAGGGCCAGAACACTCCTAGTTGTCATCGGGCTCTTCTAACGGAAGTCCAAGGAAACGCGCTGTTTCAACAGGGTTGGACCAAAGTGATAAGGGAGTTAGAAGAGTATGTTCCGAAGAACACGAAAAGACAGTCCTTGGGAGTCCTTTGCTGTGCTTCCTCTTGTAACATCATATATATTTAAGGTGTCGAGACCAACGCTTGCCAACACAGCCTGCAGGTCTCAAGCCAACAATATGCAAACATGAGCTATGTACATGCTTTCCTAACGCATCTTCAAGGATTCACTGAATACAAGTGAACGGCGAGGATAAAGAGTGCTCTAAAAACTAGAGCATTATGCTTTGATACAAATTTTGTTTAACGCTTCTCACGCGAGAACTGGTGGTAAGAAAGAACCCAAACAACAACACAAACACTAAATGCATTTCGGACGAATCTTTACAAATTGTATCAGCAGCAGTTTTAAAAGTAGTTAATTACAACAAGAAAAGCAAGGCGTAAAACACCTGAGAAGATGCAATAAAGGAAAATGTATGAAGTGTTGAGCTTCAGATTGCTTAAGTGTTGTGTAATCGCGGCGGCTGAGAGAAAACCCAATGCGGCACAGAAGAATATGTTGGCATCTGGTTGTTTGAACCCTGTTGATGTATAAATAGGGAAATGGTACAGCGTGAGCTCTTAATCCGATCCAAATTTGGCGCTCACATTCGACTGTAACATACATAGGTTAAATACCCAGACGGCTGCATGGTATTTCCGCTATACGCGACACTAAGAGGGGGGACGAGTTCGAAGGCCTATCGGGGAACAATTCCAAAGCGACAACTAAGGTGATCCAGAGTGTACATATGTATATCATGGAGGGAATGTCCAAACCTTCAGGAAGCTAAAAAAAAGTATCACGCGAAAACATGTATTGTACTCTTACTGGTAACGAAATAGTCTAACAATTGTAAAAATTCCGTTATGACCCGTAGCTACGCCATTTGGCAAATTGTGTAAACATTAGGGTGGGTGGAAACATTTTTCGTTTAGCGTGGGGTGAAATTTGTGAAGAAAAAGACAAAGAAAAAAATTATTTTACTAACTATTCTGAGGTGGTAAAAAATAAGTAAAATAATAACTAGTCGAACATTTCAACCAGTGGAATGCAAACAACTAGTTGATTAGTGATGGTCAATTATTTTTCAGAACAACTGCTGGAAATCGATTAGTCGGTTATCAAGAGCTCTAAAATCTTCCCTCATGCTAAGCCATACAAATATTTTTTTTTTTTTAAACCGAGCCTAGTAATCATACTTATTTGGCGGGAGGTGTTTTCTCCTAAAGCTTCAGTAGATATGTATATTTTTGCACACCTGCCACACGTGCACGTACATATGTACATGTGTACATACCTACGGAGGCAAAACTATTGCACTAGCACTTAAAGGGATTTCCGGTATTATGAAATGCAAGCTAGGCGCTGAGCTGCACATGCCATGAGTGAACGAAAAAGGAATAAATGAGAAATAGAAAAATGCATGCTGCAAATCGTTTCGTTTTATGATATTTTCTTTTAAGTTCTTGTTTCATTTTTATTTTTCTTGTCATAGCACATGGTGCTGGAGCGTGGCGTTGTATGTAAGGAGGTGCGAAAATCATTTCAAAAGCATTAAAAAGTAATTTTGCTAACCTCAGCTGAATACGTTGCGCCACCCACACAAACACACACACACAAACGTTAGTTTGGTGTAATCCGCGGAATAAGCGACATTGGCTTTGGTAGCATTACCATGCCTTAACAACGTGAAAAAGGTTTCCTAGTCGCATATAAAATTTGTTTACAAACGCTGGTTACGTATACGCAATGGCGCTATTTGTTATGGCATAAGTGCAAATGCACTCGTGAAAAGCAAAGAGAAATTTTAAACGACATCAATAACGAACTTAAAGCTGAACTCAACCGTATATGATGCGATATATGTACATACATATACAATATGTTATTTAAATGTGCGCATTGCAATTGTATATTTTTATGTAGTAGATATGTATTATAAGTGTTCATACATTCATATGTACATACATATGCATGCCTCTATTAATTTAACTCGTTCACTCAAGAATGGACGTGCCGATTTTTTGATTGCTCGAGAAGAACGGTACTAGTTAGGTTAAGGTGGTGAGGTGTAATTTCCAACCGCAATTCAAAACATATACTTTGCTTTGAAGCCTTAATTAATCTTGCGAATTTATTGTTGGAAAAATATTTAAAGCTGAGACTTAGTAAAAATAAGTAGCAACTAGCATACAAATTTTAATATTTTAAAATTTACTATATTTTTGATTTTGAAAAACATTTCAGAGTAAAAATTGACTCGCACATTTTTAAAATTTTGTGCGGTTTAAAAATACCAATATTTCGAATATTCAAAAAAATAATAAAAATTAAATAAAACACATTTTTTGGGTTCGAATATCGATATTCATGCCTATTCCCATATCCGACGGATGCCATTCGCGGGGAGTGCGGATCGATTCGAGAAAAATCAGTTGCGGATTTGAGTTAGAAAACTTTGAAACATCAATTTTATCGATTTCCTTTAAATCTACTAGCCTAGTCAACACAAGAAATAAAAGAAAATACCTTGACAATGTCGTTTTTTTAATTTTAAGGGTTAAATCCGCTACTGTTTTCTCGCGGATCGATTCGCACTCCCTCCGCAAAGCATCCGTCGGATACCGTAATAGGCATGATTATCAAATTATTTGTTCAATTTTCAGAATTTCTAAAATTTTAAAATAAAATTTATAAATAAAAAATTCTATATAATTTTAAAAATAATTTCTACGAGGGCACAGTCTAATGTACATATTTTCGTACAAAAAACGCTTGTCTTGTCGAAGTCGACCATTAACAGCGGAATCGATTCTGGTACATTTTTCCCTTAACGTCAAGAAGGATGAGTAAAAATTTATTGTTGCTGATTTTTCCTAACCAACTTTGCTTTCACATTCCATTGGCAAAAAAAAAAATCTTTTTTAAATGTTTTCTTGCTACTTAATGCTTTCAGTTTTGCGAATTGACACATATCATTAAAATATCAATTCCTCTGTCAGCCTACCGTCATGCTAACGCACAAAAAGATTTGAAAATGTTTTTGGTTTTAGGATTACATATGTAAATAAAGACATGTTTACTTTTCATACATTCGCTTTTATATTGCCAGCCTTTAATTATTTTTTGTTTATCCAATATGCGACAAGGTCCATTGAGTTTATTTACTTATCTAAGATTTAACTTGTCATACAAAGCCAAGTGCAATTCATAACTAAAGCTTCCATTTACAAATGTGATACGAAAGAAAAGTTTAGATTACTATATGTATACAGACATATGTACATATGTACATATATGCATGTATAAGTTCATATGTTATTTATAGTTAGTCATGCCCCTTGCTTGAACAACAACAACAAGACAACTAGACTGTTAGCACCATATTACCAAATCAATTTATCTCATACACTTAGTTATCTATATGCAAAAGTATCTACATTTAAACATACATATGTACATCAGACATATGGACTAGGGATGCCAAGCCCGGGTGGCAGAAAATTACGGGATTTATTTCAAACTATCTTGTGATAATCAAAGCTACAGTTATAAATTGATAAAGATTAAGAAAATCACAGTAAAATCATGATTTTTTACAATTATTAAAAAATATCCAAAAAAGAATACTGATCAAAAAAACAATACTAAAAAAAATTTTTTTTGATTACTTTTGATTATTTTTGATTTTTTTTAATTGTCGCAAAAAATCATTTTTTTTATTACATTTTAATTAATTGTAAAATAATCATTAAAAATTTAAAGTAATCTTTAGCAAACATTAAATGGATTCTCAGGAAAATAATGAATTAAAAAGGTAATCATTACGATTAGTAATCATTATTTACCATGTCTGATTGAGCCAATAGAATCCAAAGCACAGTTTTCAGAAGTTTTGTTTGTCTGTCTGTATATTTGCATTTGTATCACTCAAAACCTGCTGAACAGAATTGAATGTAACTTCCAGCGTTGTATTACTAGAGGTCCAAAGATATCCCTTGTTTCGATAATACGGCCGGTTTTCAAGTAGAATAATTGTAATGATGAGCAGTTTAAACATTTTGTTTTTTTCGAAGATACATATGTTTCCACAATTCAGCAATATATTTCGTGGAAGATCACTCTGTTTCAAAAATGTCCGATCCCAGAATTTTTCACAATAACATCGGGAATTCATTAGAGATAGAACCATTTTGAATTCAATGAATTTGAAATGATGAATAAAATGAATGAAAATTGGACGTTATTTAGCCAAATTCTGAAAACGTGCATTTTAGAAAAACTGAAAAAAAAAATCGATAGGGCTTTCTTCAAAACTAATTTGGATGATCCTTCACTCAGCCATCGATTTGTGTTTTGCTAAAATAGTTTTGAGCGTTTTCTGCTAACAGCAAACAGAAAAATCTCCACCCTAGAACATACCCACATTGGCGATGAATAGGCTTCGTCCCTTAATCTACTATGCCGGCACGTAAAATATTCAATGTAAATTCTGAATAAAATTTTTTTAAAAGTTTCCCTTTATAGTTTTGGATTAAATAAATGCGCATATTAAGTGCTAATAAACTCACTTTGTGTGTGTGAATGTGTGTAAATGCAAATAAATATATTAAATTTCCATATTAAGTATAAACAAAATTTAACAACGTAAAATGCAACATGGGAAATATTCATACACTGATTGTTGGTGTACACTCGCTTTAACCGAGCACAAGTCACGGTCATGGCCGATAGATAATTTATATAATATCACAGCCAATTTCCCCTTTCGTTTTGTATTGCTTTACTTTATCATAGTTTTATGAAAAATGTTTGAGAATTGGTTTCACGGATGTTGGTGGCTGAGTTAAAAGTGGGTGAAAGAAACAAGGGTTAATAGCCATTAAAATTTACCGAAAACTATTTTTATTTCGTGGAATTTTGCAAAAATTTCCTTAATTTTACATATGTACAATAGAATAGGTTTTTTTTTTTTTGAATATTTTATTTTTTTTTAAGTATAATTGTTTTTAAAACATAATTTTCTTGTTTGAAAATAAACTTTTTTTTACATACAAAATTTTTTTGAAAGTATAATTTTATTTGAAAACTTGTTTTTTTCAGAAAATTTACTTTTTTATGAAAATATTATTTTTTTAAATATACCCTTTTATGTAAATGTAACTTTTTTGAAAGCTTAAGTTTTTTTAAATATAATTTTTTCGGAAAATTTACTTTTTTAAAAACATACTAATTTTTTTTTAAATCTATTTTTTTTGAAAATATAATTTATTTTATTTTTTTTAACACATAATTTTTTTTTTGTAAATAAATAATTTTTTTGGAATAAAGTTTTTTTTTGGAAAATATATGTATGTATATACCAGATTCTTACAGGGAATGAAATGCTAAATCCGAATCAAAAATAGCAATCAAATATTGGGTCAAGTTCAGCATTCAAAAAATAAAATCAATATAATTTTCGATATACAAAATCAACATTTTATTTGGACCAGTCTAATATGTATGTATGTATGTGTCTTAAACAATGTTTGCTTTTTATCTGAGCCGTAGTGACTGACGTTCTTGTCATCATTTCTATCTCAAAGTGAAATTCCATTACCGTCAATTTAGCCAAGCTATTCAACTACAAAATGATTTTGGTAGACTTTTTTACTAAAGGCTTTTTTAGTCGCTATTGTGTTGGCAATAGTGATGCATAGCTCGTACAACCGTAATTGGAGTACCGGGAACCTGAATGAGTGAAGTCAACGACAACAGCTCCCAAGGCTCAACGCTAACTAATCAGGCTAACAAAACTGTGACTTGACTGCTAAACTCTTGGAAAACGGTTTCTGAAGAACATACATGCTTGAAAAACTCATAAACTACCGAAAACCTGTTTAAAGGCAGCTAAATAAGGTCTCAAAATATCGGAATTCGTCTAAGAAAGTTGTGACATGGCTGAGACTTTTTTATCGCAGAAATGCTTCGAAAGATTTGCCTATCGCTGGCCATGTATGACCTCAGCACTTAAATATGGCAACGTCGTTTAGACGATTAATCGCCATTTAAGTATGTAAAAAACAAAAAACGGAACCGAAACCGGAACCAGAACACTATTTTGAATAGTTCGCAATTCTTTAAAATAATAATAAATTTAGGTATTTACATATTTAAAAACGAAATTAGACAATAACAAGTAAGGAAGTCTAAGTTCGGGTGAACCGAACATTAAATACCCAGCGTTAGTTTTCAGAACGAGATACAAATACCATGACTTGGCAATGATATATGCCCTAGAATCTTATTTGAAATTTTCTATATCAAAACAGGGGGCGTGGTTATCATCCGATTTCGCCCATTTTAAACACCAACCTACCTTGGCCAGAAAGTAACTTGTATGCAAAATTTCATGCAAATATGTCAATTTTTACTCAAGTTATCGTGTACACGGACGGACAGACGGACGGACATGTCTTAATCAATTCCTCTTTTCAACCTAAGAACTTTCATATATGGAACTCTATATCTAACTCGATTATTTTGCGCCGTTACATAGTACCGTTATGTGGACAAAATTATAATACCCTTGTACTAGTACTAGTACGCTGGGTATAAAAATAAAAAGTATATTTTTTGATGGAATAAATCACGTTGGACGGCATGTGAGTTATTCCCTAAAGCAACATAAGTACTTGCGGTTTACAAAGATATGTATGTATGTATGTTAAAATAGTATGTAAAAATAGTGCAATAACAAGATAAAACAATAACAATAAATACAAAATGTAGCTAAAAATACGAAAAATATTGTGGAAGAAAAAAATATGTAGGTAACTAAACAAACACGTCCACAACCTCAACTTAGTTCATTACACAGTTGCGCTATATAATCGGACTGCAACTAATATAGGCACATACAGACATGCACAGGGCCGTATTAAGTCATTTAAGGGACGCTTAGGCAGTGATGTTGGGATAGGGATAAAGATAAAGATGAAAATAAAGACTAAAATAAAGATGAAGATAAAGACAAAGATGAAGATATAGATAAAAATAAAGATAAGGTTAATGAAAAGATAAAGATAAATACAAATACAAAGACTGAAATGAAGATAAAGATAAAGATAAATAACGATAAAGATAAAGATGAAGATATAAATAAAGATAAAGATAGAGATAAAGTTAATGAAAAAGATAAATATAAATATAAAGATATAGATAAAGTTAAAGATAAAGATAAGGAGGGAAATATGGATAAGAGTGGGAATATGGAGAAGGATAGGAACAGGGGTTGGGGAAAAAAGGACGAGGAAGAATAAGAATATGGATAGCTAGAGTAAAAGCCGCATCTCTGTATCAATATATCAGCCAATTCGCGTGGGGCCATAGCTTTTTCTGTTTTGGAATTTGATAGACGCCTGACTGTGGCTATTGTTGGCGCTTAATTGTAGCATCAGCAATTCCAAGGACGAAGAAACTCAGCCACAGTCGCAAACACACTATCACATACGCACACTCATACACATCCGTACAACATTTATTTTTTATTACATCCATTAAGAGTAAATCAAAGCCTTGTTTATTGTTGCAACTCGATGCCATCCGCACCGGCCATTTATTTGGTCAACAGCTTTCTTTTTTTGTTTCTATTACTTTTCATTTTGTTGTTGCAATGTTTACAAGTTTTTGTGGTGCTAATGATTTAAGTCATAATAAATAAATTGCTACAAATTGAAATGTTAACAACAAAAGTTTGCCAAAAGCTATAAATTCCGACTAACTTAATTGACGTGGTTGACAGTTTAAGAAGATTACAACACAACCGCACTTGAAATATTAATTGTTTGCTGATGGTAGATAGAGTCAATTAAATTTCATGTGATGGTGGGCAATTAACTACAAAGCCGATAGGAATTTAATTTTGTTAGTAAAAGTGTTGACTAATTAATCCCAGGAGATATTATGCTGAACTTTTATAGACTTGCACAGGATCTGATTTGATAGATCATCAAAGTAGGTTAAAGGGATGCACACCACTCCTATTCTATCTTTTATATGCCCTCAGTACTGAGAAAAATCTGAAAAAGGGTTGTTACAAACTAATCCAATTAATTATTAACTTTTGATTTATGTGCATTTAAATATGTGCTTATTGAAGAAAAGGCGGTGCTTGCTATCTACATACACACTTTCACAGGTGCAGTGACAATAGCACAGCAAGATGAAAAGTGTAGCGGGATTACCACTTCAATGGAAGTACATGAAAAGTGGGGGGTTAAAATGAGAAAACAATTTGCATTTCAAGAAGGCAAAAACCACAAATCAGCTTCCACGTGTTGTTGCATTTCCATAGAAAATTAGCCATATAAATAAATCAATTTTTAAAAGTGATTTACATGGAGTATTTATAAACTGTTGCCCTGGTATAAAATTAGACCAAATCGAATTTGTGCTCAATTCCATTTAAAAATTAGAAAAACAAGAAAGTGAGGCCTAATGCATAGCAGGATAGTAAAATCTAGTTTTAAACGCCATTTTCAAGGTGTTTTTATGTGTTGCTGCCTCTGGTCTAAAATTCGACCAAATCAAATTTATGCTCAGTTCCGAATAAAAACTAGAAAGAGAAAGTGAGATCTGGTAAATAGTAAGATCTGTTTTCAAACCGACTTTTTATGTAGCTTTTCCCCTGGTCTAAAATTCGGCCAAAACTAGTTTATGTTATATTCCATTTAAACAAAAGTTCTATTGTGTAAAATCTTATTTTAAAATCCACTTTCAAGGTATTTTTTTGTAGTGTTGCCACTGGTCTAAAATTCGACTAAATCAAGTTTATGCTCAATTCCATTTCAGATTAAGAAGTAGTATTAATTATGATCAAAAAATATCAAAATACAAAAATTTTTTTTAAAAGATAGGTATAGGAGAGGATGCAGGTATATTTATATTGCGTTACCCCTGGTATAAAATTCGACCAAATCAAATTTATTTTCAATTCCATCGAAAAAAGAAAGACAATTAAATGAGGCCTAATATAGTAGAAGAATAGTAAAATCAATTTTTAAAAAATGATTTGCAAAGTATTTTTATGAAGTGTTGCACCTGGTCTAAAATTCGACCAAATCAAATGTATGCTGAATTCCATAAAAAAATTGACGAAAATAATAAAAGTTGTCAATAGTCTTTGAGTGAAAAGAAAAACACATCAATTTATATTAGGAAAGTAAATTTTCCATCTGTATGATAAATTTTAGAAATATTTTAAATAACACATAAAAACGTCGCTCAACGTTTCCGAAAAATTCGTGCGTACTCTTTCAATACATTGAAATAGTAATACAACAAAACAGCATTTTAATACAAACAAATTGGCAAAGTGTCTATTAATAACGTCATTGTCTCACAATGGAATTACTGACTACACGGCAGAAGCATATCGCATTTTTGTTCGTATGTGCGCAATAACTTGTCTCGGCGTCTGGCACTTGACCGCCATTGCTCCAATGACAACATAATTTATTTAGTCAACTCAACAAGTGCAAATTAATGCCGAATCACTCAACCAATTTTACTACAGACACTGTTACTAAATTCTTAGTAGTTTTTGTTGCTTTCTTTTTTTATATAAAATTTGCATAGTTTTTGCGCTTTCGCACTGTAATATTTCATTGTTACTCTAAAATGCGAAAGGGTTGCCATCTATGCCAACATCAATGACAAAGAGTCATCAACATTCCCATTTACCTACCGCTCATATCTGATCGCTCGTTATCAATAGACTTTCATTCAGTGAAAGACGACATGTGCGCTATCAACGTCATTAACAACAGCAACTGTGAAATAAGATAAAATGAATGAAAATTGCAAATGTAACTTATCGCCATATTGTTGTCATATCAAAAACAATGGCTTATGAAATATGCACACAAACACCTACGAGTACACATCTACATATGTACGTGCTATGGGTGTTACGAAACTTTGATTCCGGTTTCGAAATATTCTTTTCTTATTTGGCTTGATTCAATTTTATTTGTTATATTTAATTTTATTTTTTTAAATTTCCTTTTTAATTTCATTTTATTTTATTTTATGTTATTTCATTTTATTTAATTTTATATTGTTTCTTTATTTGTTTTTTATTTTATCTTATTATTTTTTTTTTATACTTTGCAAACTTACAAATATACTTTTTTTATATATTATTATTTTTTTATATTTTATTATTTCTTTTATATTCTTTTTTTTCATTTTTTTTTTTATTTTATTCTATTTTATTTTCATATATTTTCTATTTTATTTTATTTCATTTTATTTTATTTCATTTCATTTCATTTTTTTTGTTTTATTTTATTTTATTTTATTTTGTTTTACTTTATTTTATTTTATTTTGTTTTATTTTATTTTATTTTATTTTATTTTATTTTATTTTATTTTATTTTATTTTATTTTACTTTATTTTATTTTATTTTATTTTTTAATTTCTATTTTGTATAATTTTTTATTTTACTTTATTTTATTTTACTTTTTTTGTTTTATTTTTTTAATTTTATTTTATTTTGTTATATATTATTTAATTTTATTTTTTTAAATGTTCTATTTTATTTTATTTTTTTATATTTTATGTTATTTCATTTTATATTGTTTCTTTATTTGTTTTTTATTTTATTTTATTATTTTTTTTATACTTTGCAAAACTTACAAATATACTTTTTTTATATATTATTATTTTTTTATATTTTATTATTTCTTTTATATTCTTTTTTTATTTTATTTTTTGCATTTTTTTTTTATTTTATTCTATTATATTTTTATAAATTTTCTATTTTATTTTATTTCATTTTATTTTATTTCATTTAATTTTATTTTGTTTTACTTTATTTTATTTTATTTCAGCTTATTTTATTTTATTTTATTTTATTTTATTTTATTTTATTTTATGTTATTTATTTGTATTTTTTTAATTTTATTTTATTTTTTTAATTTTCCATTTTATATAATTTTTTATTTTATTTTGTTATATATTATTTTATTTTACTTTATTTTATTTTATTTTATTTTGTTATATATTATTTTATTTTATTTTATTTTACTTTTTTTGTTTTAGTTTTTTATTTGATTTTACTTTTTTTGTTTTAGTTTTTTTATTTTATTTTATTTTACCTTTTTTTGTTTTATTTTTTTTATTTTATTTTATTTGGTTATATATTATTTTATTTTATTTTACTTTTTTTTTGTTTTATTTTATGTTATTTTATTTTATTTTGTTTTATTTTATCTCTGTCTCTGTTTGCAATTTTCAAGGTCATCTCATTGCGCCTTTTCTTAAATTTCCCAACCCCTTAACTGTAGAATGTAACCGAATTTTTTGTTAGGCAACTCATCTAAATGTTTATTGCTTGAATGGCTTTTTATGTTGCAAATGTAGATGATGAAAAACTAAAATCGATAGTTAGTTGAACGCCAAAACGATGTACATATGACCCCACAATTCACTTGAATGCGCATTTACTCTACAACGATTTTGTTGTTTGTTTGACTGATATCTGCCCACAATGTAAAAATTTGTATGTAGCAAATAAATCTACAAACGACAAATATTTTTTATTGAATTCGCTAGTCTCTTAAAGTATTAAGGGTATACATACATAGTATATATGTACTAAGGCAATTTTATGGCCTTTTTTCGGAAATGAATCACCCTATTTCAAACATACTACATATGTATGTACATACATACAATTTTTTCAGTTTGTCAAGCCAATTATAAACTCGACACGAACTGCCTTAACTTATGCATGTAAAGTTAATTGATAATCATAGCTTTAAATGATTTTTATATCTGGCACCATTTATTTAATTTTAAGTTGTGAAATGGAAGCCAATTTATCAAAAAATAAATAAAAATTTAATAATTGTGCACAGACGGAAATTTTCAAATCTTTCGCCATTTCCAGATACCATAAATTAAATACATGTGTGAATATACAGTTGTGTTCAATATAATAGTAGTAATAATAGCTCGATAAAATAAGAAGAAACTGTCTTTTTAAAAATTTTCATATAAAATATAGTGAATTCCACAACAGAAACCAAATAAAAGAAAATTTGAAAGTTTACAAAAATTTCAGGAAAGCTAATTTTAAACATTTAATTTACATCAAAACTTAAATTTTTTTCCAAAAAAATTTATGTACACAGTTCATTAAATTTTCGCTGAATATTTAGAATTTTTTGTTGTTGAGGGTGTTGGGTTTTTTTTCCCATACAAAATTAGCTTTTCTTAAGCGTTGTAGGGAAAAAATTCCTCAACACTCTTGGCGAAAATGTTCTGAAAATTCTGGGAAATTTTTAAGAGAGTTCTAACTTTTTCTGCCAAAAATTTTAAGATTTTGGTGTCAATTTCAGAAAGTTTAATTAACATTCTTGAACTTTTTGTAAACTTTGAAATTTCCATTTTTGTGGTTTCTGTTATGGAATTCCAAATTTAAATTAAAATTATTAAAATAACGGCTTCTTATTTCGTCGAACGATATCCATTTGGCCCAAATACAAATTGATATCCATTTTAGTTTTGCTACTATTATATTTAACACAGCTGTACATATGTATGTATGTATACGGATGTATTTATTTACCCAAAAATGATAAAGAACCGCATCAACCACTGTTAATAATAACTCTTAATTGACGCATACAAAGCCAATACAGTGACTCAAAAAAGCATTTTGCATTCGATGGTGATTCAGAAAATTTTTAAATACAATGTTGTTTTTCAAAAATCCGACAGACATTATACTCGTACTTTGAATTCAATGGCACGTAATCATAGTCAAATTAAAATGCAATTTTATCAACTTAAACATGATGCTAAAATGTCTTAACTAGTTTAGCCTGTAACAGATTAAAATCGAATTTTGTCCATTAAAAGTTCTGAGGTTAGTGGGGCCGCATTTTTTAACCAGAATGCAATTGGCACTTGCCGTCGACATGCTTCTAGTGAAAAATGTTTTATGATTAAGTTTTAATACGAAAATAAGTCTCCCCAGTACATGAGAAACTCGAAATTTGTGCCCACAAGATAACATGCAAAATACTTTTGTGAGCCACTGTATGTATTCCAGAATGTACGTAATGGAGTTCTGAGAAATGATTTGTGAACATGAGAAATATCACGTTCACAATAAATAATTGTAGGGCTTAAAAGTTCATTTAGGTAAATTTACAAAGACTAGCTTGAAGAATAATATACGGGCAAACATTTTAATTCAAAGCTCAATTTTAGTATATCCAAACTAACCGAAGCGCGAGTTGTTTATAACCGTATGAACAACCAGTGAATTTATGTAACTTGAAACGACATTTAAAATGTTGATCAATCATAATCATATTAAACAAAGATTTTAGCTAAAATGAAAAGTAACAGGGCCTTCTTATGCAAATTAAGTTGGTGGTATGAAGAAATTTTTTATGTTTTGCAAAGCCACCCTGTGTCAACTATTTTATTCACAAACCAAATCATATCTGGTGCAACTAGCGAAAAAAGCCAAACTCAAGTTTAGAGTACTCATTGTGGCATCGCGCAACCGTAGACACAAACCGTGATTTTAAAATATTAAAAGGGCATTCTCGCCGTTTTAAAATTAAAACTCTGCATTAGACATAAAATTGTTTTTTATGTTGACTATGACAGATATGCAATTATGTTTATTTTAGAATCATGTTTAAGTAGATAAAACTCTATTTTAATTTGACTATGATTATAGGCTAGGGTGTTTAAATAATCAACAAACAACGTTTTCAAAAAGTATTTCTAATTTTTAAATACCACGTATTTATTTTTAAACTTAGCGGAAAGCTTTTACTTTTCAAGGATGTATATATAAAAAATAGAAACATTTCAAGTTTATAGTTTTTATGCTCTGACTGATTTAAAATGCTCAAATTAAATGTGAGCCAAATGCATGTACTCGCATACTTAAATTTGCTAAACAGATGGCTTTGTAAGAATAAACTAAAACTGAATGTTATAGTTTCTAGCTTAATGGTCATATCCAGGGGCGTATTCACGGGGGTGGTTTTCGAGTCCAAATATTATCATAAATAGACAAAAAATCAATAAAAAGTGATGACCATCAAAAAAAGGTCCTTACAAAGCAATAAACTGTGCGATTTCAGCAGTCCGCCCAATTCAGTTCCACAATTACTCGGCAAATTGAGTGTTTATTTGATTTTAATTACAAAAACGTTTTTCTTAAGCTTTTACCTATGTAAGTGCAAAAATATAAATTGTCACGCAGCAAATCACTCAGTACCATTACATTAGGAATATGAAATATGAATTTGAGAAATAAAACTAAATTTTATCAAGAACGCCTAGTGCGCTTAGCACGCAATATTTATTTTCCCATTTTTTTTTTAGATGTTTGTACAGTATTTATATTAAGTTCCAACTTGAATTTATTATCATTTGGCGCTGACGCATTAAAGCACTCCACCTTATGATAAATGATTTAGGGTATTCTTCTAATTGAGCAAATGTACAGGCACTTTCGCAAATAATTTATCGATTAAACTGTCTCGGAATCTTCTAGAAGATGTAGTAATTAGTAATCAATTGGTTTGACGGATTTTTTAATTGTTACTGGTTATTTCAGTTTTCAAGAAAAGACAATTATAAATTGATCACGATTAAAAAAATTAAAAAAAAAATATTAAAAAAAATGTTTTCGATTGCTTTTGAATATTCTTGAATTACTTTTGATTATTTTTGAATTACTTTTGATTGTTTTTGAATTACTTTTGATTATTTTTGAATTACTTTTGATTATTTTTGAATTTTTTTCGATTATTTTTGAATTACTTTTCATTATTTTTGCATTACTTTTGATTATTTTTCAATAACTTTTGATTATTTTTGCATTACTTTTGACTATTTTTCAATTACTTTTGATTATTTTGATTAATCGTGAAAAATCATGAAAAATCATTTAAAGTATGTAATGGTAATCAATCATTACGATTAGTAATCATTATATAACAGGCCTGGTAGTAATATTGCCACGGCATGTTAATTCGCGGGTGCTGATTACATAAGTTTGCACTAAATTAAAAGTTCCTAATCGGTTTAAACCTCATCATTTCTGTACATAGACCCTGCTGTTGTAGATAAATCTGCCAGACTGCTTGCTCAGTTTTGTTGAAACACTTATTTGTTTCAGATATAACAGATGTGAATATTTTTATAACAGCTTTGTTGTTTTAGCAGTCAAGCATTGAGGTGTAAACAAACAAGTAAAAACATAAACACTTTCAATAGACAGATGTATTTCATACAGCTGCGTTCACAATAATAGCAGTGCAACAAAATTGGATATCATTCGATTAAATAAGAAGCTAAACTTTTAATAATTTTCATTCAAAATATAGCGAATTTTATAACAGAAAAAAAATTTCAAAGCTTACACAAAGTTCAGAAACGGTAATTAAACATTACCAAATTTATATTGAAACTTCAATATTTTTCATCGTAATTGTTTAGCATTTTTTTAAGTATGCATTTTTATAGCTCCTTCAATTTGAGTTTATTAATGTGCAAGTTAAAAGTACCTCAAAATTTTCTCTGAATTTATACAATTTTTTTTTGCCAAGGATGTTGCGTATTTTTTTCCATACAAAATTCATTTACTTCATGCGTTGTATGGAAGAAATCGCTCAGCACCGATGAAAAAAATTATGAAAATTCAGGGAGATTTTCTACAAAACTGCATACTCGAAAATTTTCAAAAAACTCAACACGAAAATATTGATATTTTGATGCAAATTTTCGAATGTTTAATTAACTTTTCTGAACTTCGTGTAATCTTTGAATTTCACTGCTATTCTTGTGAACACAACTGTACACATTATGTACTTGTAAGTGAATAGTCAGTCAGAAGTAAATACACACATATGTTCATGCATATGGTCTGAAAATCATTTATCTGCTTAAATCAATCAAAAAGTTGTTAACACAATTTGAAAATTGTAAAAAATATGGGTTTTTATGAGATTTCACAGGTTTGGTGTTTCTTTTTTTCCACATAAATAAATATTACATGTTGATGTTAACCCCAGATTTATGTCAGTGTGGGCTATTGAATAAAAATCCAGCTATGTTCCCTATGTTGCCATGTTTTTTTTTTTTTTCGTGAACACTTAGCGACTTATGAATAAAATACAAAAATGAAATATTTTTTAAAAATCGTGAATTTTTTTTTGAAAATCAATTGTGAAGTTGTCGTTTGGAGAAAGCTACCAAATGCTTCCTGATAAAATTTTTTTTTGCTTCCTGATATTTTGCTGTTTTAATTAAATTTTTGTCACATCAAAATATTTTCGCTCTATGTAAGAGCAACCCTAATCTAAATTAATTTCCATGTGCCTACATACATATGTATTTGTCCATTCACAAGCCTGCAAGTAGTTTGCGACGCTCAATTGATTTTGTTGACTTTCATTTTTATTAGCCAAATAAACGTTTTGTGTACCGCAAGTAATTGTAAATAGTTGGACTTGCAAAGATTACAATTTTAATTAAAATGGAAACGTGTTTTAGGGGATTATTATTTGAGTGTTGTTTAGCTATTGTAAACGTTTATTTGCAAATATTATTCCACAAGCACGCTAAATGCTTAACTTCATGTTTGCAATGTTAATACATTTGCGGTTGTAATATTCCCTCAGCGAAAGAGTTTCCCAAAGTGTTTATCTAATTCAGCTTGACTTGAAAGTTAAAATTTTTTTTGGGCAAAAATTAAAAATTCGAATTTTAGAATATCTTTAAATATATATGTATATTAAGGTGCCTCGCCAAAAAACAGTTGCCCTGTTTCCACCGGAATTTCAAAATTCACTCTTTTCTAAGGACTCCCCCAAAATATTTCGAAAAAATATTAAGATTTACCGGACCTAAACCGCGTTAAAAAAACGCTAAAAATATCGTTTTTTTTGTATAAAACGAGTAGAAAAAATATTTTTTAATATGTATGAAAAAATATTTGTTACTAAGCAGAAAAAGTGAAAAGAAAGAAACATTTTTCATAAAAAAAAAATATTTAATTAAAAAAAAAGAATTATTTAATTGAAAAAAACCTATTTAATTACAAAAAAATTAAAGAAAAGGAATAATCAATTCTAACTATCTGGCGATTTAATATGGAACGTATGTACATATGTATGTATGTTAAAAAAGGTCATTGCTTCCACGAACTCATATTTAATAAAATCGGAAAGAAAATTACAAGTTTTTTAGAGTTCCCTACTTTTATAACTCATTGTACAATGCATATCATATAAATTTATCAGCCATCACCAATTTTTAACTTGCCATAGTAGTAAAATGTTTACACAAGTTGATTTAAAATATTTCCTTTTTTTTTTGCTCGTCTCTTTCCAGATCACCATGTGCACTTCGATACGGCAAACTTGAAGGACGATTTCGAATCGGACAGTTGCGTAACTTATCAGCGTTCCGGCGATACAATTGTCATCAGTTTGGGTTTCCTGCAAGTCAATCACCGGTATATGATCGATCTGAAATTACCCGCAACATTATTTGAAAATATTGGCACAAAACCGTGTAGCCAATTTGTACCAGCCGTCACAACAGTTCCTAATTTGCATTGCCGCATCACAGAATTTACCGGCTACAAACATGACGAACATGATTTCTATGAAATGAAAATTGAATTTTTTGCCTACAAAGAGAAATTACTACGCGAAGTGTTACACATTGTCAATTCGAATAATTCACAAGAGGTGCTGAAGTTGATGATAGCAGCGCGGGTGTTGGGCAAAGGGAAAGGGACGCCGATGTTGCGCAGTGGTATACATTGCATAGGTGTGGAGAGGGATGATGATGAGTCGGAAGCGTCAGATTTTTCAGGTTTCGGTAAGGGAACCTAAGCTAAAGAGAGAAAGAGAGAGGCGAGTCATGTGACTCTATTGTAACTGTATTATAATAAAATTCTAAAATAATAAAAATGTATATATGTATGTATGTAAATGTTTAAATGTATGTAGTGCTATATATCATTGCTTTTGCACGACTTGAAACGAGGTACTCCAACATTTATGTGTAGAAAAGAGTAAGAATCTACCCATATACAGTCATGTGAAAAATAGTGGTATGATGTAATATATTTTCGAGTTACCGGAAAATTGTTTTGTTTACTTATTTTCTGACGGGGTTTCCATTAAAGAGTAGACTCAATTAATATGCAAAAATGGAATATTGAATTCATGTAAAAAAAAAAATTCTGTTTTAATTTGTATTTTACCCGGTCAATCTTCACTCTCTAGCAGCATGAAGTTTTTTCTAGCTATTTATACACTAATTTAAAATTAAATATTGCATTTTTACACATTATTTTTCACATGACTGTAGATCTGTACAAAGAAGTTAACCGAAATACTTTAAATCTGTACTTACAAATACATACGAAACATGCATTAACTATTAAGCGTATACATATGTATATCATATAAATAAAGAACACTTCATTAACAAAAAGAATCTTAAACTATGTTCAGACTACAGCATAATTTACATAATTTATCTGGCAAAGATTAAATAAACTGAATAACCGATAACAAAATTTTGGTTCAAAAAATTTAAACAAAAAATGTTGGCTTTTAATGTGAGGTTAATCTGGTTGGATAATCCATAAGCCGTAAAATCGATTGTAAACAAGAGATTGATATTTAGTTCGAAACTGTGTGAGTCTGAACATAGTCTAAAATTGCAAAAAAAAAAAAAAAAAAAAAATTTAAACGAACATAATTTAACATTTTATTTTTAAAAATAGCCTTGCATTTACATACATAAATATATAGATGTAAATGCATATTAATATATATATGTATGTACATACATACACACTACATATGTATTTAGACATATAAAATCTTACTTTAAGTCAAAGCAATTAATAACATCTAAATTGAAAGTAATTTTTGCTGCTTAAACAAGCAAGGAAACTCAGCCGAGAACAACAAATTTGTTAATGCAAAAACGTGAACAAACTGCTTAAATATTCGTGTCTACCGTTATGACATTGACCACACGATTTTTGAATTAATTGTGTACTTGAGAGACGGCGCCGCGGCATTTAAATAATTTTTATGTTGAAAATTAATTGTTATTGTAAGTTTATGCTAAATTTTCTTTAATAAAAACAAAGATTTTATTTAACAATCATTTTCGTTTTCTTTTATTTATTTGCTTTTTTATTTCACTCATCACCTTTCATTTCTTGTTTTATAAGAGAGCCCGCTTCCAAAATTCTTAAACGGAATGTCATACTTATTTTGGGGTAGGTGCTAATTGGGGTCAGAGGGTACTCGTCACACTAACCAACCAAAAAAGTGGCGCTAAAATTCTTGTCTAAATTGGCTCTAGAGTTGGAGAGACCCAACAAAAAGTGCAAAGATTAAAAATCCCTTGGCTTGTTCGGCATCGGCATGGTAATGCTTGGGCCACTTGGCTGTACATACCTAAAATCTATTGGATGTCCATTACTTCGCCGAGACTGTTAAAACAAAAAATATTCAGTATATAGAATCCTCTAAGTGTTATCTTTTTTTTCTGGGAGCAGAGCTGGGGAATTAAAGATTACGATTACATTTTGATTACTTGTGATTACGATAACTATAATTACATTGATAAAAAAATTAACTATTATGATTAATAATCCAAAATTTTAATGATTACGATTACTGTAATTGTAATCATAAAAAATAAATGTAATCCTAATCAAAAAAAAAACATGATTACAATCACATTAATCGTAATCGTAGTCGTATGAATGTAGGGTTAGAAGTTAGAATAACAATAATCGTAACTGAAATGTAATCGTAATCCTAAGTTTACCAGCTCTGTCTGTAAGACTAATTTAGTAATAATTTTTAAATTTTTTAACTTTTTAGTGTCAGCGCAAATTTTCCCATTCATTTCAGATATTTTTTGCTTTAGTTTGGCATTAAATTTAAAATCTATATATGTACATAGAATTAAAAAAAATATATTTTTTTAAGACCCAGAACCTACTTAAACTGCCTATCAAACCCAACTTACTTTACTAATATAGGGAAGAAAAAAAGTTAAATGAAATATATAAATGTAAGAAATGTCTGCACGGATTTATATTGCAAGCAAATAAGGTAGATCTATGTAGTATTTAGTAGAAAGATGTTTAGTGAATAGAAAATATGAAATCTGATAATGTTAGATAAAGACCATGATAACTTTTTTTGATGAAATGAATTTAAATATTAATATTGGTAAGATTAATTTAGCTTGAAGTAAAGTATCGACCTGCTGTTTTGACATTTTCTTTCAATTTGAAATTGCATGACAAATATTCTGGTTTACTATAAGTATTTTAATGTAATTTAATTTCGCATGATTTCCAAAAAAAAAAAAATTGAATTTGACAGAAGTTAAATTCTTTACAATTCCTCGCAGCGAATGCATAGTTTTTCAAAAATCCATATCGGATAGAAATATCGCCTCTCCACATATTTGATGAAATAGTTACATATATAGTCTCTATTTTTGAAACTCTGCAATGAAACGAGCTAATTTTATAAACAATTTAAAGCTTTAATAAAATGTTAATAGTACTACAAATGTCATTGAATCTATCTGATCTACAAATATGTATGTATTTATACAAAAGCTTTAAAAACGAAAAAATATGTGTATGTTATCATAACAAAACCAAAATTTTGAATTGTTTAAATTATTAATGTACCAAATATTTTCATATTCTAACCATATACAATTTTTTTGATTAATAAATATTTCACTAAGCTTATTTGGAGCATTGATTGTTTATTTCGGAGAAGCAACTGGAGTTTGGAGTTGCCGCAATAATAACAGATTTTAAATTGATCTTGGTGAAGGTTTATACTGAAGTGAAAGAACCGAAATAATCCCAAATAAAAAAAAAAACAAATGTAGAGCAGTACACGAGCTCCCAAATCAATTCTTACAAAGTGCGGAAAAGGGCTGCAATGAATTCAGGAAAACAATCTCGAAATGATTCCGAAATTACCACGAATTGTTTCCCTAAAAATCCTGAAATGATGCCGAGATAATCTCGAAAATAACCAAAAAAGGCCGAAAATGATCGTGAACTTATGCCAAATAAGTCCGGAAATTATTCTGAAATCATGCCATAACAATGCTGAAAAAAATCCTGTTTTGGGGATGGGCGAACTGATCATGAAATCATTCCGAAATGATCTCAAAAATTATCGAACATAATTCCAAAACTATCCTCAAAAAGCCTCGAAAGGGGACTGGAAAAGTTAAAAAAACAATCCCTAAATAAACCTAAAAAAGTCGCAAAATGATCCCGAAAACAATTTCGAAATAGTCCCAAATGGGTCCCGAAATGATCTTCATTAGACTCGAAATGAACCGAACCGTACCTAATGCTACTAAAATTAGCTATTTTCTATATTCTACTACTTTACTCTCTACTTTTTTTCTTTGTATCCAAATCAGAATTAAAGACTTTCCCTGCAGGGTACTTTAAGCGTGCGCCTAGTTGCATGCTACAGATTTTTTGTATGCCATGCAGCTCACTATATACCGGAAATGAGCAATTTTATTATTATTCACTACTTCTTCTCCCGATTGACATTCAATGATTTTTAAAAAGTAAATTTTTGAAAAAATTAATTCGTTTCACTCGTTTTATTACTTTGGCAGTTTTTGAAAATAGTTTTTAATTTTTCGTATGGAAATTTTCGCGTATGTTTATTTTAGTATGTTTTGAATGTGCGTGCGTGTGTGTTTGTAAGCGTAAATGTGTATGTGTAAAAAATTCCAAGCAACCAAAAGTTAAATTACACTAAAATCTCCCCACCTGTCCCCACTGCCCCCTTTTACCACAACTCTTTGGTATGCCAAAATTAAAGTGCACAACAAGAAGTGATCAGAACGATGAACCGATTGTGAAGGTGCCACGTCGTCAACTGAGACCACGCCAACGTGAGGAAACTCCCAATCCACCGCTAAATCTTTGTGATTTACCACTCGAATTGATTGAGAAGATTATTGGTTATATAAATATTTGGCATCACAATCGTATACGTGGCACATCGAAGCGTTTGCGTGACGTCAACGATGCATTCGTTATGCACGAGTTCAAGAAAGCTTTGCACAAATCAACCGTTACTAATCCGACCAGCTACGAATGCGCAGCATTACAAACAATCGAACAAGCGACAGAAGTTTATGTGAAGTCCGGTTATGAATCAACTTTCTGCGGTTGTATTTTGCCAATGTTACGCAGTTCTTACAAAGATCCATTTTGTCCACAAGTTTTACAGATAAATACCTTCCTATTGCATTTTTACGATATGGTGGATGAGTTGATTGGAGATCGTCGGTCGCAACATGCGCGTTTGCTATACAATTTGACTTTGATGAGATTCTTTAAGGTAAGCAAATGGGCTTTGGAAGCATGCAAAATCTTGTTTTTGTATGGGAAAGCCGCGACACTTTTGTTAGAGAAATTAACCAGCATTGGTCCATGTTATAGTTGCGGTGACAGGAGTAGCTAGAAGCTGAAGTCTGCTCATAGGCAGAGACTTTATGGTGGCAGGTTTGCCAAGTCCTAACTTAATAAGCGCCTGACACGAGCAAATTAATTTAAAAAAATTAATTAAAAAGGTGCCATTGGCAATCTCTCAGTAGATTATAGAACTCGAAACCCACATTTATTTCAGACAATAATCGTCACCTTCGCTCATATTTCTATATATGTATATATCTCAATTCACAGAAATTCGACAAGTCATCAGTGATCTCATCCACAGCAATGCCCTTACATGGACGCATTGTGGTCGAACTCAAAGGACCTTGGCTCGGCATGTTATGGACCTCGAAAACGCGCTCAAGAGATCAACCAGAGAAGCGTTGTAATCTGCTTATCATACTCTCCGAAATGTTAATGGCTAACATAACAGGCAAATCTTTCAAGTGAGTACCGCCCAGCTATCCCAATAAAATGTGACTCAAACACTTTCTTCTCTTTCTTAATATAAGACGCGTTTGGGAGTGTCAAAATGAGATTTATGTATTCGGCTATGATACAAGCAATGGTAAACGTGTGCCAAAAACTCTCTTCACATTCACCGTACATGGCTCCAAGAAAATCTGTTCACTATTTCGTTCATCTCTTGAGGAGGAATCAAATGATTTTGTATGGCCTTCAAAATGGCCACGCGACCAATTTACGGTTAACTTGGATATCGCTTGCAAAGAGGCGATGAAATGGGGTTGCTCCAAATCGCAACATATGGAATTTGGTCCATTTGCGGAGCCACTATTTAGTGAGGAAGAAGAATATATGGATGATTGTAGCTCGGGTCGAACGTTATTGGATGTAGAGTGATTATTTGTGTATTTGTGGAATATTGTTCGCTTCTGGTATGTGTCATTAAAAATATTACAAAAAATTAATTTTACGAAATAAAGGCAAGTAAGTATGTACTTAAGAGCATCGAGCAGTTTCTTGGTGGTACCAGCATTGTGTTTACCACTGAATCCTAAGGTCTATGGGAAATGACGTGCAACTTGATATCCCTCACCTTTCATTTCCAACCTTCTTCTTTCTTGCCGAAGGAGGCGTGAGATAACCTAGAGGGGTATACCGGCGCGTACACTATTAGAAGGTGGCCAATAAATTTGGTTCCACTCTAGCTTATTTTTACTACCACTGCAGAAGAGAAGCAACACAGTTTTTTTTTTATTAAAAAAGGTTAATTTCCTTTATTTTTTGCTAAAAATTGCTCAACAATTTAGACGCATTGCGTTTTGTGCATGCCAAAACAGAAAAATTAATAGTATTAGGTTTTTTAAAAAAATATATCTATTTAAGTGCTATGTAAACAAAACATTGTACAGCTCATATTAAGTAACGGTTAGGCAAAGGCAAGCAAAAGCTTATTTTGAAAATGGGATTACCAAGGCTATGCTGTGTGTGTGTGTGTGCTAGTACGTACACATATGTCACATACATACATACATATAACACTCCTAAAATATTTACAAATAAAACAGTGGTAATTTTGATACTTAGTTGCACTTAAAATTAAACAATTTTTTGACAATTTTATGCTTAAGACACTAATACAAATTGAACAAATGAAAACAAAAAAAAAGTACATATGTATGTACATCTAGCAACTTTAAAGCGTTTCGCAAGAATGCATGGGTATACTATGTATCTATATAATTTTTCACATAATGTTTCAATAAACATTTTTTCACTTTTAAGTTGAACTTTTTTTTTTATAAAAATATGCAATTGACTAAATCTACATAACATTCCCTGACATTTTCTCATAAGGAAGTCTTTGTTTGTTTTTTTGTTTTTTTTTGTTTTTTTGTTAAGATATTTTGAACAGCTTTGGTGACACATTTTTAATGATCCAAAATACGCATATTGCCAGAAACAATTTTATTGTCTAGAATAGCACCAGCGGGTATATCTATACGATCACCATGGTTAGCAATAATGATGACAGTACCCTATCAAAGTAAAAAAAAAAAAACAAAACAAATGTTATGAAAAATCTCAATTTCAAAAACGGCCACACACTCACCCTAAGCGACACACCACGCCCGAAAGTAACATCTCCTGACACGGTCAAGTGATCTAACTCAATAATGTCGGGTATATTGGCGAAACGTCCTAGAAATTCTTTGACCTTTGAAAAATGATTTTCACCCAACTTAACGAGCGGTGTGGTGGGGAACATACGTTGTGGTGACATAACAAGGCTACCATTTTTCAAATGATACAAATTCGACATAACCAGCAACAAATCGGAAGTCTTTTTCACTGGCAAGAAACGTGAACGTGGCACATTAATACCAACCGAACCATCAAAACATTTCATAGCTGCACCAACGGCGGTCTCCAATTGTACCACTCTTACGCCATTCTCCATTGTTTTGTTATTCACAATGATTTCCATGTTCAGTGTACGTTCGCGGAGCACGCGATCGATAGCTAAAAAAAAGTAATGAAGACAAAAAATTTAAAAATTACAAAAAAGTCCTTGAGAGTGACACTCGCTGTTCAAACAAACCCAAAAAGGTTTCACGTGCTTAAACTTACCATTCAAATTCGCCCAAATATTATTAGTATTGAAAAACTTGAATGTCTTCACTGATTTGAATTCATCAACATGCTCTTTTGGCACTTGCGCAATTTCCAGTAAACGTAATTTATTTTCAAAGTTAATAAGAGTACCACCCTGTGTTTTGGGAAAATTTTTTTAACAATGTTAGATGATATCGAAGTAATTCAAATTTACACACCTTCACATCAGCACGCGTTTTGTCTGTAACTTCCATTACAAATTCAATGGGATCGGCAGAACGTTCCTCGCCCACCAATTTATTGAGTATAGCCAAATCCACAGTAGCACCCAAATTATCAATATTTGAAAGGAAACAATATTCACGTCCTTGATCGATAAACTTCTTCAGGAGGCCTGAGTTACGGAACGTATCATAAAAGTCACCGTGACCAGGTGGATACCAACTATAAGCAAATCAACAATGCACAAATTAATTTAGAAAATTAAAAAAAAAAAAACTATGAAAGCAACTTACGCATCAATATCTTTTTCAACATGGACATCTTTGGCAACAGGTAGAAATGATTCACGACTTATGCGCGGAAAGCAACTCTGATTGAATGTATGAATTTGAACACGAAATCCGGTATATTTGCGTATGATTTTTTGTGTATCTTCATCGGTATTGAATGAATTCATAAGTACTAGCGGCACATTGGCATCATAAGTTTTATTCAAATGCTGTGGAATGGATTAAAAGATGTTATATTTGGATATGGGCATAAAGAAATCCATTTCTATTGCAATTCCTCCAAAATAATAAGAACGGGTAATCAATTACTTTAGCTTAAGTTTTAGATTACTTTTTTCGATGCTCCTTTCATATCTAAACTCCTTACAATTACAATTCCATTCCTCAATAATTAGAAGTAATTAATTACTTTGGTCAAACTCTTTAGATTATTTAAATTATATCAGATTTGAGTATAGAATTTCATTACCACTGGAAATTCCATTCAATAATTAGGAAAAGTAATCAATTACTTAAAATTCATTATAATTCCAACTGCATTTCTATTCTTCAATATATAGAAAAAGTTTACCCAAAATCGTTAGATTACTATAATTGCGAGTATTTCGTGGAAGAACTTTCATTTCTAAAAATGGTAGCAAGTAATCAATCAACTTTAATTACGATTACAATTACTTTAATCATAGAGCTAGGCATATAGTTTTATTTCGCAATAATTGGAACATGTAGTCAATAGCTTTATTTAAAATAATTTAATTACTTAAAGTAAGATTACAAATACTTTAAAGAAATGAGTTTTTTAGGCGAATTTTAAAATGAATTTACAATTACTCAATGTTCAATTGAGAAAATGATAAATAAATAATGATAATTTAAATAAATATTTATTAATTTATTTAATAAATACCTCAATTTGTTGTACTGTAAGATCGAGGAAGGTTAAATCGGAGCGTACGGGTATAACACTTTTGGGACCATGACAACCCATTGACGTACCCAGACCACCATTCAGCTTAACGACAACCAATTTATCCAACATTGTGCGTATCTGCGTTAAAGATATTGAGGAAATATTTTTAAATTAAATTTATAATTAATTTTGTACATTGAGTGCTGAAATTGAATGTAAACTAACGATATTGCAATGAAGATAAAATATGACAAATTAGAAAGCTATACTGAAAGGAAAGAAGGTTTTCTTTAATGAATGGCGAAATACTATACTGGATTATGTAAGTACTCGTTAGTAAATTGAGTACTATTCTTGACAAATAAGTCTACAACAATTATAGAAAGCAGTTGTAACCAATGAAATCGGGTTATACTAAGAGATCTGTTAAATTTGATTAATAATTAAAAATGAAGTAGTTAGACAAAGTTTTAAATTGGTAATAATTGTTTTAATTCATTGTTTTTAAGAAATTGGTAAAGATTAAAAAAATCATGTTTTTTACCACTACTAAAATTATTTTTTTTAATTTAAAATAATAAAAAAAATTAAGAAATAATAAAAATAAATTTAAAAAAAATTATAAATAAAAAAAAATTAACAAGCAATAAAAAATTTGATGCAGTAAAAAAATTAAAAAAAAAACAAAATTAGAAAGAGTCAAAAAAAAATAAAAAAAAAAATTATCAAGAATAATCAAATATAATCAAAAAAGATAAAAAATAACATAACAAATTTTTTTAATTGCTTTTGATTATTTTTCATAATCGTGAAATCATGATGTTTTTTTAAATTATTTTTTAATTAACTCGAAAATAATCATTGGAAATTTAAAGCAATGGTAATCAATCATTAAAGGAGTAACAGGAAAATAAGCAATTAAACCGGTAATCATTTAGATTAGTAATCATTATTTAACTAGAATAACGAGTCATTCTGGTAAGTAGACCAGCCTAAATTGGCTTTAGTTGAAGACTTCGAAGCACTCCAAAAATTAAAGACTTCAGCGGTACGAGCTACATATGTACTTAGGAAAGACCTTTTCCTTTTTTTTATACTTTTTAATGAATACTTTTGAATCGACGGTTCTTTTTGATCTTAAATTATACAAACTGGGTCAAAGTGACAAGACTAGTATAAAAGTTAAAAATACAGACTCAAATTTGTTGTTTACAATTTTAATTATTTTGCCCGTCATTACATTAGGCTTCACTTGGAAAATTTTTATTAAAAAGTATATATTATTTTTTTTAATTGTTATGTATTATTAAATATTTCTTGTTTTGATAAATTCATTTTTAACGTAGTTTCAGAATTAATCGATTCAGTTGAAATGGGTGTTCGGTTCAAAAACGGTTTGCAGCCTTGTTTAGAGAGTACTTTTAATGTTTTGATACTAGTCAATATCACCGCTGAGCTCTGTCAATTCAATTTGTTACCGCAGTCAGCAAACTAATTAAGAAATGCTATGCAAACTTAAGCGACGAATGTCTTGTTTGTTTTTAATTTTTTTTTTTTGTAAATTATAATGCTAACAAAATGAAGAAAAGAGAGAGCATTTTTGAAACATAAACGGTTTTTCTAAAGGTAAAGTTGTCGATGGCGAGAAACTAGACGTTTTTGAAGTGCAGTGTGTTAAATCGAAAAAAATTATTATTCACTTACAGCCATAAGCCAACGCTAATGGATATTATTTAAAAGAAAATATAATTAGTATTTAGAGAAAATTTCAGTAGCACGCGTATAAGTAGCTAGAAAGTTAGTTAATTGTTGTAGAGTACAACGGAAAAAAAGCGCAACAATTTTATATATACAGTCAGTTACACTTAAAATGGGACAGCCAATTTATTTTTAAGTATTGCAAATGGGTTTTTTTTTTCTTCCTTAAAAAGAAGTATCTATTCACTAAATTATTTCTATCTAGGGTATTCACCAAATAATTTTGGTTTGCTGAAAATTTTTAAATTATGCAAAAACTGATAAAAGAATATCATGGCCGTTTCCGACATTTCGATACTTGATAAATATTTTTCTGCTTGCCTTGAACAGAAAAATTAAAAAATCGGCAATAGTAAATTTATTGATTGATTGCATAGCCACACATTCCTATCACAAAGTTCCATTTTGAATGTGATTGACTGTATGTTATAAGCAAAAGCTCTTGTTAGAAGATAAAAGAAGCTAGCTTTTGTTATACAAAACAAAATATTTAATTCAATAATTTTGTTCAGTTTGTATCCTTTACCTCATTCTATTCAAACACCAGAATCAATTGGTACACCATTTCATATAAAAAAAAGAGTTATAATAGAAACATACATACATATATTAGACATATAATATTATTAAACTTATATATAAAATATGAAAAACAAAAAAATATCATATTCGAAAACAAAAGAATGACTTGTTACCTGCTCATTTTTGGGCGAACTCAATTTTGAATAATCCATGACAGCATTAGCAGGTAATTTTTGAATTTTATCCCAATCAATGGAAGGACCCTCTACATACATATATAAAAAAAGCACAAGTTCCAACAACAATTAGCTTCAACTTTTTTTTTTGTTTTTTTTTTTTAATTACTACCACATACCTTCTTGCAAAAAGCGCCCAAACAAATCGGCAAAACGCGACATTTCCTTCTTCAGCTCTTGAAGTTTATCAGCTGATGCGGTACGCAGCAAACGATCCAAATCATTTTCGAGTGATTTGAGTGCATCACGTTTGGTCACCTCGTGAAATTCTTTCGAATCGGATGGCGCTCTTTGGTGACCGCGTACCTAAATTGGGTATAGAAAAACAAAAACACAATTTTAAAATATGGTCTTGTATATATTTAGATAATAAGCATTTGACAATAAATATTAATGTGCATTAAGTTTTATGGTATTTTGTTGTCATGAACTAGAGTCAATGTTATCTATTATTGTGACAATATGCTTAGACTATCAGACCAGTCGCACGTAACCCAATCATTTTAGTAGCTGCCTTGTAAGTGCAACCTCTTGCTTCTTCTTCTTCTTTTATGCTCTTCTTTCCTCCCCTCTTCTTTTTTTTTTTTTTCTATTTCATGTTGATATTTCAATTCCTACCCATATTTCATTCTAATCCTCGGACTTTTTCTTTCGCTAAACTTATGAAACATATTTAGCTGAAACAAATAGTTAAGAAGATCGGAATGTTTTCTAGTTAAGTTCATGGTCCCCTTAAAATCTATATAGCAGTCATTTAACCAACTAACTAATCTGAACCAAATATATTCGAAGTTATGAAAATTTCACACTGCAGATTCGCTTAGATCAAGTCAAACTAACCTGACCTTAAACTAAAGATCTGTATCTAATACTCCACATGGAAACTAGGCCTCAAATTTGTCAAAGTGCAGTTCGTGCGCAAATGAAGAAGAATTACGCGTTCATAAAGTTTTTGTTTTTGTTGTTGTTATATAATCATAGCCTTAACATACATTTGAAGAGAAGTAGACAACCTTCTACAAGTGAAGGAGGGCAGAAATATTGCTGATTAAATTTGTTTTTGTAAAGAAAACTAGTTATATTTTGAATCTACTACTAACAAGTAAGGAGAGCGCTGTTTTCGGCTGTGTTCACTGGTATCGTATGAGAGCTTGCAAATACCAGATTTAAGCTTTTTGGGCTTTTCTAAATTTTATATGAGCTTTTATAAAATATATTTGAGCTTTTTGGATACAATATTACAACTTTTCTGATTTTTGTTTGTTGTTTGCTGTTGTTGTAGTTGTGTTTAATTTTTGCATAACCCATTTTTGTTTGTTGTTTTCTGATTTTTTTTTTTGCTTATCTGAAATACAGTTGAGCTTTTTATAAATAACATTTGACTTTTTCTGAATTTTATTTGCTTTTATTTGAACTTTTCTGAAATACATTTGAGTTTTTGAAAACAAGATTTGCACTTTTTTGAAAACTGGAGGTCCATTGAAATACATTTACTTTCATTTCAGCTTTTCTTAATTATATCTAAGCATTTCAGAAATAAATTTCTCGTTTTCTGAATTACATATCGCACCCTAAATACAAAAGGGGCACAACTCAAAAAAATTTCAGGTGGTTTTTTTGACATTTATCCTTTCACAAACGCTTGATCAACTATAACAGCCGATTTTTTTCTTAATGATTATCATCTTCAACTAAACGGCTACCGTCCTGCTTGGTTTTATAACAATAGAGCTAAGCTAGCGCTATCTAGAAGCGTTCAAAGCAAAGCACCTCTAATTTTGAGTTGTGACCCTTTTGTATTTAGGGTGCGATATGAGCTTTTAATGAACACATTTAAGCTTTTCTGAAATTGATTTCCCTCTTCTTTTAAATATTGTTAAAAAGTAGTCTTTTGGGCCATCGACCCACCATCAATCCCCTCCCTTTCAATATACATATGTATGTGAAACTACCTTCGCACACAATATTCAAAATTACTTTGATACAACGCCTTTAACGCACTAAACAACAACAACAACAAACATACCGTAATATGCGCCAAAAACCTTTAAAACCTAATTAAATTACTTTAAAAGACTAAAGAAAGAGTCAAAAACGGCGACGAGACGCACTCATGTGACAACAAGTCATTTACAACTTCAACAACAACAATGTACATGGCAAATGCAACGTTTGAAGCAGTGGAAAAACTATGTGACGAAACCAACGCAAGCGATTTGCAGCAATCACAACAATCATACCATTAAGAAGTGCAACTTTGCGTGGCGAAAGTAATTTTCATTGACTCAAAGTCCGCATAACTAAAATACCAAAAAGAAATTTAGTCTTCCATGTGAGGTGAGGACGATTGGAGTGTGGATATTTGTGGATTTGGTGTTGTTGAAAATTGAAACAAAAAAAAAAAATGCGCTACATGAGAAAAATTGGTATTTTGCAAATCCTTTGTCTAATGTTGCTGCTTACAAATGCAGCAAACGAGGAGCCAAACATAACGAAAAGTGTTGAAAAACGTGGTGTGGTCGAAAATATTGGTGAAGGATTAAAGTTTGCTGGACAAATGTTTGGTATGTTAACAATTTTTTTTTTTTTTTGATTTGGTCTATAAATCATGGTCAGGCGGAAAGGAGCTGAGATAGCCTTTGGAGTATACGAAAGAAGAAAAGCTCTCGATATAGATTCAAATATATTCAAGTGGGATCTTGTGGTCCTGGGTCTCAAAAATGCAGCTGGATATCGATTATGGAGCGATTATGTAAAACGCGACCTTAAAGAGTCATTTTCTTGTCTAAGGACATTTGCTCCATTCAGTGTTTGCCAGTAAATGAGAGTTTGGTACAGACCTGTTAAGTAATGGCCACTAATCGTGATGATTACCGGTTTGATTGATTATTTTTCTGATTCCATTTAATGGTTGATTACAATTATTTTGCATTTTTATTGATTATTTTCCAATTACTTAAAAAGTAATTTAAAAAAAATCATAATTTTTCACGACTATTAGAAAAAACCTTTTTTGATTAATTTAGATTTTTTTTAAATATTTTTAATTTTTTGATTAATTTATATAATTTTTAGAAATTTTATTTTTTTTATTTTTTATTGTTTATTTTATATATATTTTATTGATTTTTTTTTATTGTTTTTGTATATTATTTTATTTATTTGTTAGATTCTTTTTTATTAATTTTTTATAATTATTTTACCTTTTTTCTTAGTTTTTTGAGCTTACAATTTTTTTTTTTTTTTTTTTTTGATTATTTTGTATTTGATTTTCATTATTTTGTAGTGCTTTAACTATTTTTTTTTATGTTTTTAATCGTTATCAATTTATAATTGCCTTTTCTTGAAAACAATTCAAATAACCATTACCAATTGAAAAATCCGTATAATCATTTGATTCCTAATCAAATTTAGCAGGTTTGGTTTAGTATTCCATATGAACGTGTGAAAGTGAATGTGACTGACTGCTAGGCAAATTGTCACAGTGACTGACTTAGACAGCTCCTTAGACTTTTTTCATTGTTATTCATTATTAACTTTTTTTTTAATTTCACACTTTTTTAAAATCAAACTACCATATGTATATAGGCATCAATACCGCCGCTGATGTAGCAAATTTAGTAGCAATGGCATTTTCCAAGAACAAACCAAATTTTATGTCAATGTTCCAACAAAAACAAAATCGACCAAGTAATGGTGATAGTGAACCCGAAGCATCATCTCAACAGGAAAACAGCTCACAGGAACGACAACAGTCAACATTCAAAAACGAGCAACAACAACAAGACGAACAGGATGAGAGCGCTGAAGAGCCAAGACAACCATCTAACAAACAAGAATTTAGTACCAGCCGTTTTGTGGCTGGCGTACTGCGCATGATTGGCTTTGATGCGAGCAAATTGGGTGCACTGGCATTGAATGCGATTGTGATGATTGCAGAGGCGGTAAGTGGAATTAAAATGTAACCCTACAAGGTAGTTAAGCACTTTAGGAACACTTATTAAAGCTTTTTCATTCATTTAAAAATATATGTA
Source organism: Sphenella marginata (assembly GCA_951509765.1). Lineage (NCBI taxonomy): Eukaryota > Metazoa > Arthropoda > Insecta > Diptera > Tephritidae > Sphenella > Sphenella marginata. Next base: position 18,837,974 of record OX608082.1, read on the forward strand.
AATAGAATTAAAAAAATGAATGCCCTAACCGAAACTCTTTCATATGCAACAATAATTTAGATTGGCAATGCATTTCTGCCACCACCACGACGTACCAATGTGGAGTATCCAACTTCAACAAATTACGACAACGAAGACGACGATATGCCGGAAGCGCTCTCGCGTGGCAATCGAGAGACCCATCAGCCACGCAAACTACGTGAAGGTACACCAATCGATTGGTATTTAGAAAATCCCAATGAAGGTATGAGTACTCTATTGAATGATGCCTTAGATTCACAACTAACCGACCGTATTACGGAAATGATTGAACGTGCTGAGGAGAGCGAAGGTGGAAAAGCCGGTTGCGTTAAGATGTTGATGTGTAAAAGTTCACCAATTATTTGGGGTATGCAACGAGCGGTGAGTGAGCGTGTTACGGGTAGAACGTCAAATGTAACAAATGCGAATTCAGGGGCAGCGCAATCAAAAGAGGAAGGAGACGAGGTGAAAGCAAAGAAAAAACTATTTTCCACCGAAGGATTTTTTGCATATTTTCCCACATTCGATGAGTTTCGCAAACATGCCACTTTATGTGATGAACGTTATGCCGAACAATGTAATGTCGATAATATTGATGATGGCACGACGACGCATAGACGAAAAGTAAAGAAAGGTGATAGTGAGAATGGAGGAAACAAAAATGATTAATGATTAATGAGATGATTAAAAACAATTTTTAGTTTTCAAGTTGAAACCTCAGTTGTAAAAAAATATTATTGTTTAAATTTTGAAATAAACTGAACTATTGTTGTATATTTACGTGATTGAAGTAGGGTTTATGACAGTGGTCGGCGTTCTTTTTTTGTTTATTATTAATTATTTAGAATTGCTCTTTCATTCATTTTAAATCGCGAATAATTTACTATCACATAAAACAATCAACAAAGCGACAGTACGTACCACTGTGCCGCAAGTGCTTTTTCGCTTTCATCAGAAGAGTGTAAGAATATATGTGAAGAGCGTAATACCCGCACGAGTTAGGTTTGCCGACCAATGATTTATGACGAACTTCTCCCTCATTGAATGTTATAAATAAAATTCATTCTTTTTGATAGAAGAAGAAAATTCCGAATAGAAGAATTCTATGGATGCATCAAGCTGAGCAGAAGTCCTCAAAAGCGACGAACATCATATGTACATTCAATCATACCTGTCCTCATGTAAAGCTTGGGATCATGGAAAATCTTAAGAGATGAGTTGGCTCTTGAGAAAAAAGCTCTCCGTAAGATTTATGGTCTTATCCGTGATGCCAACGAAAACTTTCGAAGAAAATTTCACAATGAGCCATGTGAACGTTACGCTGATATGATCATAATGCAGCGCATTGAAGTCTATGGGCTCCACTGGCACTCTGGGAATTGACAAATTTCACTCAGGAAAACTTTCCTAAAGACATAGGAATGTGGCAGCAGAGGAAGGAAGATGCCTCAACTGAGATAGAAAAAACAAACAGGTGTAGGATAACTTGAGCTCCCTTGGTTTTTAATTGTTCCAATACGGCTATTATAAATATTCATATCAATTTCGTAAGACTTTAATTAACATGGCTCAATTGTATTACGTTCGCCTCATGAAAGATAAGGAAATCTAATCATTCGCTTGTTTACATTTTACATTTTACACTTTACTAATCATAAATTATTTACATTTTACTTATATGAATTAAGTTGTTATTAGTTTTATAATAACTTTGCGCCCTGGTGAACATTTTTTTCATTTAACCTTGATTTCTTTAAAGTCACTATATTAGTATATTTGTTTTTGTAGCACAACTGTACTTACGCAACCAAATATAAAAATATTGAATTAAAATTTTGCAATCTCACCACTCGTACACTGATAAGATAGATTTCTAATCAAACATGGAACGGGAACGGAGATGTACTAGAAATGTACTCGCAATCATTGCAATTGTGGGAACTTAAAGCTCAAATATTAAAACTAAGTCAGCTACCTGATAAATTTTAATACGTAATTGCCACCTGATTGCTTGAATCAATTGATTTTCCTTGACGTGATTTGATATCAATTGCTATACGAGTTAACCGAAAACCACCTTATTGGGGAGTCTGGTTGAAGTATTTTAACGGCTATAAATCCAGAAGATATGGTCAAGTCGAAGCATTTTGGTCATCAATCCTATCAAGTCAAGCGTTTAGAAGAAAGAACTTAAATTTTTTGAAAATCGCGTGATGTAACATCACGTGATATTTTATCATCTGATATATTCTAATGATCTATGATATCATGTGATTTGATATGGTATGTTATGACAATCGCGGGAAATTTATGACTGCACTTCTCCAACAAGGTAAGAGCTAGCCTTGAGACTCAATCCAACATGAAATACGTTTTTCGAAAAGGTCGCATAGGAATATTGAAACAAGTTCTAATAGAAATGTGTATTGTTGTGAAATTCGTTTGGTTGATCTACCGATCTGACGTCATTCGTCTATCATTATCAATCGCTTGACTTTCATTTACGTAAAGTGGTACAGATAAGCAGAGTGTGAGGTGGCGTTGAGGGTTTGAGGTGGTCAAATCGGTGTCCCCCATAAATTCAGACAGAAAAGAAATCAGAAATACAATTTTTCGGAAAAGATTTTTCAGAAATCATTTTTCAAAAACCAAAAGTCAGAAGGAAAAATTCAGAAACACATTAACGGTCATGCGTTAACCCACTCGTTATCTACATTTTTATTTTTATAACGATATTATGAATGATTTTTTGGTTAGGTTTGAATGGGTTATGCTGCACTTAATTGGTAAATATTTAAAATTATAAGCCATGAGCGGCCATACGTTAACCCATTGACGACCTCAATTTTCTTTTAACTCTGAAATTAAATTTTTGCATATCAAAATAGTTTTACACAGGCTTAAGTAGTTGATTTTAAGCGTTTTAACCCTTTAAACCCCATGCCTTAACCCATTGGTGACCTAAATTTTTATTTTTATAATTTCTAAATAAATTTTTTTTGCCGGTATGTTTAGCGTTATAACACAAGATTATGCATTAACCCTTTGCTGACCAATTTTTTTTTTTAGAATTCAAAATCAAATTCTTTAAATAGTAGTTGCTATAAATATTTGTAAGGTTCTTTGGCAAAGTAGCCTATCTAAACATTCAGAAAGTTAAAATTCAGAAAGTGAAATTCACATCTAAAAATTCAGAAAGTAATGAGACGGCAGAAAAAATTGAATTTTGCGCAAAAGGAGAGATGGATCCACAGGCAAAGATATTACTTTCTTGCTTCCTTTTTTTTTTTTTGGAAGCCGCGAAGCTTTACACTTGCTGTGGTTTGAGTATGTGAGACGGTTCAATTAATAATGTTCTTCTTATCAAAGCATGAAATTTTTGATTGATACGGGTATGCTGATATAGCAACCATTTTAACGACTGGCTAAGCATGTTTAGTCAGGTTCTCATTAAATTAAATCTCTTACCTTCTCTAAACTATTAACTATAATGACAATAGCGGCTCGATTTATATAAATATCCGACATGCCAACAATTTGTTACATTGTGATAACGGTAATTGTTGTTAGCATGTAATATTGTGACAGCATGAAAACTTAATTTGCTGCGCTGTGAAATAAAATGGCGGCTAAAGGAGAGTGAGCTAGTTTGTCTTTATTCAAATGGGCTGCTTTTTAATATGTCCAAATGTTGGAGCAAACTGTTTCTTGTCACAATTTGTTTATGTTATTTCAAAGACATCAAAGACCACAGCCGTGGATCCGCTCCGGCATTAGGGTGATCCTTAACATAACTAATGAATTTTGCAGTCTCACTTTCAATCCGTAATACTCAAAGTCAAAGTTTAGGGTAACCTATGACATGATATGAAGACTCAAAAAATAAAATCATCTAAAATCCAAAATCGATAAATATCTATAAATTTTGGTCCCTATGTTAGAATGTTGTATCTAACTGGACTTGGACTATAGCATTATTAATTTTAGCCTGTCAGCAATAGGTATTAAAAATCATATATGATATTCTCGTTTATATGAGTATAAACGTAGATTCTTAAAAAATGTGAACCATTTAAGGACCACCATAATGTGTATATTGGCAGAAGAATAAAAGTGTTGTTGTGGTGCATACTTTTAATGTTACTTTTAATGGGTTAACTGGTTCAACTATTGAACGATCTACTTCATTATAAAATTCTGAGTACCATGCATGAAAGCAAACATTTTCATTAAGGCGTAATCATATTTCTAGCAGGAGAGCGGTGCGTCGGTATGCTCATAAAAAGTTGCTCATACGACACGTGGAACCAATCTACATACTACATACATAGTCTTCATTTTAACATTCGGGAACGAATTTTAATATTCGGGAACGAATTAATATTTTACGTAAATTATTTCATTAAATACGGTTATAAACAGAATTTCATTTCAATTAAACACAGCGAGAAAAAGGGAAGAAATTCTAAAAAAGTCCTCATGAATTTTGTCGCTAAGTAATAAATTTAATATATTTTTAATATCGTTTTTTTGTTTAAATTAAATTGATAGTAAACGACGCTAAAAATATCGTTTTTTATGTATAAAAGTAGTAGGAAAAAATATTTTTTAATAAAAAGTATCTGAGATGATAGGGTGCAAAAGGTAAAGTTTAAACATTTTATTAATACTATTATAACTGCGTGCTAATATTCGCAATGTGTAAAATTGGACCAAAAAGGGTCTCGAAAATACCTTTCAAATGATATCCTAATCGTCCAAATCCGAGTTGTTAAAGTTTTCCACAAACCTAATCCTAGAAATATGACCAAAAACAGCATACATTTCAATTTTTGCGTTGATAGAATTTTCAAACTTTTTTATGCTTACTTTTTGTACTCCAGCTAATTCATCATCTCAGGTGCTTTTTATTAAAAATAATTTTTTTAATACTCCTTTTTTATATCGAAATATTTTGACCAAGGACTTAGAATACATTGAAGTTCATAATTCCGATGGAAACAGGGTGTCCATTTTTTTTTTGTATGGAGCGTGATGCGCCTTAATGTATATACAGTGCACTCGCGAAAACTCGAACTAATGAAAACCAGCCCTGTCCGAGTTATCGAAATGTTCGAGTTTTCGAACGTTATGTATTTTTAATCGATATATGTATTCTTTTTAACAGTTTTTATACCCTGTCCAATTTTATGGTATTATTAATCAAAGAGATTCCCTGGTTTGATGTTTGGTAGTTCATTGCCAGTTTATTTAATAAAAAATGCTAGCAAATATGAATGTTGTTTACAAATTATGTATTAGAAAAAAAGCAGTGATTTTGGTTTGATGGTTCTTATTTTCTACCGCATTCAATACAGCCTTTTTTGCTAAACTTAAAACATTTAGTTTTCGTCCCATTATAACACGCAAATAAATTTGATCCTAACCGCGCAAAATCCCGTATATCACTGACAAATATCAATCAACTTAAAAGAAAAGTTCCGTAATTAGCACGAAACCTAGCCAGTGCGGCGCCTTAGAATGAAACAAAAGACTCACATAACGACAAAAATTTGAATATCGGCCGTTACAGCATATGCAAAATGACAGTTTCTAACATGTTTTTCCATGAAAAAAAGAAAATAATTGTTCGAGTTTTAGAGTAGCTACATTTTGTTCGAGTTTTAAAGTAGTCAATGGAGAAAAAAAAATGTTCAAGTTTCCGAATGTTCGAGTTATCGTGTATTCGAGTTTTCGCGAGTGCACTGTATGTACATATATACAAATAAGACTGCACCAAATAAAATTTTGTTTTGGAAAATTTAATTGATTTGGGAAAAACGATTGTAGTTACAAATCTGAAAGATTATCTTTAGAGGTCTATCCCTGCAACTATAAATTTTGTGAGACCAATCTCATTTTAGATTTAAGACTGTCAAGCTATGGAAGCAAACAAAATTGATAAAGTTCTCTTTCTAGAAGCATTTATTAAGTTTTACCCCTCATTGTTTACTCAATGCAGTGGCGGATCCAGAATTTTGGAAAAGGGGGGATGGGCCCAAATTTCTTTAAAGAAATTTCGAGGATATCTTTCAGCAATAGTTTCTGAAAAGTATGACTTTTTGGATGCCGAAGGGAGGGGGAGGGCGAAAACCACCCCCGTGGATCCACCGCTGACTCAAATTAATCAAATTATTACTTTAATATATAGGAATTCATAGTGCTTTCAAGCTTATTCTTAGCTTACTCTATAGCTTTTACGGTAGTTTTTCTGTCTTAAAATAACATAGACTCTAAATAAGGTGACCAATCTGGCAACTCTGCATACAAATACAAACAAAACATTGGATTTACTAAAAATGGTAACATTTAATAACAATAATCAAATTTGACAATCATAAAAAGGTGAGTTGAGAGCACGTCTGTAACTATGTGTATACATAACATTAGGGTGAGTCAGTTTTTGTTCGACATCGTTCATAAGAGATGCGGATTGTACGTAAATTGCTAAACAAAAAAAAAACAATCATACTAGCACAGGTCGTCTAGAGAGCCTCTACTATCTTGCCCCTTGCCGCTTAAGTCAACACAATTTTTGCTTATGGCCGGTGGGCATCATTGACCGCACACACCATATTTGCCTTTTATATTCGTATTTATTTAATGAAGCTAACAAACATTTTAACTTATTTGCCAACTAAAGACACTGCAAATTTTATTCAGTCTTCAATATTTTGCCGGCGTTTCCATAACTAGTACATACAAACATACATACATATGTACGTAGTATTTGAGCATCATGACCTTATCATATCAGCAAACACATTTTGTTTCATGACACTTTGGCGAATGCTATTGAAACTCACGATGATTTAACCGCAAATTGTAGTTACCGCCATTGCCACAAATAGCGGTGTTCTACCAACATTTTTTTTTTTTTTTTGTTTTAGCAGAAACAAAAACAAAAAGCACACGCACTTAACACTTAATACTAATCTATATACTTTAATGGATAAATACCCAAATAACAAACAAACAATGTAGATTTGTACTTGAGGGGGCAGCTGATTTGCATTGAGACAGCTTTGCTTAGCTTTAAAGCTAGCCTGCTTCTAAAAAATGTTTCTTAGATCATGCGTGGAAAGAGCACATTTTTGGAAGCATATAAAGGCAAGAGGGCTTAAAGGTTCAATTCCAGGAATTTCGTGATATTTTTAAGGAAAAGCGATATTGTTCAAAGATACTGACTGCGATTTTGAATATACAATGAAGAATGTGAGTTTCATGGTCATATGAATATGAAATAGGACACCTGTGTCCCAGCAGCAGAGAAAGGGTTAACGCTAGTCGCACTTTGAAACCGAAACTACAAGGCGAAATCATAACTGTTTGAATTTTCAAACCCGAAGCCGAAACCTATGCTGTTACTTTGAGCGAAAGCTTTATCATTGTCGTACAGCGACTTCGGCATGGAACACTCTGCACTGGACGGATACCTTAGACTTTGCCAAAAACTCAGAGTTGGTAAGATAAATTAATGAACGGCACGTCTTGCCGTTTCCGAATTAAAACAATTGTTTTCGAACATCACGTTTTCTAACGTAGAGCACATTTCTTGAATTAATCTGACCATATAGTACATTGTTATGCATTAAGCACACCCTAAAGTAAGTATTTACATAGTTAAATATTGTCAACAAACGTCTGTCAACAGTAAAGAACTTACGCGATCCAATAGAATATCGATGGCATTCATATTTGGTGTATTTAAGGTTTCAGTTTTAAAAATATTTTTTAATGAGATGTTTTTGTTTTTTTATTTTTTAATTAGTTTGTATTTTAAACTACTTTTTTTCTAATAACAACAAACTAGTTGAAATTAATTTTTAATTAATAAATAATTTTTGGTATTTTTTTTGTTGTTGTTTGGCACTTATTTGTTATCATTTAAACTGTGCCACCACACTAGACATTCGTAGGCAAATAAATTAATTAATAGTAATTTTTAATAAGCGTAAATATTTTATTGTAGGGTGGCAAACACATTGATGAACGATCGCGACGAGACTGTGCAATTGAAACAACCGACTTTTGAAATATTATATGAACTTATGTCTATAAATGATTGCTTTGCAAGTGAGCTGAGCATCTAAGCAGAGACGCAATTAAAAAAACGCACATACAAATGAAAATACAGTAGCTCAGATATCAAATGGTACAATTTTTTGTTTTGTTTTTGTTTTTTCCTCCCGACAATCCACTTCGGCAGCAGAGCACGATTTGACCTCTCTTCGTGCTTTCAATTGGTGTCAGGTACTTCAAAAACTCTGTTTCTTTTTGGAAATAAGTTAATCGCTAATTAAACTAAACTAGACTAATTTAAGTAGAGATTAATCTAATTGTCATTTAATTAAAGCGAATAATTTATCGATCAAACACATTTACATTCATTTGAATAATATTGTTACATTAAAACAAAAAAAAAAAACGAAGTAATAACTGGCTGATTATCCATACAATTTTAATAGAAATTAATGTTTCCAATTTAAAAAAATCTAAAATTATTTTAAAATAAAAATTTGTTTACATATCACTGGGCTAAATATATGTACATATGTCGTAATATAAAATGAAAATTTGGAATTGAAAGCCGCGCGATCAAAACCCCCACAGAAGATTAAAAGGACTTTATTGCCTTTTGTCAGTGGACGGTATTACCATTTCAAAAAAAAAAGAATGCCTTTTTTGGAAATAAAACCCTTGCAATTGAAGTGTTCTACGAAGAGCCGCAAGGATTCTCAGTAATTCCCACGCCATTTAGAATCCGTTTCATTCTTTACGAAAGAAACATTTTATAAATTTATTGTCCCATTTGTCTTATGTCTGACTATACATATTTTACTCACACAATCATATAACATGGATAATATTGGCATTGTTTTACGCTTAAACAGTTTTGCTCATTTAAGTACTAAGTGAGGGCGAATAGTAACTAACATTAAGTTAAATGTGTAACTAAAGAGAGTTAATTGTTTAAACCAGGCATATATGTACATACTTACAGATGTTCATAGTTATTAATATATATTTTAATAAGTGGCCACGGTTGCCACTCTGATCTATTTGAAACAAAATTGCCACATTTGATTTTTTGTTATGCTTGTAACAGCGCTTCGCTCCACCTAATCGTAACGCACGATTTTAGAATTTTTTTAAATTTTTTTCTAACGAAAGTCTAGCAGTTTAAGCAGGGTTGCACCGTAGTAACTGTTTTTGAAAAATTTCATATTGCAGAACTTGTTTAAAGAACCCTCCATATCACAAATTTTTCAAAATTTGGTTAAAGAACACTCTGAAAGAAAGCTCAAAATGAGTTACGAAAACATCGAAAAAACATATTCAGCTGTGATAGGGTGTTTTTTGAATAAAAAGCTGAGATAGGGCATTGTTTAAAAAAACAAATTCAGAACTGGAGCCTTGTTGAAAAATATTTTGAAGAAGAATTCAATTTATTTTGAAATAGGTTGATCTTCCACTTTGTGGTCGAAAAACAATAGAGGTATTCGACTATTCTATGTTTTGTTTGATTTTCTTGTTGATTTTTGGTTCCAAAACAATATAGTGTGGCAACTATGACTGTTATAATGCTCCATTGGCGATAACGTGCGCTCCATTAAGCGTTGGAGAGTTTAATTTGTAATGATGACAATTGTCAAAATATACATATGTGAGTGTAGGTATGTATGTATATTTAAGTTTGATAATACGTGTGTATGTATGTGTGTCTTTTGGGTGGTGTCCTTATCAGATTACTGTGTTATCAACGACCTATTCACGACATTTTTAGTCGTTGTGCGTTCTACCAAAGAAAATCCGATGCATTCAAAATTGCACAAAGAAATCGAGTTTTATGAATATTGACTCTCAAATGTTGTGACATCCTTTAGAAATATCTTAAAACTGCAAGAGATGCCTAGTCAGCTTGTATATGTTTGTTGTACTCGTAGGTGGAAGGATAAACACTAAAAATATACCGCTTGCGTTTTTTATTTGAAAGTCTAACACGTTCCAAATTTTCTACTCCAATCCAATATGCTGGTATTTTGGTTTAAATTTCCTACTGGGCTGCTCCAATTCTCTCGTTCTCACTCATACACTTACATTTTTCATGCTGGACGCCACTATTTGGAATACACCAAGAACCTGGTCTCTCGGTCCATACAGGCCGTGGTGATGTAGAGAAAATGCAAAACCGATATTGAGAGTGGGATGCTGAGTAAGATGGCTTACAAATGCTACAAAAATCGGGTCGGAAATTAAAGAAAAAAGGTGTAAATTAAGACTTAATTTGATTTGTACCTTGAACAACTGTTAACGGAGTAAATTTCTAGAAAACTCGTTTAGAACTTCTATAAAGTTGTAAAAGCGTTTTGCGCTCCTACATATAGTTTTTTAGTTACATGAGTTTGAATAAAAAAAAAAGTCTCCCATACATTTTGTATGGAAAAAGTACGATGCGGCACTACTTGACATTAAAATTAAGGTCTTTTATTCTTAGAGCTCTTTTTTTTTGATACGAACATAACTTTTCAGTATGTTTCCGAAGAGATAAATTTTTTTTTTTTCAAACGGTCTATTGTATATACATACATACATACGACTGCTATTTTATTGCACATCACTGTGCACTGAATACATACATATGTACATGTATAACAGATATGAAAATGATAAAATATATTTTTAAAAACAATTCCAGAAGAGTAAAGCAACTGCCAGCTTTGACGACTAAAAATAAATTATGCTACAGGCGAGAAGCGCGAGGTAGCGCAGGGTACATACATACATACATACAAACAAACATAAAAGGCACATCCACGACGTATCTACTAATTTAGTGGCGATCGCGTGCGCCCGCTTGGGGGTCACTTCAAGGTCGTGGCGGCGCCAATTTCCATTGGAGAAAATTTTATTATATTGTCTTCCGATTCTCTTTTTATCAGCAATAAAACCGCTTTAAAACGAATTAGGCAGATAAGAACTAGGTATAACTTTTGATAACATCGTCATCGACTATTAAGTACTTTTTTTCACTTTTACACTAATTTTACTTTTTTCCTTACCTTAGCTTCATTGGGAACATTCAACATTTTTGTTTTTATATAATTTATTCGGTAGTATTTAATCGAAATATAAACTGATTAAACCCGCTTTTTGAACTTGTTTTGATAAGATTATTGTCAGCTCACTTCCTGTTTTAGCTTTTGTGCGAAATTTATTGTGGCTAGAGCGTTCTGTCAATTCGTTTGTGCCACCACAATTCGCAGCCAAAAATCTTTTGTCATCCACCTTGCCTTTGTTTGCAATTTTGTTGTTTTTGTTTTTTGTTTACACCAAAAAAATAAAAAAAATCAACAGATGATTGAGCAGTAAAGAGAAACGCCAAAATGGTCGGTAGGGCTGCCATAAGTCCTTAATTTTCAAAAACTAAATGTGCACCTAGGGGCTAACTATGCAAAACACAGTGAAAATATGCCTAACAGTCAAGCGTTATAATAAGTATTGTCAAATTTTCTAGAACGATACCAAACTAATTTTCAAGAGAATGTCGTGATCCCGGTGTAATAGATCATAGTATTTTCTTCGTCGGCACTCCTCTACAGCTGTTCTGAAATTGCTGAGAGAGAGAAATTGTGATCTGCACATTCGTGGTTGTTGCATTTGCATGTTCAGTTTTATTCCAGCTCTGGATCATGGCCTACGGGAAAACGGCAAAAGTTTGCTTATCAACTTGCATTCCACAATGTCAAAAAACCTTCGTCCCACACTTAAAACGTAATCAATTATTTTGAGGTCTATCGTTCTCTGGTTCTATCAGATAATTTATACGTGTATTTTTTCTGGTTCTATTGGTTCTATATAATTAACTAGACAAATGTAATATGTTAAAGTCGATTTTCATTCTTTATTTGTTACTTTTAACTGTTGAAATTGATGGAAGAAGGCGTGTCATTGTAAAACGAAAGACCACACCAAACTCGACCAAAAATGCAACCGAGACATGGAAAGGTAAATGGTTCCCGGGCCCACCACATCCGAAGGACCCCTGGCAGGGTAAATGGTTTCCGTTCGCCCCTTATTCAAATGAGCATTCTGCTCATAAACATAACAAGAAGCAATTAAACCCAGCTGATATATGTGATGATGGCAAGGTATGATAAGCTAATTTCAACTTGTTTCATTTATATATTAAAATTTTTTAATACAATCACAGCAATTCATTGACATCGATTACGATCCAAGTGATATGAAACAAACTTTTAAACACCTCTGCTTAACACCGAACCGCACATTATATTCACCGAATATGAAGCTTGCAGCATTGCGTACTGATCATTTTATTCCACCTGCTTACGTTGCGCCAGTCAAGTGCCTTAATGAATCAATCGAATATGAATCCATTCTACCCGCGTATGGCGCATTCCGTCCATTAACACCAAAATATGGTTCTTATATATTTGTACCGCCTCAACGTTGGCTCAGCGCATTGTCACGCGGTGCAATTGTAATGCTTTATCATCCATGCGCTTTCAGTGGACAAGTTAAAATGTTACAAAATGCTGTACGCGCATGTTTGTATCGTCACATTATAACACCTTCACAGTTGTTAAGCCCAGAACGTCCACTCGCTTTATTGGCTTGGGGAAAGAGGTTGGAAATGTCTGTAGTGGATGATAACTTAGTTGTCAATTTTATTAAACAAAATGCTAAACAAGGTCCAAATTACTTATTGAAAGAATCTAACAATACTAAGTTGTATGATGCGGGCTTGATTCAGGAAGCTCATCTAATAACTAATGAGAATGACTCAGAAGTTTGCGGGTACAAAGAAGGAATGTGAAGCTTTATCTATTTATAAACTATGGTGCAATATTGATCTTTTTCGAAATACTAAAATGTTTAATAGTTATGAATGTGCCTTATTGGGTAATCAAACTAATTGATAGGTTAATTTAAAATTCTAGGCGTACAAATAAATTGCTGCACAGCATACTGATAATTGAGAGCAGTATCTTTAAAAATAGCAAGATTAGCAATAATAAATTTGGAGCTTTATTTCAAGTCAGATTTACAAACTATTTTTAGCAGAGCTATATGTTTCAACATAAGTAATCTTAGAATTAAAACGTACATACTTAATAGTTTCATAATTCTGAAAAAGAAAGATACGTATGTATGTATTTTAAACTTATATACTAAATAAAGACAATAAATCCTCGTTATTGTTGTCTGTAACTCTATGGCTTGGCGATAAAATATCTACAAAGAAACATGAATTTATTAAGAAAATCTTGTACATATATGCTACACTATACATGCTTACCGTCCATTTGGAAAGAAGGGGGATGCCCACTTTCCAAGCCTCCTTCGTTTTCAATATTAACACCATGACTCTGTTGTATATGTAGTAACAGTAACTGTTGTTTTTGAAACGATTTATCACAAAATTTGCAATGCAGCACCTTATGAGCTATAAGAAAAAATATTTGAAAATTGTTAACTTACTGATGTTTATTAGCAAAATTAATTATAATTCCAATTTATCACAACTAAATATAATAATCCCAAAACACGTGTTTTCGATTAGTAGTATTTATGATAATAAAGTATTTACCGAAGCCTTGAGAATTGATATTCAAAAGCTGCGAATTTAATTCAAAAGTATAATTCGATTTATGATTCATTTGAAGACTGCGAAGCGGTGACTCAGTCATGCTATCACTATTATTTTTATTGTTGTTGTTATTAATATTGCTGTGAGAGCGTAAATGCGTACGCAAACTAGAACGTTGAGTAAAACCTATGCAAATAAATAAAATACAAGTTATTAAATAAATAGTCTACAAAAATAATCAAATTGATTTCCTCGAACCTTTTAGGCAAATCGAACACTTGAAGGGTGTAGGATCCTGATGCTTTAGCATGTGTTCCCGACAAGCTGTTTGGTGGCGATAACCTAGGTATATATCCAAACAAACAAATGAAATCAACTAGTAATTAAGATAAAAAGCTTAACTTACATTTTCCACAAACATCACAACGAAATGGTTGCTCGCCCGTATGCGTGCGTTCATGATTAATTTGATGAACTTTCTGATGAAAGGATTTATCGCAATATTGACATTCAAACCGCTTCTCACCATGTTGACGGACATGATATTGGAACCGCATTTGCGTATAATTTTCAAATTTTCCATTACATATGTGGCATGTGTAGGTAGATGTGAGATGAAAGTTCTTATGATGCCGTTGCAAATGTAAATGACTACGAAAATTTTTACCACATTTTTCACATTTTAAGGAATCCAAACGCGAATGCTTGTATTTGTGCTGAGACAGGAGAAACTTCGATTTAAAAGTCTTAGAGCAAATGCTGCAAATGAATGGAGCCAATTGTGGATGCACGCGTAATCGGTGTTCTCTTAGTAGTTTGCGTTTTGGAAATGTAACAAAACAAATTTTGCATTGCACTCCATTGGCAAGAGGGCGATGATTGTAATCTTTAACTTCATCACCGTCGTCACTATCTTCATCCTCACTACTACTACTGACGAAATTCAATGGATTAAAAATATCTGATGCTTGATCTGTTGATATTCCAGTATTCCCTTTATACATGTCTAGTTCAGCTTCTGTTTTCAAATTTTCCAATGTTTCCATATCTATTGGTTCGGTATTGATTTCATCAAATAATGGTGGTGGTGTACCCATCGAACTATCAGCATAAACAGCTTCCATATTTTGTCGGGGACTTGCTTGATGCTGTGTTAGTTCATATGTTGGACTCAATTTGGGTGAATTATTGTGCCAACGTATTGTGCGTTCAGGTGTTTGTGGTGACTCTTCAATTAAATTCGCTACATCAAAGATTATTGCTGAAGTACCAGGTTCGCTTTTTATTGACTCTGACCCTCTTGGCGACAAGCGCCCTAAACTGCCAGATTCCAAAAGTGTATCTACATGGTTAATATATGATTTCAATAATGTTTGTGTATCTATACAAATATTGCGAAAATGCTTAACACCATTAAAACGTTCAAAGCATTCATGGCAAATTTGCTGTGGCAAACCATCGTCTGGCTCAATCTGTAAACGTATTAGATAAAAGATAATTGCTAGTCGTTTTACTTTATATTCGAATTGCATATACTCACATTTAGTTTCCAAAGCAATATTTCATCAAAGACATCCTTCAATTCATCACTTGCACTACAGTTGGTGGAAGGTTCCTCTGCGCTGGCAAATATTCGTTTGAATTGCAAATCTCCATCACCACTATCGATCCGACTACAAGTACGACAAATACTTTCTAAAAACGTTTTAAGGTCATTGCATATATCCGAAATCGTCAATGACATTTCACTGGTGTAAATATTAATTTTTCTTTTTAAATAAAGGCTAAAATTGCTTAATCTCAGAACGAACACCAATATTTTTTGCAAAAACCTTTAGTGATGAAATTACGTATTACGAATGTAATCGAATCAAAGTCGATGTTTTAGTAGAAAATTCTCAAGTAGCTACCATTCATCACAGTACAGTTTCGAAAAATGCTATCAGCAACTACGACGTTTTCGTAGTTAGTGCTGCCTACATACTAATTCACATATATCGTTTGATTAGCCATAAAATTACCCACCGTCAAGTCCTACCCCAACTTTATGAAAGTGGTTTTATGAGAGCGGCCGAAATTTGCAACACAACACCCTGAAATACTCGAAAAGCGTTCACTGAAACCGTAAGGGCCACTTTCATAAAAGACGGTTTAGCTTAATCGTCGGGTAATTTGACAACTAACCATACAAAATACGTCAATTAAACTCCGGTAAGTGGTGCTCAGTTTTACTATTGGTTAGGCTGTACAAATGCTGAGCTTTAGAAGTCGGAGCGTTACCGATAACTGAAAACACATCACATCTCTAGAATGCAAATTTATCGAAAAATTATTCACATACCGGCAAAAAGCAAACAAATCTTGTGGCCAAAAAACTACATTAACATCTGTTGTAAGGAATCTAGTTCATCTTGATCTAATTTGAATTAGTGTTTTTCATTCTTATCCAATAGTGATGGATAAAAAGTTTGGAAGGAGATCAAGGCTTCCATATCGTGGTGAGGCATTGATTTATCTTTTGAAAAAACTTCCGAACCATGGTGTCGGCCGATTGCTTATTCGAGGTTCAATCAAACAGGAGGTAATGAAACCCACCTATATGCGTATACTAAAGGTGGATATGACGCCTATTGCGGTAAGTCGTTACAATTAAACAAAATTTGTACAATAACCCATTTATTTATATTTCTAGTTCAAGAAGAAAAAGAAAAAAAACCGAAATATACCGGGTATAAATGTTGTAGTGGAAAAGACGCATGCTGGTCTCACTATACCCAAAGAGCAGAATATAAAAAATGTAAGCCATTTACAGGACTATCTGCTTGTACCCGAAGAAGAAGAAGAAAAATATTTAAAAAATTCTGTGGCTATAACAGAACCAAAAGGTCACTACCATCTTTCATCATCACTGAGATCGTCGATTAACAAACTGGTGGAAGAGGGTATGTCGCTAGTGGAGGCTAGACAAATGGTTATAGAAAGACAGAAGGCTCGTGGTGTAGAGGCAGTTGAGGGTGATAACTATGATGAAGAACTAGAAGATGATGATGATGTTGACGAATATGGCAATTTGATGGTGTTTGCTGATGACGCAAGACAGACGGATTCAAATACCAACAATGAAACTGGAGAAAGACCACAGCAGCAACATAGTAGTAGGAATATAAATAATTCTGGACGATCTGAAGAAGAAGTTGCAATTTCGTTGGAGGAAGATGAAATAGGGGATTTTACAGAAGTCGAAATTCAAAGGGTTGAAAATATGGTAAGGAACGGCGTATCCTTGGATACGGCGAGACAACTGGAATGGGAGAGGAAAATTGCTTTAAAAAATATAAATATTTTGAAACGTGACATGCCAAGAAGCCATTGGACAAATGCATCCAATGGTGGTAAAAAAAAAATCAGCAAAATATAATTAGCAAGATGCGCTACAATTTAAAATTATAAAGCTAAATAATTTATTTATTATGATAAGGGGACAAGTGTAAATGTAGAGAACTGCAGAAGGACATAAGGGGCATCAAGACTGTTATCATGACACTTCTAAACAAAACTGGTAGTAAGTATGGAAGGATGTGGGGGGTTTAAGAAATGTGCAGGTGGCGCATAGGCAGGTAGCGACACTGTTGCAATATTCTTTTTTTGCAATTAACAAAAAGACACATCCAATGTGTCGTGGATGGATAATCAAATCATTAAAATTGAATGCTTTATTTTATTCATTGTATGAATATCTACGCATATTAAATATTTCATAACCATAGTGAGTACAATTTTTCTTAAGATGGGATGTTTTCATACAGCTTTGGGCTTGTTGGTTTTCCTAGACCCATTGTACATTCGATCGTCGGTTTTTCTCCCTCTTTTGCTAAGCGTACATGTTTATTATGCGTTATTTTATGATGCACTTTCATTTTGGGTTCTTCAACACCAGTTTCTTGTCGTATAAACTCACGGAACAGTGGTGGAAACTCGATTTCGTTTGGTAATATTTGCTCTGAAAGTTTTTTTGTATTATTGAAATATTTCGACTCCTCCTCTTTAGGTACTAATTCATAATCCGGCTTGTAACTTGCACTATATATCGTGACTGGTGTAGGACTAACAATACCACGCCAAGTCTTCTCAACAGTTACAGCAACTTTACGGATGGGATCTTTTGCAGGCTGTGGGTTTATTTAAAATATTGTTTATTGTTTTATTTATCAATCGAAGGAAATTGCGTGTTTTTATTTACTCACGTCATGTGGTGTAACCTCCACTTTAACTATACGCATATAGCATGGCTCTTCATATCTTTGGAATTTGTTACGTATTAATAGGCGGCCAACACCGAAGTCACGTAAATTTCCAACAAGCTCCCAAAGCGTTTTACCACGAAAATCTGTAGTACGCCCAATATATTTGACAACACTCATTTCACGGTTTTAGATAGCCAAGGATATCTTGTTTTAAACTTGAAAATAAACCAAAACCAAGTCCGTATCCGTATGAGCAAAATGTTATCAGATGTTATTAAGAAATTGAGTTGTATCAGAGAACGTATTGAGTATACGTTCTCTGCTCTGATCAGAGAACGTATCAGCTGTTCTTTAAAAATGTTTGCGCCAAGTGCTGCCAAATCAATTTACCTTATACCCTATACCACATGAAGTGGCTGTTGAGTCTGATATGATCTGCGGGTTAGCTATGGCAAATTAATTTGGAGATTGGAGAGTTTATAATGGCGTTATTATATTTTTTAAATGTTTTAATTTTTGAACAAAAGTAAACAAACTTAATTTTGATTTTTTTCACTAAAACTTGAAAATGACTGAACAAATTTGATACATCCTTTCAAGTCCCATATGTTCGTTTACCTTTTATTTTTAATAAATATTTATACTTTTCTTACACAATTTAATTTAACATACATATGTACATATATCTTTGTTCACATCTTCAACCGAATAATAACTATTAGTTTACTAAGTTTTCTTGCATGTACATATAAAAAACTAAATTACAAAATGGAATGTTTTGTATTAGTTTTTAAAAAATTATTTTAGTTATATTTTACACAAAAAACAAAAAATGACGGCGTTAATTGTTCTAATTTATTTATTTATTTATACTAGAATATTTTGTTTACGGTAAGGTTTTGTGGCTCACTTGTGTTGCAGTCTTGCATTAAATATTTTAAAACATGGGTGAGTGTTATTCTTTAGACTCCATAAGCCTTAGTTTTCTGGTTAGATTGTCTACTTCCAAACCAAGGACATCAAGGTTTTCCTAAAAATATAAGAGAAAATAAGTATTAAATTTTTTGCTTTAAGAGATTGAACTCGAATTCCGTTTGAGAATAGCTTTAAATTCAATTTCCTAGTACCAAGCAACAGTTCAAACTGTGGCAGTATTCCAGAACTGACGTTGGAAGAATTTAGAAAAACTGTTAATTTTCATTTCCACTCACCTTTAATGTTATATTTTTGAGCAACGTATCCTCCAGCACTGCCTGCAGTTTCTTATTTATCTCAAGTGACAACTCTAATGTCATACTCTTCGTATCCCCTTTTATGCCATTATATATAGCCGACATAACACCATTACCATATTTGGCCAATTCCGACTTATTTTGATCACTACGCGTAGAGGTCAGAGCACCAGCTTGATCTCGCAGCATATAATACTGTACAACTTTGGACTTTTTCTGCAATTCGGAGACGAGTGACAGTGTATGATTTTCAAGGAAATCAATTTTTTCCGTTTGGCGTGCTGATGCCTGCTGCAGTCGTAATATGCGTTCAACTAAATGCTTTTTGGAGGGACCCTTTAAGTGTTTTGTAAATGCTCGTATTAATTATATTCAATAAATTATTTTTTGTAATACAAAATTACATACTTGTAAATCTTGCTGCACCGTTGTGAAGCCACTGACCACAGTATTTTCTGATTCAGATGTTTCACTCGGACGTCGACTTGGTTGACTACTTTGACTACTCGTACGGCTGTGAGTGCGTTCCTCTTTTGTTGCCATTGAATTTGTGCTACCATTTTCACTAAAACCATTCGTGGTTGCAACACTTGTATCGGATGCATTAGCAGTTTGGATGGCATTTTGACAACGTGAACAATATTGACGTGGGTTAGCTAAGGGGTGACTGACAGTAGCTGCATGCTCCATAGATCTTTTGTACTTTTGTAATTCACGCTGAAGTTCCTGTGTGGATAAAATAAATCATTGCTCATTAAAATGTGTACTTATTTAAAAGTATTTTAATGGTTTTTACTTTTAAGACAGTTGCATGTTTGTGCTTGGACGCTTCGAAATCACCTTCAATATTTTCCAATTTCGCTTTGGTCATTTCATAGAGCTTTGTTTTTTCGGAGAGGTGTTTTGCAAATAATTGCCTTTCTTCAAGTTTCTTATCTACTTCTTGTTTTAAATCGTTCAATAATTGTTCATACTTGGCATCGTAATCCAATTTTTCTTTTCGTAGGATATCATTTTCCGCACCAATCCCTTGAGCCTAAAAATTTTGGAAACATAAATTCACTAAAGCTTTTTGTATTGGTCAATTCGATGCTAGCTAACATAAGCGCCTATAATTTGGAATAAAACGAGTTCCGTTTGTTATTCGAAAGTATTGCGTGAGCAGTAGGTTTAGGATTAGAGGCAGATTATATGGCTAGCCCCATTCCATACGACTTAATTTTTGTTGTTCTCCCTTAAAATATGTTTTCTAAACAAGCATGAATTATTTTATCTAGCATCGCAACGACCCCCATTTTTAGACAAAAATATCTCGTCAGAACGGCAATGTTTGCTGTTGTGTTTGTTTACACTTACCTTTCCTTTAAGCAAACAAATCTCATTTTGTAAACCAACAATCGATTCACTCATCTCTTTATTTATGCTCAATAAATCTTTTTCTCTTTGATGCAGTTGGCATAAATCTTGTTCATTGTCACGCAACTTTTCTGAAATTTCCTTTGCATTTTCCGTTAATGTGGCGATTTTTTCTTCATTTCTAAAATAAATAAAAAATTAATATATTTTATCATCCTAATATACATATATTTTTTATTCACAGTGTATTTTGCGTTTTCAGCACTTGTAGCTCGTCTAATTGACAACGTAATCTGGCAGAGTTTAACATTTCTTCGCTATAAGAATTTTGCAATGCATTGTGTTCATCTTGTAGATGTGACAGGGCAGTAGAAGTCTCTGTTTTCTAAAAAGGTGTAATGCAAATTGTTAATTTTTTTTGTTGTATTTCCTTCATGCCAATAAACTTACATCCAAAATTTCTTTGCCTAACTGAGCCTGCAATTGTCTAACTTCTTCTTTAGCTTTATTTAATTCTCTGCTTAGGCTTTCCACTTGATCCGCTTTGCTTTTTATCTCATGTTTCAATAAAATCGTATTAGCTTCATATTCCATTTTTAAGTTTTCTGAAAATTGGTTTGAGTTAAGTGTGTTTTTAAATTAATATTAGTTATTGTTTTTTTTATGAGTATTCTTAAAACACACCATTAGCTTTTTCCTCCAGCTTGTTGGGGGCATTACGTTCCTCTTCTAATTTCTTTTCTAAGGCCTGAAATGAAACAAATCCTGTTAAGACACTTGGCTAGGGAAGCTTAGCTTAGTTATAATGAGCTTTCATTTTAAAGTAACTGTGAAAGATATACGGGTATTAATTGGATCGTATACTAGTCTAGATAGTATTTGATGCTGTAAGTTCAATAAAACAACGACATAGGACATACAAAGTATGTAGTATTTTTCTCACCATTCGTGATTCTATTTCGATATTCAATTTATTTGCATGATACTTCAACTTCGATTCCAAATGCCCATAATCGGTTTTTAATTTTTCACATTCTCGTTGATATTTGCGTACCTCATTGCACTAAAAACAAGCAGACAGTAACTTAAAAATATTAGAAAAATATAGAAATCTAAGAAACCTTTTCATCAATCACGTAGGTCATGCGCGATTTTTCTTCATTCACAGCTTGAAAACGTATCATGGTATTTTTTATTTCTTTTTTGGCATCCGTTAGCTGCTTTTCCACATTTTCCTTTTCCTTTTTTGCATCCAACAATAATTTTTCTTTCATTGCAAATTTTATAACAGTTGATTCCTTTTCCCTGTTTGCCTGCTCTTTTTCCTTGCGAAACTATAAACATAAAAGTTGGAAAACTATGGAGTTTTGGCTCAAATTTTTAATTTGTTAACTTACTGAATTCTTTTCCTTATCGAGTATAGCATTCTCTCGCTGATACAAAGTAATCATATTATCTTTTTGCGCAAGTGCTGCTTTTAATTGTTCTAATTGTTGTTCATAATTTTGTCGCTGACGTTCCATTTGTGCAAGGCATTCAATGCGTGCTTTGGTATCATCAACTCCTAACTCGGACCTTGGTGTGCTGGGTGCACTTGGTGTCGTTTCGCTTTTAGGCGGCGTGCCGTTATCACCTTTCATTGACACTTCCCCATCCACGGTACTGTTGTCAGTCGCTTCCACTGCCATCTCAGCCTCCACAGGTGTTCTTTGGCTGGTTGTCGTTGGATCAATTGAAACAGCTGTTTGATTTGTTTGTGGGGTTGCGTTTATGGCTTTCTGATTTAGCACAGCCTCGATTAATGACTGAACTGGAGGTTCGACATTTTTATAGAGCACGTCATTCTCTACACTTTCGCATTCCAAATATGCTTCTGTTGGAGCAACACCCGCCTGTCCTCCTATAAAGTGACTATTACTTCTGTTCTCCTCATTAAAAACGGCTTCCTGTGGTAGTAATTCAACCCTGTTTTCTGATTTTTCACACGAGTTCTCCATTTTTGCTTAGACGGTTGCTAAAAGCATAATTAGCAAACATTTGTTTATTTAATTATGTTTTTCTAAAATTTTCACTACTTTCTTTTATTGAGTATACGTTCTCTGGTGCTACCCAACTTGTTTATTGCTAATCAGCTGGCGGGTTGACTTTATCGAAGTTGGAAGCACTATTAACTTTGAAGTACGCTGAAAATTAAGGTGCAATTATACGTAGCCGTAGGCACTGCTGTTGTGGGAAATTTTGAAATTAAAATTATTTTCCAGTTTTCGTATTATTTAGAGCAGGCTATGTTATCACTAGTCGAATTTTCAAGAGTGCTGACCTGGCTCAAATCCCAAAATCCATATAGGGTGTGATCCATGTTTTTTTTTGTGCAGAACACCTTTCCGTGATCCCCAGTATTTCTGCGTCGAGCACACTTTTCAATTTTTTTTCTCACAGTTTAATCTATGATTACAACAACCACATGAAAATGACAGAAAATTGTGAACTTTCATTGCAAATATCTCGCAAACTACTAAAAATAATTGTTCTCCGGAGACGGATTCGCATGCTGGGACCGAAACGCGTCTTTTGAGTCGCCTCCCGACATTTTTGGACGCGTATTAGTACTCGGCCCCGATCGGAAACAATTACCAAATCAACATGCACAAACTGGGTATATCGTCGGTTAGCCTGTGTCGCTTCTTCATAGTGAGGATGAAGCTTTCCTTCGGAAGGAGGGATGACATGACCTAGAAGGTTGCACTGGTCATAACAAATCGCTACCACTACAGTCGGGCAGTACCGCAAGGCCAAGGACTGTTAATTCGACAACACTCCCCAATACCTTCGGGGAGTGATTTTGTTGCTACAACAACAACTTTGGAGCACATTTTGAGCAAATGCGATGCCACATCCTGAAGAAGGCATCAGCTCCTCGGAGCTCCAACGCCAAAATGCAGGCATGCGTGAACTGCAATTTTGGATTTCCTGAAGAAGACTGGTTAGGCACATCAGACGTCGACTCGGATCGAAAGACTTGCGCTATGAGTTGAATGACTAAAATCCTTTAAAGGGGCAATCGATTAAGTAAGGAAAAACCTTTTAAACTCTTCAGGCTGCACAGAACCTTGACCATCTTCTAGATGTAAGCGTAAAGTACGAACGGCACACCCAAAATAAATGCAGGGTAAAACTCAAAACAAAAATAAATTGTAAATAAACATAAGAGAAAATGCATGATTGTGCTTCTTCTTTTGTTTTTCTCAATATGAGTTGGAGCATTTCAGCACCTGCTTCTAACCATGCGACTCAAACGTAGATATTTTGTTTATCCATTACAATTTTGTTATTTTTGTTTTTTTTTCGTTCTAGCTCGTGCGCCAATACGATTGCCATGGACCGCATAAGGCACAGGAAATTAGGTGTAGTGCGGTGAAGTACGGACACGTTGGTTGTGGGAGAGTGGGGTTTGGTAGAATGCCGAAAGCAAAAAAAAAAGAAATAAATCCAAAATGAAAAATATTTTTGGATGCAAAGTGTGCGCGTGAAAAGTTCAATGGCCACGTATAAATGAAACGCAGAAATATTTTGCTACCCACTTTTCCCCACACCCACCCACCCATCAAAGCAACGATCGTCCGCTTTACAGTGGCTCTTTGCGTTTCCGCTTTTCAAAGAAGTCTTTGCGGTCTTTGAAACGATTGCTTGTCGGCTGCGTGTGTGTGGTTTTTGTTGTTTTCCCATTTGAGTGCTTCTAGTATGGGATGTACATACATACATATGTACGGATCTATGTTGTCTTCTACATTCCATGTTTCACTGAATTTTTAGTAAATTTTTTCGAAATTTTTTCTTATTGGAATTGACAAAGCACTAAGCAATTTCTTCTGTTCTTTATCTAAATAGCTTTGTGGGATCGAAGATGTATTGCTGGCATAAATGATGAATAGCAGAACGTTGATTGGTGAATGGTGGTTGCTGTTTTTCGATTGGTAGGTATGATATTCACAGCTAGTGGAAGCTTCTTAAGCAACACTTGTCGAACTTGTTGTTGGTAAGCGTGTCAAAGATAAATGAAACAAGAACATTTTGAAACTAGAAATTTTCAATTTAATGATCTCTAGAAATAGACCATCGATGTAGGCACCTACTTACATACATATATCATGTGGCTGTGGTAGTCCAAATGAGTGACGGTTGCTTATAAAATCTCTTGAAGACGTCACTCGGATACCATAAAAACAGTTAATGGATATCCTGGTGAATAGCTCTTCGCTGGGCTGATCTTTGTTCACTAATGTTGTACACCGAAGCTTGTTGTTGTTGTTGTTGTTTTAACAACAAAATCACTCCCCGAAGGTTTTGGGGAGTGTTGTCGAAATAACAGTCCTTGGCCGGATATGAATCCGGTACGCTCCGGTACTCCCTTGCGGTACTGCCCGACTGTCGTGGGAACGATTTGGTATGACCAGTGCAACCTTCTAGGTCATGTCATCCCTCCTTCCGAAAGGAAAGAGAAGATGGGTAATGAGAGGTGGGAGGCATCATATCCGTAGATCAACCATCGAGTTGCACATCATTACCTTTGTGCATATTGGTCGCCTCTTACGACCGGTATGCCTACCGCGGGCATATTCTAAGCCCCAACCCGCAGGGGTCCGAAGCTTCTTACAAGACAGTTTCAATAGGGTTGGAGCAAAGCGAAAGTGGTCTTAGAAGGGGTTCCTCTGTCGAGCTGTAAAATGATGGTTTCAATAGTAGAGGGCATGTCTGGGCTTAGTCTGTATAAGTAAGGATTTAACAATATGAAGATTGAAGAGTGACTCTTGTAGACCTTGAAAGTCTACGTATCCTTGAGCGGACAGCTGGCAAACAATTCACGATGTATAATCGACTGGGAAAAGAAGAACAAGGAAAAGGAAATTTGAGGATCAGACTCTTAAATCTGCCCGAAAACTCTACCAAAAAGTCTAATACTTTATTTGATATTTCAGAATCAGCATCATTACTAATATCTCCTATAATATCCAGTTTTGAGAACCTGCTATACGCCGGGAAAAGAAAAACTCTCTGAAAATTTGTGAACGGCGGACTTGAAGACACTTCGCTTTCGATCGACACTGGCCTCTCCGAAAAATTTAACAATCGCCCTCTTTCATCTCTCACTTCCAAGAAAGAAAAGAGGAATATTTCCTTTTATTTTCCTACCTCTTCCTCCACCTCTTAATCTAGCTCACCCACGCAGACTAAATGCTAGAAATGGGTAAATACATCCCGATCGTTTAACGCGCTTAAGGTGAACGCCTGCATGCATCATTTGGAGTTCGTTAGAAGTTTGGTTGACTTCTGTTTAGTGACTCTCAGCGATTATGGGAAATGTAAAAATAAGGACAGACACATCCGATCTTTATTAGATGGTGTAAGCAGTGCACGACTTCCAGAAAAACTTCTTATACCTATTACATATATAAAAATAGATGTTTATGACGTTATTTTCTGTGAAATAATCTCAAAAAAATCACCCTCATATCCGCTGAAGCTTCCATTCAAATGATGCAACTAAAAAAAGTGTATACGTGGCGCCTTACAGAAGTTCGATTAATGGAACGGCATACAAAATAGAGCCACTTCTTTTAGGCCATTCCAAAAACAGCTTACTTCCAAGCTTGCCTGATTAAGAATCAAACACATCAGCTAATCCATCTTCAGCTATTGCGTGTTTTCTCATCTCAATTCAAATCGATGGCATGCACTTTAGTTAAGCCCCCCCCTCGTAGTGCTTCATTTGTCTTATTTTATGAGTAGTGCATGTGCGTGCCACAAGCCAAAGGAAGTTACAAAGGAAGACATATCCACGTACGATGACTGATTTGTATTTTTATGAATAAACATAGAGTTGCATTTGTAAATAAAATAAAAAAAATTGCTTCTTGTAAGTCATTTGTTGAATTCGTAAACCACTGCCGTTCTGTTCTTCGTTTTCGTTTGCCTATTAAAAACCCAAGTAAGTACTGGATGCGATCGTAAACATATTTTTTTTAGTTCCTTAGGTGCAACGACACCTCAAATCCAGCAAACAAGACAACCAACAAAAATGTTTTCAAGTGTGAAGTGTGAAATTATTTGAAAGCAAAGTTTGTTTAAACAAATTGGCCCGTAACCATTTAAAAATTATTCTACAATAAACACCATTTCATGCCTGGCATAGTCAACTTAAAATACATGTTATGTTTAAAACAGAGTTTTAATTTTAAAATGACGAAAACACAATTTTAACATTTTGAAATAACGGTTTATGTTTAAGGTTGTGCAATGTCACTGCAATTACTTAAAACTTGAGTTTGGCTTATTGGTTTAAGAATAAAATACACAGGGTGACATTAGAAAACAAAGTTTAATTTTTTTTCATAAGGGGACATTTTTTAATAAATCAAAAATTTAAATATGTTTACGATGTGATTATCTTTTGGCAAGTGCGGTGATTTTAACGGTAATTCATACATTTTTATGTAATTTGTTTATGACCTGTTTACGTTTGGCAACAAAAAAAATTCATAGCGTTGCACTCAGAGCAAATAAACAAATTAACGAATGCGTGGACATTTGGATGAAGACATACATACATATGTTGATAAAAGCTTTCTTCGCGTACATTAAGAAGTTTAAAAATTTAATAAAATTGTATGCAATTTTTACTGAGAAAGTGTTCACGTACACAAAACACTTGCAGCGAGAGAGCGCATTTTGACATTTCATTGGCAGAGAGAGCTACAAGTTTTTACTGTGGGAATTCAACTAAGTAAAAATTGTAAGTGAAAAACAGTTGATCGTGACAAGGGACAGCAACAAAACAACAACATAAATTAAAAAATGTGAACTTTTAACCAATCAAAATGGCAACAGCTGTTTTTGCTGACTCCTGTTCGGTTGAAACTTTTATCTTTTTGCGTTTCGAGAGAGTTTTACGTCATTCTCTCTTTACTTACAGTATTTTACAAGTTTTGTACGCGAACATTATTAAAATGTGGATACACTGCAACGACACATCGAACTAGTCGGCAAGTATACTAGTTTAGGAGTAGAATTTTACAATTACTCTAAATCTAGTACCAAATAATCTTTTTTTAATAATAAAAATTTAAATTTTTGGAGAGTATTATAAAAATCCCATCCCACTCATCCCTCCGGTATGTAATATCTCCGATGGAGATTGAATAAGTACTCACTAGCTCTCCATTATGTGGATAGATTAAGTCCTAGCATTTGACAACCCCAGCAGCAGATCGATACCATTCTGAACATTGAACCAAAAATTGTAAATAATTTGGAAAATACTAAAATAAATTTCAGATGCATTCGGTCGAATGTTTATAAAAAAAAGTAAAAGTAAAACATTTATTATGTTTGTATGTTTGTACTTTTGTGTATGTTTGCAGCATCAAACATTTGATACGTACCTACGCAAAGTTGTTCATGAAATTATAGATCCTAAAATAAATTTTAAATGTACCCCCCAAGCCACTATCCCCAACAAAAACAGCACCAACACTGCCACTATCATCAGCACCACCACCACCACCACCACTAGTTGCTGCCACCTCGAATATGCGACGTGTCACTGCATGCTTGTTTTTAGGGTGCAGTGGCATTGCAATGGTAGTCAGCGAAACAAAAACAATATAAAAGAAGTATGTAGGTACAATAACAAAAAATGGCATATTCTATACCCATCTGTGGACTCAAATAAGAAAACAGATAGCTCATGAATTCTGTACTAGGCTCCCAAAAATTCTCTCTGAGAGCAATCTTGGACCTCACAATGCAAGCGCCCACCGTGGTAGGGAGTTTAGAAAGTGGTAGTAATGGATTTCACTTCGTCATCACGCCTCTAGACCTCATCATAAATTATTATTCTTGGCCTTGAGCTATTCGATAGTCATGGATATATCAAATCTTTAAGAAGACGGACCATTTTACGAACGGACTTTTACGATGCAACTAAAGCAGCAATTCTGTGGCAGGAGCTGGTCACACTTCGGGTCTGAGACCCAATTTTTGTCGATGGGTTCTTTATTGTGATTATCAGATTCATTCTAGATATTTCTAAAGATAAAGATATTTCCGTCGAAGCCCTCCTTTGGCAGCAGCACAGATCTCAATTGTACTGAAAAAACTACATAATTCACTGGTGACTTGAAGAAAGGTTTAGCTGAAAACAACAACAGCTGGGTATACAAAAAAAAAAAAAAAAAGATCACAATGCCAACATCATCAAGTGTGGTTGCTGTAGATGCAATAACAAAGAATATACGTAGGTTGCATCAAAGCCGAACCCGACGTGTCTTATGGCCCTCCACATGTGTTACATGACGCTAGTTGTTGTAATGCAGGAATTCAGGACGAAAATAGATTTATTACCGGCAAAAGTTTTATGTGTGTGGCAATGAATGTTTTCGTATGTATGTATGTATGTATGGCGCGCCTACAAACCCGAGTAGAAAGAAGTCAGAGTAGCAGCAGTGGCCGTGGCAACATTAGCCGCAACCCCAATCGACGAGCTGTGCATCAGAACACTTTGTAGCGTTCATTGTGCAATAGATTTAGCGACTGCTATGTATTACTGGATCAAGCATTCCAGCACACAGAACGATTCGGCAAGCATTAGCCCCCATAGCAGCTCGTTGCAGCACGATCGTCGCAGTGGCTGTGTTGTCTGCACTTTGGCCGATGCAGCGGTAGCTCAACAGATGCCAATGACTATTTTTAAATCCGAAGCAGACGAGTGCATGCAACGGTATATGCAGACACACACACACACACACATACACGTCGGCAAACAGAGAGACAAACAGTAGTTGCACCATCAACACTTCCAGCAATGTAATTCGCCCCCTTGTCAGCACCACTGTCGCCATCAGCTATCACGCGTGCTCAATGACCGCCCCTGACATCACGTTCGACACTATTTTTGAATTTTTATTTGCGCTCTCTGATGTAGTGTTTTATTAATTATTTACGATTAAAAACAAATAAAAAGTTATCAATTCGAGTGGAAGCGAATATTTTATAGCCAGACGGAAGTCTTGTCGCTGTTACAATCATATTTGTTGGTGGAAAATTGGCCTCACCCAACTCCGATTCGAAAATTGAAAAGCGGAATCTCTGAGTCCATGGGACCAAGTAGTTGAGTTAACTATGTTCATGCATGACTGAGTGCTATCTTGTAGGACGGACTAGAGCGGTTGCTGACAGAGTCATTAAGATTACAATAGAAAGACGGACGAAAGAGTTGAAGGATTGGCGAAAGATTGATGGGATTTATATTACGAGGGAAGAACCCTTCAGACTACGACTAGTAGAAACGGATTGTAGGATAGCACGAAGTGGGGCTGTAAAGATTTTCCTGGGGTCAAAGACTAAGATACTCAAGTTTTTAATGCCTTCATTTCTTTTACTGAGACAATTCTTTGATGTTAAGCGCCCAACTGAAAACATTCGAGAGTCCTCGCTGAAGGCTCGGGCTTCGAGTCAGCCTCAGGGTGTTTGCTCCTCGTCAAGAGTACCATGGACGTTTCAAGTATAATTCCAAAAACAAAGTATGCATGTATCGTCAGACTACGGACCAACTAAGGGTGGGCGGTAAGAAAGATAAAGCAATAACAGCAGACGGACAAACGAATGGATAGACGAATTGTAAATAAATCAATAATGGATGAATGGTTGAGTAGGCGGATGGGTACAACGAGGTAACGGACAGACGAATTGGTTAGAGTAATAAATAAAATGGCTGTGTAGATTGGACGAGTCTGATATCTCTAAGAAAAGAAAGCGTAATAAATGGGCGCACAAGTAGAAGTTCGTTAAATATGTAGATGGCTACAGCTGAGTATAAAAAAGAAGTCTCACAAATAGTTTTCGCAAACCACATTTGCATTTGGAGCTCATTTTTTTTTTGTTGTGTCAAAGGTGCACTCAGCGCGGAAACGGAAGTGGTTGTTGGTGTTGGCGTGTTGGCATGTTGACATTGCAAATACACCGTCTTGAATACTTGAAGCACATGTGTCACGCATGCCTGTTAATGAGACGCCATTTGGCAGCCAACAACTGAACACAGTTTGCTGCTTTGGATCGTCTCAGCCATCAGCCAACAGCCATTTAACCAAATGCCCATCAACCAACCAACAGGCATACGCCTTCAACCGCACAGCGTAATAAATTTTACCATCAACATGGACGTCGCATTGCGTCCACATCAACATTTTGCAGCGTCTTACATACTTTCTTTCTTTGTTCTAGTACATACTCAGCACTTACATACATATGTACATACATACAGACCTACTCGTACTATTTCCATTTGCAGTTTGCTGCACTTTGTGAGCTTTGTCGGTATGTGGTGAATACGATGTGTGTTGGCGAGGTTGTGAAATGTGTTGACCTTTCTTTTAAATTGCATTTCCTTGTCTTTGGTTCTTGTTAAGTCTTAAAATGCTATTTATTTAATTTTTCAACGTAATTTCAATAAGAACAAAGGAAACTTTCACAGGAACCAGTACATGCGTAGTGTGGATTCTACAACAAATACAAAAGAGCTAGTTGTGGATAGTTGGTAGATGGGTGTTATGGTGACGAGTTCTTTGTTTTAGAGAACTCAACATTTAAATATATAAATTAGAGGAATGGTTGATGCATTCACGTACATACATATATCATGTCAAGGAGCATCCTCACAAACTATGACAAAACTGGAAAAGGATCATTACTTATTTTCGGGACATCACTGGTGGCTTTCACTAACGATGCCTCGCCTGCCGTTCATCTGCCGTCAATCTACAGTTCTCTTCTTATTTTTCTTGCTCACCCACTCACCCACTCACACTCTCATATCACCTTCACTTTCCTCCTTCTCTTCTTCCTCCTCTGCCTTCATTCATTCTTCTTCGCTTCCGCTTCTAATCCCATTTCTCTACCTCCTCTGCATCGATACCTCTACTAACATTATATGGATGCGTCTTTCAACACTACTCTGGGGTTTTGGTTTGCTTGCAGTCATCACATTTTGCCCTAAAAACTCGGAATTGAGGTTGGAAACATAAACCATGTCTTTAGAACATTACATAAGCCCGTTGCGAATTGCAAAAGCATGCAATTTTTTCTTTTGTGAATTGATATTACAGAAAAATTACAACGATAATAACAGCGATGGCATGGGATTACATGTTTCCAAGTGTACCCACTTATCTCAGACCCCTTTTCTTTTGTTTCAACTTAACGGTGAAGCGCTATTCGAGGATGATTCATACAATTTGAGACTTTCCGATATATATGTATTTAGGGACGGTAGTTACACGTTCTTTGCCATAGGTTATGTTCACCATTAAGGTGTAATTAGCTACATGACGTCTCAAAATACTGACAGGTGTATGAGAAAGATAAATAAAAAGAGCTTACCAGTAATGATAAACAAAATATAAAAAAATCAACATTTAAAAACCAGCATTTCGCAGAAAAGTTCAACCTTGAAACCATGTACCCCCCCATTTCTATGTTATTTCAATAAGGTATGGAAATAAGTGGCCAAACAAAATAGGGGCAACAGGTGCTCATTCTTATATAAATCAATTCTAATATTGTTGGTATTGTATAGAAGTATTTATGTATATATGTATATATGTTCTTATTTATTACATAATTTTCTGGCATTTGCTAGCTGAAATTTTGTGTGAAAATGTTCAAAAGTTTCCAATTGAAAATATAAATATTTGCATTTATTATTGGCTAAAACGATTGCCAAAATGTTGTTCTATTTCTTTGATTCTTTGTTAAATAAGTGCAGACATTGTATTTGTATTTCTGTTTATATCTGCGTCAATGTCTAGCGTACAATAAGGAATTTTTTCTAAAAAGCCCATGAAACTCTCACAGATCACCTTATTGATTAACCAAACTAAAATGCTAAGCAATAATATTTATTTATTTATAGAACGAACGTGTGGAAAGCGTTTCGTTTGAATTTCTTTTGCACCTGATGAAAAGTGACATTAAGTTCAATATACTGTAAATGTTTCTAGGTAGATTAGGGTGGGTAATTTTAATAGATTTAAATTTCAAATTTTTTGAGTGAAACTGTTTGAAAGGAGAGTCACGTTTGAGTAAGGAGCGTCACTTTCGTTAGCATTAGTGTTTCCATTAATGCTGATTTCAACTAAACATAAATCTAAATGGTAATAGATAAGAAGTTCAATTAAAAATTAATTTAAGTATTAATGAAAATCAGCGTTGAATTAAAATTGTACTGCCGTTTCATTAACATACAATTTTGAGTGAAAGTGAAGTTCCATTTAAAATCAAAATATAGAGGCAGAATTCTTAAATTTGATTAGTAATTCGTAATTGATTAGACGGATTTTTTAATTGGAAATCATCATTATTTTAATTGTTTTCAAGAAAAGGCAATCATAATATGCTTACGATTGAAAAATCATGATTTTTACGATTGTTTAAAAATCAAACTAATCGAAAAATAAAAAAATTTTTTTAAATTTCAAACAAATCAAAAATAAACAAAAATCTAATAAAAAAACAAAAAGCTAATTAAAACTAATCAAAAAAAAAGATCGATAATATTAAAAAAAAAGAATTTAAACATTTTTTTAAATAAAAAAACCAACAAAAAACCTTAAAACTATAAGAAAAAAAATCAAAAAAGCATAATTAAAAATAATCAAAAAATACTAAAAAAATTAAAAAACTTTTTAGTAAAATCTTTTTTTTTAAATTGAAAAAATAAAAAAAAAAATCTAAAATAATAAGAAAAATAAAATTAAAAAAGCATTAGTAAAAATAATCAAAAAATTAAAAAAAAATTAAAAAAAAATTTCTTTTAAATTAAAAAACCAAGACAAAAAAAAGTAATAAAAAACCAAAAGCTAATTAAAAATATAAAAAAAAAATTTAAAAACTCAAACATTATAAGAAAAAAATCAAAAAAAGCATCATTAAAAATAACCAAAAAATATTGAAAAAAAATTAAAAAACTTTTTTTTTTGAAATCAAACTCCCAAAACCAAAAAATTAAATATAATAAAAAAAACTCAAACATTATAAGAAAAAAATCAAAAAAGCATAATTAAATAAAAATTGAAATTAAAAAACCAAAACAAAAAAAATTAAATATAATAAAAAAAAATTATTAAATATAATAAAAAAAAAAATTTTCAAAAAAAAATTTAAAAAAAAATCAAAAATATTAAGAAAACATTTAAAAGCAATAAAAAGAAATCTAAAGTAATCAAAAAAATTTTTTTTCATAATTCGACCTGCCCTTCCGTACAACCACACACTAGAAAAAAATTTCTAAATACAGAACCCAAGCAGATTTACAGGTGAGTATATCAATTTAACGTCCACCTGTGTGATAATTGTTTTGGTGTGTGCGTGAATGTCGATCATTAGAATTGTGTTTGTATTGCGCTAAAGTGGAAAACCCAAAACGCGTGTGGTAAATATTTGGGTAGCATTTACCTTACCTCCCATCCTTTGTCATGAAAGCCCACACAGCTTTTTTGGGGTCAGCAGCAGATGAATAGATGGATAATGCTTTGAAAAATTGGACAAAGGCAAACAATTGTTAAGCGCAAATAAATCAATTCTTTTTGGCAAAAAAAAAGAAATAAAAAAACAAAAAACGAAACGGCACACACAGCACAGACCGGTAAATTATTCACCTTTTCAGCGGAGTGGGAGGGGTTATCAAAGTTTTTTGACACTGATTTTTACAGCGCTCGCCTGCGAGTTGTGCTCTTTCACCAGCGTTCGTGCAACAATCTCTCTTACCGATCTTGCCAAAATGATCACACCAACAATCTCAACAGCCGATCAAGTACGAGCTCTCTCCTAAACTCTCTTGCATTTTGCCTTCGTTTTCTCTCGCTTTCAGTAATGACGTGGCACGTACCACGCATCAGCTGCCGTACGTCGAGAGTCTAGCTGAACCACATGACTGCAGCATATGAAGCGTTCATTGGCAACGTCCCTTGAAGATATAAACGCCTATGTTGTTATTAAGTTTTAGGTGCATTGGTCTAGGCATAACGCTGTTGCGATGCTAAGTGGTGAAATTGCAGATATTGGTTCTTGACTTTCATTGTTGTTGTATTCATACAGTTGAACATATTGAAATAGGGCAAATGACTACAAATTATGAAATTTGAATGGCGTGGAGGAATGTAGAAATAGATCTCACTAAGAAGGAAATGATCAGTAGACTCTAAAACAAGCTTTGGTCAGATTAACGCATAGCTCGGAGTGACCTCTTGAGATTTTGTTGATAAGATACAATTCAAAATATCAACGCGGGCTCATCAATCGCTCTCCCCTTGGTCCTTATGTACATACATACTTCGAAGTGGCGATCTCCATTTTCCTCTGATTGTCTCTCAACGATGGGTATTGGTCCGAAACACTCCAGTCTAGGTACTAGCTCGCCTGCCACGGGCACGAATTCGCTCGAAGTCCTTGTTTGATCTGAATGTACATATGTATAATTATGTGGTTGTCCACAATTGAGTTTCTCCAACTGTAACTTAAATCTATAATGAGTACCCTACATGCGTCTTTCTAACTCTCTAGGAAAAATAAAACAAAACGAAAAAATGCACACGAGATTTATTTTTAAAACAACACACTTGTTTGGGGCCAGCAGCATACAGCACACGATGCTCTCTCAGCTGTCTCCCACAAAAGTGAAAACGATGGAGGCCTTTTTGTTGATATCCTAAATGAGCAGCTGTATGCCATTGCTGCCGTCATCTGTGCTGCTGCCAACAGCACCTCCACCACCACCACCACCACCACTGAGAATTGCCACCGGCATAGCGCGGGCACAACGACCACCGTCATTCTTCGCGGGCAACGTCAACACCACCACCACCACCACCACTAACAGCACACCATCAGCATCCTGAATTGTTTGCTCCCCCGCCACTCGCGTCGCTCAGCGCCAACGATTAGCGTTCAACGATCGACGCCAATTGTGTACCCCTTGCGTCGACTTGACAACGATCGATGCGCGTTTGTATGCGTCGCTCAAAAAATAATTTTCGAAACATGTAAAAATGTAAGTGGTATTTTGAAAATCAGTTCAGTACTTTTTGAGATTTCCAAGTGATTACACGTGTGCACACAAAAATTAAAGAATCAATGAATATTCGTTCGAAATGATAGACACAAACCACAGACTGCAAAACAAATAAACAGAGTTTCAAAATATTATTTAAATACGAAATATGGAACAACTTTTTAAAATTTGTTGTTTTTTTTTTCAAGTGAAAATTGAAAATAGACAGTAAAAAGGTGTTTGAGGATATTGCAATACATCGGTATATGCGTCTGGTGATATTCGATTTTCATAATTCAGTGGAATTTCTCAAATTGCAACGTGTATTTAAAAAAAAAAAAATAAAGAATAAAAATTTAATTAAAAAAATTTAAAATCAATTTTGCACAACTAAACTGTTGAAAATTTTTATGATTTTGAACTTAAAAAAAAAACTATAAGATAATAAAATTAAAAATTTGAAAAAATAAATTAAAAAACAAAAACTCAAAATTAATTTTAATCAAATCTGAACTAAAGTCAGAAAAAAAAACCATATTTCAGTACAAAAAAAAAATAATCAAAACTAAAATTTTAAGTACGTGTCTCGTGGTTCCAGAGTTCGGAGCAAATTGTCACTGTTATTTCTAAGCGAACGATAACGTCTTCGCAACCGGTAATTATGTACATATGTGTACATACATGTATTCATATACATTGATGGAATTCGTCGCGTTGGCCACTTCGCGTCCACTCACCGTTGAATCATTTATCTAAATATTCTTTGTGTATCAACACTTCCATATTCGAAAACGTGGAACAACAACTAACAAAAATTAAAAACATAAATTGAAAATTGAAATAAGTTTCACGATCATTGAGGATCGTAAAAATAATTTGAAATCGAAATTTTTCGCACAACAAATTTTTGTGGTGAGTTTTGAAAAAGTACGCTTTTTAGTAAGGAATTTTGTTTTTCAATGAATATTTATGTTTTCGCATGCTTTGTTTATCAAAACAATGAAATTTCGCGATTTAAGAGTTTAATGCAAAATTGTTTTTGGTCTAAAACAATTTCACGCGAAAACGCAATATTAAGCGTATATTAGGGTGTGTGTTGTTAATAATAATTTTTTCTTAAATTATTAATAAATTTTTTTTGAAGAATTTTTATTTAATAGGCAAGGAAAATTTGGTGTTGTTATTAAGCACATCAATAAATTATTTTCCTCAAATTGTTTCTAGAAACTGAAAATGACGTTTGACATTTTTTTCTGTAAATAGTAAAGAGCTCTCCAGAAATTGCATTACCTTCTGCTACAAATTTTGGAAAATTGAAAAAAAATTGCTTTTATAAGAAGACCATGAAAACCAACAAATAAACTGAAAAAAAAAAAATAAAAATATTAGCTTACACCCATGGGTTTCACTCAACATTTCTACTATGAAAAATTTCATTTGTATGGGAGGTGCCACGCCCCCTATATACATATGTATATCAATATATCGTTTAGCTCATGACCATCGCTAGAAGATATTCTATGAGTGTTTAAAATTTGGTTACGATAGATGCATACATAATTTGAATTTTATATATATAGATATGGTATAATCCGACTAAAAATCGCGCCAAATTTAAATTTTGTGATAGAAAGTTAGTTTAAAATATCCCATAATATAGTGTAATATTCCATTTCATACCATTGAATATTTTAAATTCACTTCCGTTTGGGTTGGGAAATAAAGTCACTTGATGTTATTTCCCTTGATCTTATTACATAAATTTTCTCATACAAATTCTCAACAGAATTTCAGTTTTTTTGCGAATCTGAGAAAATGTTTATTGTTTTAATGGTAAAAACACTTACCGAAGTTTTAAGAAGAGAAAAAAATGTTGGCTCACCCTAATGTACATACATAGGTACCTATTCTAGGTATTTAAAAGTCAAATGTCTGTATTTGTTTGTTTTCGAAAATGGCCAAAATCATTTTACCTATAACAATTAGAGGAATTCTTGTGAAATTCGTGGCCACTTAGGAAAATTTAAAGTGGCAATTTTCTTGAAAAAAACATTTAGTCATCTTATATACATATTTACATTTAATTGAGATGTCAACATCTACATATTTATTCTACAAACTATAATTTTATTTCATTGTTGCTTTAGTCATAAAAAGGAATTGAGACAGTGGGAAATTAAGTTGATATACATTTATATATATATAACTTTTTTAATGGAAGTTTAGTATGTGTGGTCCAAGGGAGGTTAAAATGTTCAGATCAATATTTTCCTGTTTGTATTGGGTATACTGGGTATTTTTTTCTCCCTCTAGCCGTTTTTCTGAGACGTCACACAACTCTTTCTGTACCCGAAATATATTTGTCTAATTCGGTCAACTGTCAAACTAATTACGAGGAAATGTTTTGACAGGACATTCAAAGCACGAAGTATGTATATGGACAACAGTTAGAGTTTATGTCTATTATTAAACATATTGTACTTGATAAGTTACGACACTCAACTAAACAACAATTTAATTCTATTATCTTTTATCAGATAAATTATAGGCAAATGCTTACGAGAAATGTCATTTGTCGCTGTAATTGCTAATTGCATTTACAATTCCTACATATGTATGTATGTACGTGTATGTAGGTACTAGAGATGTAGCGGATGTGGATTTTTGATTCAGGCTTGCGAGAAAATATTTTAATATAGAGCAAATTTTTTTATTTATTCTACTGACACCCAGATGGCAGGGTTGCTCATAGCTGAAGAAGTCTAGCAGCTTTCAAAATGGATTTATAAGAAAAGCTGTCACTAAACATTTTCCTTTACTATACAATTAAAACTAAAATTAATTAAATTATTAAAAAAATAAAAGACAATAATAATTGTTCACAGAAGAAGGAAATGACATTTTAACATTTTTTAAATTCCAATAGTTGCGTTCCAGTTTGCTGACCTGGGTCGGGTCACGGTCATAATTTAACAGGAACGATGCGGGTCAGCTGCATGAGAGTTGTTTGTGTAAATAAGTGTGTATACATATGCATGTTTGTGCTGCCAAGCAAATAAGGGTTGGCTGTCAAAAAATCTACTACAAAAAAATCTACTACTACGGGTCCGAAATTGACCCAGAAAAATATCAAGATCACAGCGTTGTTTTTGCATTTACATGTAAAATTTTATACAGGTCTGGGTTTGTGTTTAACTGGAACACGCCAAATATGTGTCCATGGTTGGGTTTGTGACATTGCTTACTCTAAGACATATAGGTACCATACGATACCAAAGTATGTTAAGGATTTTGAATAAAATTGTTGAAACAGGGTGATATTGCAAAACATAACAAATTTCTTCAACTTCAAATCCAACAACAATATGCCAGTCAACATTTTTTTACCGCATGTGAATTTGACAGATGTTGCGGAACTTTCGGGTTTGCGAATGCGAATTCGAATATTCAAAACATTTTTAATTTCAATTTACTTAATTTGTATATTTCTATGTAACTACCTATATAAATTTGTGCTAGAATAGCGTGGTACAACGGCATCCTAATTGCAGCCAACAATACGTCAGAGGAAAATATTTTAAAATTATCATAACGCCAACACTTGTTACAAAAATTATGAATATTATTTATCTTGTAAAGAAGCACGTACAATGTACATACATAGTATGTGTGTGTGTATGAACTATTTATTAGGCGCATTTAAAGAAAATTATTTGTTTCTTCTAAATGCCTTCAAAAACTACGTTCAGGGTGTTTTTCAAACTTGTTAAAAGTGGAGCTTTTAAAATGAGTTTTGATATTCTTTCGAAAGTTTTTCTTTTGCAAATGCAGAATTTGCAAATTGTTGCCCAAATCAAACTTGAATTAATCTAGTCAAAATTGTTTTTCTGAAACGGTCTAGTGTTTATATTAGATATGGATTTACCTTGCATATCTTCGATGTCTTCATTATTTTGGCAATTTGCAATCATATAAACAATTTTGTATTTTTGGATGTTCAAATGGACCTTACAGTAGACTGAACTATTAGCAGAAATATTGGGCTATACATATTAGGGTGCTGCATTTAATTTTTTTTATTTGTTCTACATACTAATAACCCGATTTATTATAGAAAAAAAAAAATGTAAGTAAATGTTGATGTTATTTGAAATAAATTCTTTTTACAACTTTTTTTTATAGGTATTGATTTTTAAAATGGCAAAGAAAATACTGTAAAAGTTTTAGAAATAATTTTTACTCTTACGAGCTCTTTTTTGCTGGCACAGATTTTGTTTAGAATCATTATTTTTTAGAAAGAAATTTAAAAATAAAACATTATTACCACTTTTCTACAGATTTTTTGCGTTTTTTACAAAATTCACAAATTAAAAAAAAAAAAACAAAGTCAGAAAACTATAGAAATTTTAACAATTTTTGCTGAGAATGTTTTTTAAAGAGTTAAATTTTTAATTAGAAAATTTTATACCAAAGGTTAGTTCAGGGGTGTCAAACCTAGCAATGCTAGACCTTAAGAAATTAATCGTAAAATCTGTAACTTCCGGACCAGTCTAAAGCACATACATACATATGTACATACATATGTACATCCGATATATGCATTATCTGCAGCATGAGCTAATTTCATTTACGTTTCTGCAATCAATGTCAAGTTTAATAAATGTGATTGCGCCTGTAAATAATTTTACCAATAATAATTAAAGCTAATGCGTTTAAAATACAATGCTACAAAAGATATTAAACTTTGATAATATATCTTTTCGAAGTGTTGCTAACTATCTAACTGAAATATTAGGGTCTAGATATTTATTGCAGAACAAATTTCATACTCGATGTAGCTATGTACATACATATGTACTCGTATATCTACAGTGGTGGTAATAAATATTTGTATATATACATACATACATACATACATATATAGATCTTAGACATAACATCCATATCCATCCATCCATCAGCTAGAGCAACAGAAGCCAAAGAAAACATTCATTTAAATTTTGCCTGTCTATCTATATGTATGTTTGTGCGCGCATTAACAAAAATCTAGTGTATGAAATTTAATAGTTTCTTCGTCGACGTATTACTAGAGGTCTCTTTTAAAATATAGAACACATTTACCATAAAATTTTTTAACATTTTCATAGACTGGTTATAACATCCCCATATCCCATACTCTCACCAGATATTTATGTATATTATAAACATACACGCATACCATTACATATCACTGCTGTCGAGGTCAATGTCGTCGAAATAATTAAAGGATACGCATTTGCTACTAAGCTCATTATACGTGCAAAAGACATTATCCAGTAGTCGATGTTAACTTTTGGTCTGTTTATAATAAAAATTTTGTAAACAAATCATTTAAGGTTCAATTTTAAAAGTCAGCTCCAATAGTCAATATTCAATGCGTCTTCAAGTGGCAATGTTGCTTATATCCATTGCATTGCATAGGAGCGCATGTTGTTGTATTGTTGATGCATTACACAAATACAAATGCATTCGCACACATTAATATGTATGCATGTACATATGTGTACATTTTCCAACGGTAGCTCTTTTTTATTTATTGAATCTAACATTTTTCAAGTTTGAACTAAAATGTAAATTAAAAATTGACTATAAATAGATTACAAAGAAGTCAGCGATAGAGTAAAAACAACAAAAGCAACTGCAACAGCAACACCAACTGCACGCACATAACGGTTTGCGCGAGTTAGACACAATAGTCCCGAAAATTTATGCATTCGGTACTTTTAATGTTTTCAAAAACAGGTTTCTATGGTGAAATCATTAATTAATACGTTTTCCGACAAAATTTTTTCATGTAAAAATTTTTTTTTCACTGTAATAAATGAAATGGAAATGTATTTTAATTTAGAAACAATAAATAATATCCGCGAAAGCCATAGAGGATTAATATAAAAATTCTTGAAAAAAAAGGTACGTTAAAATTTTCGTTCGAAACGCTGTAACTCCGGCAATTTTACTCGGGTTTATTTGAAATGATATTTTTCAATCAAAAAACTTTTTATTAATATATTAACATATAGATTAAAAAATACGAATTGCAAAAATTTAATATATTTAAGAAGATTTCGCCGATAATCATAGTGAAATTAATATAGAGTTTTATCATGATTCCAAAATGAACATCTTTTTATATCTGTCATAGTCAACTTAAAAATACATTTTATTCCCAAACCGAAACTTTAGTTTTAAAATCACGGTTTGTGTCTATGGTTGTGCGATGTCACAACGCTTACTCCAAATTTGAGTTTGGCTTCTTTCGCTTATTGCCACAGCTATGTTATGGTTTGTGAATAAAATAGTTGACACAGGGTGACCTTGCAAAACATGAACAATTTATTCATACCACCAACTAACTTAATTTCACATACATTGTTCTATTCGCAATGTTTTTCATAATGGTATTTTTTGATATGAAGATGTACATATTTAGTTATTTAGTTTTTATAAACCTTGCAAATTTCGGGATTAACGAAGCCTCATAAATAACATCTCCAATAATCACCGTTGCATACCTCCAAGTATATGTATATAACATATTATGTATGTATATCGGCACTCTTCTTTAGTATATTCTTAGGCGCTGGTGGTCTGCAAGCCATTTACATTTTGTTTACACTAATTAAAAGGATTTTGAACTTTTGTCGCTCTATTTTCCTTCTTTGTTGTTTATTTATCCATTGAAATTAAAACGAAACGTACGATAAAGGTGCGTTTTAAATTTAAATGTTAACAAAGAATGGTAGCCAAATAAAAATTGTTCCGAGAAGTATTCCACACCAACAAAATGCATCAACAACAACATAAAATTTTGACAAAAACAAAGCAAATAAAGAATAATTACTTCCTAGAAGAGAAAATTATAATTAATAGGCATCATTTAATATAATATTATTAGTAATGCTTTGTTAGCGCTAGTAATTGTGACGGAATTCTTTACTTTTGTTCTTTGAATACGTCAAAGAAAAATTTTAAACGACATTTCCTAGATTTGGCAAATTGCAAAATTATATACATATGTACATATATAGATGCATTTATCTACATTTTAAGGAAATGAAATATAAATTTGTTTATCTATAAGGAAAATATAAAGAAAACTCAATTGATAGTGAAATGAATTTGTAGTTCAGAATCGGAGCGTGCCAAGTAAAAACTGGTCTGATAGTAACTAGATTTTCACTAGTTAAAAAATAAAAAAAATTAAAAAGGAAAAAAACAAAAATTAAAAAAAAAAATTATTAAAAAGAAAAGCAAAAAAAAAAAAAAGAAACAATAATCAAGAAAAATCTTAAAAAATCAAAAGTGATAAAATTAAACCAAAAATAACAACAATCTTTTTGATTATTTTTAATTTTTTTTATTATTTTGATTATTATCAATAATAGTGAAAAATGATGATTTCATGATAATCAATAAATATTCAAAATAATGGTAATCAAATAATCTATCAAACCCATCTTCATTACTATTAGTAATCATTATTTAACAGGTGTGTCTAATGGACATGTAATGCATGTTACAATAAATACTTTTAAGAAGACTTCAACAAAATAAAATTGTGCATTTTTTATACATCATTTTATCTACATACCTACTTGCTGAAAAAAATGTTTACATGTAAGAAAAAAAACATAAAAATGTATAATTTCTCTTCAAATTTAAAAAACTAGTTTTGATATTGTTTAACTTTTTTTTTACTAATAAAGTCAATATGAACCGTTCTAAAAGCGGTTATGAAATTTTGTTTTAAATTCTTAGAAAACCAGATAATTTGCTAAGCAACTAGTAGTGGCTCTGAATGCACTAGTTGCACACTGGAACTAGATATTTTCCCTACAAGGTAGATTCATCCAAAATTTGCTTTTTGTATTCAACGCCTTCATGACAAATCTAATTAATAATTTTGCTGTCATTGAAACATGCGAAATTTTCTAACCAGACAACTAATAGATTATAAAGGCTGCAACAAAAAAAAAACAATACAAAAGAAAATAACAAACGATAGACGCGTCAAAAAAGCAATTGTACGTACACTTGCGTTTAAAATTTTAGAAGTGCGCACATACATACATATTTATAAACATAGAAGGGGGAGGAAAAGCAAGTGTAATCACTCAAACAAAAAAAAAATATTCCTAGAGTTAACTTATTTGTAAAAGGATAGAAAACTTGAAAGTCTAAATTCCTTTATCGATAATTTTAAATTTCTCTTCATTAATTTC
Source organism: Sphenella marginata (assembly GCA_951509765.1). Taxonomy (NCBI): domain Eukaryota; kingdom Metazoa; phylum Arthropoda; class Insecta; order Diptera; family Tephritidae; genus Sphenella; species Sphenella marginata. The sequence goes on from OX608082.1 coordinate 18,881,842, forward strand.
AACTAACTGAACCATCGCATTATAAAAATAAGTAAAAGTTAAGCCAGAAAAGTTATCACATTTTCTGAAAAAATCATATTTACATAGGTACATGTGCCAGGATAGACACTACTAAAATTTTTACGGCAACTGTATATACATAAACATATTATGTATTTAAAAACATCTGCACGATTATATAAATAATTGTTTTTCTGTTCCTAGTTAATTGAAGTAAATATTTAAGATGTTTCCAAGATGTCAGCTGTTACCTTTATGTTGTTGTTGTGTTTCAAATAGGAAAATGCCGGAAAAATGTATTATGTCCTCTTGACTATTTGAAGTAAGCTACAGTTTATCCCATCAGCCAAAGAAACAAAGGTACAAAAACTGTAAATTGTGTTTTAAAAACGTACAAACAATTCGAGAAATTTCAAAAAATTGTTATCAAAATGTAGAATTTAAAAAAAAAAGGTTTTTTAAAATTTTTTATATTTCCTAACAGAATTTTTCAGTGACACATTTTGCTGATAATTTACACATTTTTTTCTTGGGGACTTCTGCATTTTCCTTCATACAAGCTTATGAAAGCCATTTCCTTTATTTTGATAAAATTTCTTTGATTTTTTCTACACTTTTAAAGCACTGTTTCTTGCATAAGACCTTGAAACTAGTTTTTATATATAGGTGAAAATTGCATAAAACGTCTGTATGTACATTTATGTCCCCAACGTTAAATTAAAATATAACTTTTTTTAATTTTAAAAAACCTCCAAAAAATGTTAAAATTTATTTTAAGGTCCACATAACTATTCTTTAATTTTTTTTTTAAATAAATTTATCTATCACTAAATTGATTATAAATTTCTTAGGTTTTTTTTATAGCAAATCAAAACATTTATATTTCGTGCCAGCATAAATAAATTTAAAAGTTTATACCTTAAAAACAATTTATTTGTATAGCAGAAATTTATCGGAAGTAAAAAGTCCACCCAAACTACCATATACATACATATGTATTAAGTAGTTTCTACAAGCAGCAACTATGTATTTAATTGGCCACAAATCTTTATATTTAAATACAAATTGCTTATAAGCATCAACATGGCTTAAGTGAATTTGAAAATTTAAATATTTTTTTTTTGAGATTTTATTTTTCGTATTCGAGAATTTTGGTTTTGTTTTTCCCACACTCAACGATTTCATCAAAGCAACTTGTCATTTGCATATAAGTTTTGATATTCATCCTGCCCCTCCCCTTCCGAATACATTGTCAAATATTGTCGCGCGCAAAGCTAAATGTTTTGTTGTTTTCTCGTCCATTTGGCCTCAATTCAACTCATTAAATTACGAACGTCGAAAGAAAAATGACGCACTTTTACACATTTAGCAGGTTGTTTCACCTTTCTCATGAAAATGAAAAAAAAAGAAGAAAAATTGAATGTATGTATAGTGCGTTTCATAATTATAGCGCAACGAAAATGTTGAATATCAATATTTTTCTGATATAATTCTCATTTAAATAGTCTATACCTACACAAATCTTCAGAAATGCTTATTAGGTACTTTCGGTTTACTGATTACAAAATTTTTCAAAATTTTTTTTTTTTTAATTTAAAAAAAAAATTTAAATTTTTTTCCAAAAATTTTCAAAATTTATTTTAATGTCCAAACAAAATTTAGGTACTTTCGGTCCAACTTTTTTCAAAACTTTTTTTTTAAATAAAAAAAAAAATTTCAAAACTTTTTTTCAAATTTTTCAAATTCATTTTAAGGTACGCATTAAGTAAATTTAGAACGCATACTCATATAAAAAATGTCATTTCCCGTGTGATATAGTTATGAAACACACTTCATGTATAAATATTTGAAAACATTCGAAGAACAGCTGAACTATGTACATATTTTGGCTGCGTCATGTGGTTCATATAAATTTTTTGATTTTAATTTTTGATTTGCGCACAAAAAAAAAATAAACATGCATCAATACAAGAATTTAAATATATGTATATGTACATACATATGTATGTACTTTGTATATATGATAAGAGTATTTACCTGTGCCTACATTAGGGTGAGTAAAAAAAAAAATTTTGTTTTCTTAGAAAGATGTTCGAAAGCTTTTATTTTTTTTATAAATTCGCATATAAGATGACAATCTTGCGAGCCCTAATGGTCAGAAGGGTGCTAAGAAGAAAGTATACATATGTGGCTATCACCACGGTCACAGAGAAGACATTTGACACTTTGGTTTCCGGCTAATGATAACAGCTGTTTAATAGAAGTATTTACAAATGATTAGGCTTAACCGGCTTTAATAAAAGTGACCTTAAGGTGTGTCGCATAGGAGTACTAAGAATTGTTCCTACAGTACGACACTCCTTACTCGTCTTCAATGCGACATCAAACTCAAGTTCGAGCTCTATTCGACTTATTGCTTGAGGCTAGGGAAATTCGGTGTAAATAAATCTTTCCAAACTTAGAGTGCCCCCTAATATACATACATACATATGTACATATGTACATGCAACCGGTGTGTTTAGGAAAAATAGCAATGAGCCGTGTGGTATTTAACTAGAGCCAAAGTGGCAAGTGGTGATCTTGATTGGTCAGTTTCACACATATGTACATACATATACACGTAAATACAAATGTATGTATGTATGTATAAAAGTTCAACTACAATCAGCTGATTATGGCGTGACTGTGGTCGGGAATTCGGCCGTTTGCGCGCAAAATATTTGTTTGGAGATTAGCTTCCGCCAACATGTTTTGTGTTCGGTACTCGGCCCCCGGCAATATTGTGAAATTCATTCGTCTCAGCTGGTGGCCATTCAATTGCTCTGTCATCATTTAACGGCACCCATGCGGTGTAGGTTATGTTTTCCTTGAATCATTATTGGCAATAATTTTTAATTTAATAAAACAATAGTTGTTAGCAAATTAAATATTTCAAAAGAATCCGCAAGTAATTAATTCAGAAAACTCATTTAGTTAATTTTCAACATCTTCATTTAGATACACATAGATCTGTAGGCCTTCGGGATGCAGGGAGAGTTTTTTTTTTTTTTTTGAGAAGGGTCTATACAAATTTCCAGAAATAGTATCGGAGAGTTTGGTAAATCACTGTCTAGTGGTGACCCCGTTGGGACTGGGTATTGCTTTACTCGCTTTATGCATTTCCTAGTTCAGAGCGTTTAAAACAATTATTTGAATTAAAAGAGAATAGATATTAGTTTCAAAGCGCAATTTTCTTAATTTTTTCTCTCTCTTGCAGACAAAATAATATCAACAAATACCCCAAAATGACGAAGGAACAACCAACTCCAATACCAGAAGAGCTCTATAATCTCACACAATTGGCTGAAGTCACGCTGGCCGCTGGACGTCTCAGCACGACGAACATAACAGAAATCAAAGACTATATAAAGCGACACAAGGAGTTAGAATATCTCACCGATGAAACGCCACTTAAACCAACGACTTCACCAACAAATTTTCCGGCACTACAAACAAATGCAACAACTCCACCTTGCACGAATTTTAGCAATGAATTTCACAGCGCTTTGTGGGCCAATAGCCATGATGGTAACAACAAAAGGCAGAATTTTGATAGCAGAGAACAAAAACATAATGACACATTAGAACAACGCAGTTATAATCGTACCCACACAACAATGACGCGCGCAGCATTTTACTCATCCTCCGATGATGACTCGAACTATTACAGTCACAAAGTGTTTGATCGTAAAAAGCTGCGTCGTTCCACCATATCCGACTCACAATCCCGTTATGATGAACATTCGTGCAGCAGCTTGCCCAGTTGTAGTAGTGAAGAACATTTTGGTAGCTCATCGAATCATTCGGAGCTTAGTAAGTTGAGCAATGGTAGTATAGAGGTGGGCAATACATTGAATGGTAGTAATTTGCTTGACGACGAACACATTTGCCCCGAATGTGGTAAAAAATATTCGACTTCATCCAATTTGGCGAGACATCGACAGACTCACAGGTATGTGGGGCATATTATGTATATAGATGATATGAGCTCAGCATGATTTGATTATTTTCTTTCTTTCGTTTAGGTCTATAATGGATAAAAAGGCGCGCCGTTGTCCGTATTGTGAGAAAGTTTACGTCTCAATGCCGGCCTTCAGTATGCATGTGCGTACTCATAATCAGGGTTGCGAGTGTAAATATTGTGGTAAATGCTTCTCACGTCCGTGGCTGTTGCAGGGTCATATACGTACACATACTGGTGAGTCGAGGAAAGATTATGAATATGTTAGGTAATATACTCTGTGCGCCTACTCGCTGATTGAGAGAAGGGGCTGAGGTACAATAGTACATTAAAAGACTCTCTCAGCATTAAGGTTTTAGATAGTAGGGTTTTTTGAAATAAGATTCCCTAAAAGTTCCCCGGGCAATAATAGTGACTAGTAAATGTAGACTAAAGAGTTTTTATTTGATTATTTATCCTATAAAATAAATGTATATCCTTTTCTTACCATTCTTCGTTCTTTTCAGGCGAAAAACCCTTCAAATGCAGCGTTTGCAGTAAAGCCTTTGCGGACAAATCCAATCTACGTGCACACATACAAACTCATTCGAATACGAAACCTCATACCTGTGCTCGTTGTGGCAAAGCATTTGCACTCAAATCCTATTTATACAAACACGAAGAGTCTTCATGCATGAAGAATCATCATCGTACCAGTGAACGTGGTGAGTTACGTTCCAATCGAAATTGCTCCACAAATGCCACCACACATTTGAAAACAGTCAATAATGAAACGAACTCAATGGATTCAGCCAAGTCCACATTGGCCACTAAACTATTACAAAAGGAGAAAGAACGTCGTCAAGCTTTGCAAGCCTATGCTGACAACCCACCAGAGATTACAACTATTTTGACACTAACCACCAATGATAATAAGAATGCGTTGAAAACCAATTTAGTACAAGAAAAGTCATACACAATGCTCACGAGTCCAATGTCTCAAGAGGAATATGAACGCTTCAAACGTATTAGCGTCATACATGCGGCCACACCAAATGATCATCAAACATGTTATCGGGAACATGGTACGAACGTAAATGGTGTGCAGGGTTTCCCTACGGACACAGCGACGCATATGGCATTGCCATATTGTCAACTGAGAGATGAGGATCAAGAGCAGCCGGTGGATTTTTCACCCAAAAATAATTTTACACATTCAACAAAGACAAGTCCATTTGAGTTGACCAGCAATTATGCGATTTTGGCTTAGAATTTGCGGGAAGTAATTTCAGCTAGAATATGATTACAAAAAAAAAAAAAAAAAAAAGACAATGAAAGTTTAAAAAAAAAAAATAGTTAGACTTGGCACGATTTCATTTCGTTGGTTTACAAAACGTAATTATCAAAATGCAGTCGTTAACGTTGAAACGAAATAAATCAACGAACAGATCTCATTTAAAATATGCTGGCAATACCGGCACGAACTACTCACATACATACATATGTAGCTCTCTCAGCTAAATCAAATCGATTTGTGAAAATATTCGCTATAGCCGCATTTGATAACGGTAACTTAGCTAACCTATAATTTCTAACAACTTTGCTATTCACTAACTTTTGTCACCTCTAACAACGACAAAATATGATTGTAGTCTTGACAATAGCCAATTTATTGCGTTATCGGTTGGTTGGTTGGTAATCAAGATACAGCTGTCGCAACAAGCTGTCAAAAACCGTTACTCTGTCTACTGTTCGTGCCAGCATTGCCAGCTCAATAGCAATGTACAGTTTGGTGTTTTAACGTTCATTAACTAACAAAATGCATAACATTATTGAAATAATTTCGCTATCGGTTGTTTAGAAAACAGAACAAAACCGATTTTATATTTTAGTACACAATTATATCAATGTGAACGTCTGTATGTACAGATCGCAGACTGAGTGAAAAATCGGTGTTTCTTTGGTATGATATTCTATCTTAGATTATTTCCAAATGAATTTTTTCAAGTAGTACTAAACCTCAGAATCCGTTTCGAAATATAACTATATCAGCTGATATAAAAATCGAAAACTGAAACAACTTTTAAAAAACTGAAAATGTGAAAAATGTTTGAGTTTAATTTATGTTGAGATATCCTACAAAATATTACTTGTATTGCGAACAGAAATATACCAGTCTCAAACTAGTTCAAAAAAGTCGGGAACACTGGATACGTACTCTGTACGAATAGGTAGTATCCAAAAATGTTGATTTTCTTCGTCTTTTACAAGTTTCATTCTGTGTATAAAAGTTTAGTCTTTTTCGAACTAGTTTGATTCCAATAACAAAAAAGCCTAGTCTCACGCAGGTACACTACTCCATGACATGTATTATGAATAAGACACGCACTAGAAGTATAAAATTTGTTTGTGATAATTATAAAAAAAGATTAGACTTAGCTGATTATAAATTCAGTAGCAAGTAATTGCTTGGGATTTACATGAAAGTAGCTCAATGTTTTGAGTAGAGAAAATCAAACCCAAAACAATAAATTTATACACATACAAAATTTGACGGAAGGAAGGATTTTCGAAGATTTTGATTTCGTTAGTTCAATCATATTTGGAGAACAGAAAATGTGAAGCATGATAGCGAGCGTCTCTAAGTCACCACTGTAATCGATTATTGTGGTGAACTGCTGTATGACAGTGTCAACGAAAAATTAATTCATTGCCATTTTCCTGTTCAATTGTAATTTAATAATACCTACAGAACATGCAAAAAGCAATCTCATAATGCGTCAACCCTTTGAAACTGATCGTTTCCTAGAAACTTCTATGAAAGAGAGATTGATAACAATTCCTCGAAGGACGTAACGGCTGGACAAAGTAAAGTGTACAAAGATGTGACTCAAAAATTGAAAGCGAATTAAGATGTTAGTGTTAATGGTACATAACCTCAAATTTGGCAACTAGCGCTAGCATCCAGAATTCAGTTACTAGAAAAAATAATGATTCGGGGCCTTGTATATGAGCTTTCCAATTTCTTTGTTGTACTTATGTACTTAGATACATATGTATATACTTAACAATTTTTTTAAGCCAAATATTATTATTAGGAACAGTACAGTATTCTCTGCAAACGTTGAGTTAGCTTTCCATAAATGTTTACATACATAGGTACATGAAAAAAAAAATATTTTGGCAAAAATGCAAATATGTACAAACATATTTAATGTTAAGAAAAAACGGATATTTTCATACAGTTTTCTTAAGTAAATATACATATGTATGTGTATGTATGAAAAGATAAAAAAAAAATTAAGTAAAAGTACTTTAGTTAGTTACATATATGAAAACATTTAGACAGCTTTTTGCACAAATTAATGCTTTTTTATTAGTGATGTTAGTTTGTTAAAAAAAATACCGTTTTTACTTATTTATATATGTATATGTATATGATGTAGAATAATTTGCGGTAAACATTACGGTGGGTTGTATTTTTTTCGCTCTCATATATGTAAATTTAAAAAAAAAATTTCTCAAAACTTAAATGTCATAACAAAAATTTTCTCAACACTTTGTAATGGCCACGGAAAAAATTTTTGAATTATGCTAGAACAATTTTTGATATTACAGAGCTAGTTTAACACTCAAATAAAAAAGTCAAAAGCGCGCCTCCACTGATTAAATAAAAAACGCTGCTCATTTGCAAATATTTTGTATAAACAATTATATTCAAACTATTTTCTCTATTAATAATTTGTATATTTAAATCCTCACAGAAATGGACGAGATTGTCTAGTCTTTAATTTTAAAAGCTCAAACTAAAACTGTATATTAGTTTGAATATATTTTAAGAATTATAAAATTTAGGCCGTATAGTGTGCAATACTCAAATAAGGGATATTTGTAAAAAAAAAACACCTTTTAGCTAGTATAAGCTTTATAAGCACAGTGGTGGACATATAATTAGAGGTGGCAAAAATATATTTTATTACACAAAAGTGAGTTTGCTTTTGCTCGAAAAATGGTTTCATCTTCTCTCAACTCTTTTAGAGTAAAGTTCTAAATTATTTTAGTTAAAACTTTTTTTTTAGTTAGCTAAGTATGTTGCCACCACTGTATATTAAAGCAATTTTAGTTCTCCTAAATGTAAGTTGTAGTTTTTAATGTGTATGAAAGTAGTTTTATGATTTAAGCAGTGCCAATGTAGAAACAGCGCATTTTTAGAGTTTCTGTTTTTTTTTTAAATAATTTTTTTTTCATGTATAGTTTTTAGACTTAATTTTTCTTATATTTATTTATTTTTTTTTTAGATAGTAGTTATGTATGTACATATACACAATATATACAAAAAGCTAATTATGCCAAAGATTATGTTTAGTTTTGTATTATATGCTCGTGACATAGAAGAGCTTAGAATAACATAAAAAAGAAAATAAAAAAAATAAAATAAAATAAAATAAAATAAGAGATATAAAAAAAAATTGTTTCAATTTACATAGGTAAGTTTAATATGTACTTAAAAACCAGCTAAACTTAACTGTCTTGATTTCTCCGAAGTGTCATGAATGTCACAAATTTAGGCGAGACTTCGTTGAGGTTTAGCGAAAGTTTAATTTTAACTCTTGAAAAGCTCACTTTGTCTATCCCTTCTTGCTGCCATGAAATGTACTACACGCAAGTGCTAAATATATATATATAAACACGTATACCACAGAAAACTTCCGGAGGCCAAAACATTACAAAAATTGGATTCGGTATGAAAGCGTTTTTTTTTTTTTTGGTTTTTGATAACCTCAGCCAATAGGCAGCAGATTTTTATTTATAAAGTATGGCTTCATTCACTATTTCTTTGCCAAAATTCACGCTATTCAAAAAATTATCATTTTTATTTTCCTTTTACCTACTAAATTCTATTTCCTTATACATATGTATATTTAATTTCGATTAAAAATATAATACAAGTTTCCAACGTAACTGAAGTGAAACTTCTTTTGAATGTAGTGCGCATTTTCTAAGAATTCAAACCTATTCTTTGTTGTTGTTTTTTATAACAAAACGTACTTAGAAACTTACAAGAATCTGTTAGTCTGCAAAAAAACCTTTCATTTGAAAAATTGTTTGAGTTTTGGGCTTCTTTTTCGTACCTCTAGCCGTTACCAAGAGTTTTGGTTTTTGTGTCAAACTCCCTCAAAATAGAGGTCACTGTCAAGAGCGACATCTGTCAAGGTGCATGCATTTCTTTGTTAACTTATTTTTTCTTTTTACGGAGTTTAATAGTTTTCACTTCAAAAACATTCAAAGCACTTTAACCCTTGAAATTTAGAGCAAGACTTGGGCTTATCAGGAAGCTAACCTCCAATAACTTTTTGTATATGTATGTTTATAAAATTATTCAATATGTATGTATGTATGTATGTTTGTACTTTTATGCAAATGCGTGTGACTGCGTACACACATATACACATACGTAAATACATATGTATGTACGTGTTTGTAGTAGTGTATGTGATCTAAATATTGGCGCCAATAAATAAATTGTTCTAAAAAATCAGTCAAGCAATTTGATTCAAGGCTATCAATTCAATTTGTAATCTTTACGTTCCTAAATTTGTATATATTCATTTGAATGTAGTATGTATGTATGTATATATGTATGATAAGTATGTATTACTCAGTGTGCTGTAAATTTAAAAATGTCTTCATTTGCGTATTGTGCGTGCATGAACGGAGCGAACTGCATTTGTATGGGTGCAGATTGATGAACAATGTTGAAACCCAGATTGATTATATCAACTCAATCTTCAACTGAATGAATATTAATTAAAATGTGTAGAATTGTTATGCAAATCTATTTGAAAAATCAAGAATAAATAAATTGAGTTTTACTATATACATACATATGTACATTTATACATACATTTATTATAAAAAAAAAACTCGATTAATTGAAAGTGTTTGGCAAATCGAATTTAGGTCAGTGTGATGACATAACCGAATATAAAAATGTATTAAGAAAAAGAAAATGCTATGCATATCAAATTAAGTGATAGCCGTTTATGGGCGTTTTACGGTTATGATGCCCTTGGAGGTCGGGTACCGTATTCCCGATTTGAAAGCTAGAACACTATAACATTTTTCCCTAAAACTTGTCCAAGAATGGACAAACCAAGTTTAGAAGAATTAAAATGTGATTTGATACTCACAAAATGCGACTCAGAAACCGTAAAAAGAAAATAGATACCCTCAAAGTTCGAGATTTTACTATGAAATTCTAGAGGTCTAACATTGCTAGTCTAAATTTTGTAAAACTGATCACATTTTTGTTGTAAAACTGTCGCTTTTCTCCAACATATCGAATTTATTATTTAGAATTAAACTTTTTGTTCAGAACTGTAACCATCGAAAACTGGAAATTGAGTTTGAGAAACTATCTAACCTAAAAATTTATTATGAATAATAGGAATTTAAATGTTTTCGTTAATAACATAGCAAAAGTCTTGAATTTTTGAAACAGACTTTCGAATTGCGAGGAGCTTTTCTTTAGCCAGCTCTAAAAAGATGATTTGGAAAAAATTTGTGTTTATTATGTAGGTCGATTTGAAATTTATGAACTAATTTTTGTTGTAACTAAATGACATTGGAAAAAAAAAAAAAAAAAAATTCCAGATTTTGGGTACGGGATCCCGGTATTGACATATTTAGTACGAATTTAAGGAAATCTGTTTCCATTACATGAATTGAAAGAAATGTTGCTCATACGCAGCGTTGGCCACATACAATTTTTATTCATTCTTAAGAAAATTGGTTACTCAATGTTTTCTAACTATTGAGATTTTAGTGCTGAAATTTTGATTTCGAATATATATGCAATGAGTTTGACTCAAATAGCTCTACTTGGTTATTTGGTCCGAAAACATCTTCAACTAAAATGTATCTATGCATTAATTTCATACTGAAATATAGATCTTTCTGATATCTTTTAAACTAGCGTTTCGAAGTACCTAAGTGGAAAAATTGCAAAAATTATTGGGGAATTTAAAAAACAGGCTGAAAAATTTAAAACACGTGCTGAAAATGTTGACACAAGTTTTAAAACGATTCCCGATTATGCAGTTTTGTTGCTTAAAAAAATTCTAGTCTCACGAAGTGCAAGTCTCCAGGCGCTTGAAAATTTGGTTGATTTTTGGGATTTTGTTTTTTCATGCAAATTGAATTTCGATGACAAGCTCTTATGGCACAAAATATCGGTGTTTGCTCGGTCAGGCATACTTACTTATGTATGTTGAAAAATCAATAACTCCACTACATTGTATGTATGTAATTGACAATTTTGCATATACATATACATATGTACAGCTTTTTAATGTAAATTACTTAAGCAAGAAATATAGCTACAGAATGCATGGCGGCATGCGTTTATAAATTGCAAGCTCATTACTTATTTCTGTGTCTATATTTAGGTAGATGGAAATGTATATTAAAAAAAACATATCGACATGTTCGACTTATAACAGCAGTTTGCCAAACAGATGCAACAGCCTATACGCAAAAGTTATAGCAACGATCTTACTCTAATCAATCGATCGCAAACACCAAACACTTTTAATGGATCCAGAAATGTGGCTGCACCCGCAGTCGGACTAAATAGCTGGCTGGATATAAAAACGTCAAGTGGACACAGTAGTGCCGCAAGATGAATGACTTCGATGTCTAAATGTTTTTATGTATGTATGTACGTCCGTTTCTATACTAACACAGATCAGATTGTCTGTTGGAATAAGAGGTAGGTATGTATATACCTTATGTGAAAGAAGAATCGTGAGTAAATTTAATAGGAACTGCTCGTCGTAAGGCGACATCCCGAGTTAGTCCAGTCCTGAAACCGTGTTGGTTGAGTGATGGTCCTTCTGTCTGTTCAATTTCCGTGACATAAATAACCTTTCAAAAAGTTTCTCTGCTGTATGGGTCTAAAAAAAACTTCAGTATGCCAATTACTTGGAAAATAGTATATACATAAGTCACATTTATGATATAGTCTACGCAATAAGTTTTTTTTTTTTTGTGGTATTTTAGCGTTTCGATTTATTGTCAAAACAATAAGCATTTACTCTCAAAATAGGTCAAAAGCCAATGACAATTTCTCGCACTGATGCCTTAGAATTCAGAAGAAAACTCCCATACCACTTGACGCAATATTGCATAGCGTTACAAACAAATACATGCATACATATGTACATATTTTATAATTAAATGGCATCCCAAATATGGCTCAATTAAATGAAGAGACATTGAAATATGAAAAATTATATGTCATCATACGAGTAATTTTCGTCCGAAGATGCACGTATCAGATGTCATAATCCCAACTAAAAATGGTGTGAGAGATTATAAGGTATACATATGCAACGCTGCTCGCTTCGTCGAAGATAAGACATAACATAACTTAGATTAAGACATTAGAAAGTCTTGGTTTACATTCCCCGTATATCTCTAGGGAGTGAGATGGAGCTCTATAGTATGTTTGATGAGATCATGCTTTCGACTATAGAAGTCCTTATACAATTTTAAATTTAATTTTGTAATAATTTTCCACAATATTAATAAGAATTAAATAAGTTTCACATTTGTTAGTTGCTATGTAGATGCATACATATGTATATAAGTTACTATATATGGTTGCTTTAATGTGTTTATTATGTTATGGGCATATGTCTCAATCTAGCGAATGATGAGCTATGTTTCAAAGCTGAACTGGAACAGCATAACATAAACTGATCGATTGGCGCGATCAGCAATGTTGATAGAGTGTTTGAAAACATTTTATTTCTGCCGGCAACAACAGCGACACCATCAATTAATTACTCGACTTACATACATATGTACATATGTACATATGTATGTAAGTGCATACATGGGTGCCATATGCTTTATTATGCTCTTGGGGTATAGGCAACCGGCTTCAATACATGCATATACATATGTACATACAGCAATGGTCATAGTCCTACATAAATACACAATGCAAATACAATAACATTACTACAAATGTGTATGTATGTATGTACATGTATATCTGTTTGACCACCAAAAAATATGCGCAAGGAAAAAACTTCAGAGAATAGCTTTAATCTCACTAGAACAGAAATATAAAGTCAAATATAAAGATATAGATAAAGACACAGATAAAGAAAAAAAAAGGTAAAGATGAAGATAAAGATAAAGGTAAAGACACAGATAAATATAAATATAAAGATAAAGATAAATATAAAGATAAAGATAAGGATAAAGATAAATACACAGATAAAGATAAAGACCCAGGTAAAGATAAAGATAAAGATAAAGTTAAAGATAAAGACACAGATAAAGATAAAGATAAATATTAGAATTGTGTGGATCACCAACGAACTAGTTCAGTTGATCCATTACGTTCCTATGCTCCGTGCATTGATATTTTAATTCTGGCACCACTGGTGTAGGTCATTCCCCATCTCACCTTCTGTGTTCGAAAAATTCTCCATGATTTTATTTGTGAAACCAAACTTGTCATCATAGCAGTTTTTCCATGATTTAAATATCTAGGTATACAACTAGATAGATATAAATTCCAGAACCAAAACAACCTAACTGCTATACGACATCAACGAATCAGTTCACATTCGACTATTCGACTAAAAAAATCGCACAACTTCTGCATGCTTCTACACCATTTTTTTGGGGATAAGTGCGTGTCTTCACAATCGTATTGAAATTAATGTAAATCTATAAAACTTTTCTTGATAGCTTCTTTATTTAAAATTTTTTGTTTTTAATTTGTTAGTGTTGTTATTCTTACACAGAGACATTGACAATTTTATAAGTGAATTTACTTTACTCGTTACTTTCAATTGGAGCTCTCCAATTGTGGGGCCATGGATTGGCGTTGCTGTTATTCGCAATTCAGCGGTTGTCGTGATCGGAAGCCCTAAACTCGATATTTCTACGCGTGCGAGAAAAATGTAATACAAAAATAAAATTAAAAAAATATATACATATGTATATCTGATTGAGTCATGTGAATATGAATAAGTTATTTAAAGGATGTGCAAAGCTTTCGTGTTAAATAATTTAATTAAAAGAAAATAAATTTGTTATGAATATAAGTACATAAAAAAGTGTTTGGGTTAAGTTTTTAAATAAATAAATAAAAAAAATTTAAAAAATAAAAAAATCAAAATTATGAAAAAAGGCAAGCGTATAACCACATCCTTGTTCACAGTGGCAGTGCATAAAATATTTAATAATTTTATATACCCAAATATTTTATTTTTATTTATTAAAAAAATTATTTATTGCAGTTCAATAGCTTTCGCATGAGCTTAGTGAAGTGAATTGAAGAAATTGAAGAAGGTTTTCAGTGTTTGCACGGGCTAAAGGATAATTATGTTGCCCGTTCGTTTGTCTTTCGTCTGCGTTACGCTTTTGATTGCAGCTTCAAATGGAGCAACCATAGTAAGTGTGTGTGTCTATAAAGTGTTCAGAAAAAGAAAAAAAATTTAAAAAAGTGAATGCAACTATTAAATTAAAAATTGTGACGACAGACCTAATAAATAAGAACTAGGATTATTGATTTACTGATTAGATGCTTCTTTAAACTGAAAATGAGTATATCAATTGTTTTCAGAGACAAGTAATTAATCATTGATTACCATTAAAAAAAAAAACATTTAAAAAAAATTATAGTTTTTTATGATTAATTACAACAATAAAAACAAATTAAAGAATAACAAAATTCTTTAGAAAAGTAATGAGTACTTTTGATAATTACAGATTTTTTCGTTAAGGCAAATAATAAAAAAATATAATAAAATAAATAAAAAAAACCAGGAATAGCCAACAATTTAAAAAAAAAAACAAGTCAAATAAGAATTAGTGAATAATAATCGAAAGTAATAAATATTTAACTAAAGTAATGATTACTTTACTAAAGTGGTGTTGCCCAATAATTTTGCTCTATAACTTTTGTAGGGAAGTCAATAATAATGCGGTCACCGTGGTGTGAAGGTAGTGTTGTCGGCCTACCACACCGAAGGTCCGGGTTCGAGCCCTGGTACAGGTTACATCAAAAAGTGGTTTGAAAAAGTTTTTTCAAAACGGGGTCGCCCCTCGGCAGTGGTTTGGCAAACTCTCCGAGTGTATTTCTGCCATGAAAGGCTTCTAAGCAAAAATTCATCTGCTTTGTAGATGCCGTTCGGAGTCGGCGAAAAACCGTAGGTCCCGCCAATTTGTAGGAAAAAATTTCAAAAGCGGCACACCACAACTTGGAAGCGAAGCTCGGCGCAAAAATCTCCTAGGAGGTTGATGATATAACTGTTGTATATCGCGCCATATATATATATATATATATATATATAAGTCAATAATAATAATAATTCCCAACGAAAAACCTACCTTTAAATTGAGACATGGAAGCATACAGGCAGCTACTTTTCGAGCTGTCAAAGCTGTCTTTGATCTATGGCAAACGTTAGGAAGGTTCCATACTTCTAAACAAATTTTGTAGTTTGCTGTTAAATTTCCAAAGTGAAATTAATTCCGCTACAATAACATGATTAAATTTGTGCAAAGCTCTGATAAGCCTATTGTCATGTGAAGCGATAACGCATGTCCAATGTAACCAAGGTCAGTTAAGAGCTGTTATTCAAGTCTCAAACTTATTAACTAGAGTGCTTCAACTATGTAGTTGCGGTCTAGATAGGTCACTTCCGTGATGCCAGCGGCGTGTATCGAGGAGACTAAACTTTATTTAAGCTTTTCGCATATACTTTTCAAGGACTCGGTTTTTTCTATGCTCGTCTCAAATCTCTTTGGGACCACGGATATAATCCCCGCTGCACTCGCTTTTTTATAGTTTCGATTTAATATTTCAAAATCTCTATATTACTTTTTGTGCGATTTTAACCCGGTACTAATGCGTTCCCACTCTCTTTTCGATAGTTCAGAACTTTTAGAAAATCTAGACATTCTAGTTTTTTTTGTTTATTTTTTAATTAAAAGAAAAAAGTTAGATTAGCACTTGTCCTTTGAGCCCCATATTATGCTAATACATTTTTGGTCACCCTGGTAGACATATTGGTCGATAACTCTGAAGTCGTTCAAGAAAAATTAAGCCTTATGCTTTTTCTTTTAAATTCCTCCGTGTCGTTGCATTAGAAATAAAACAAACAAAAAATCTTAAATAATAGTTTTACATGTTTTTTTTTAGTAACTTCTATACCAATATTTTTTTGGTCTATTTTAAAATAATCATTCAACGATTGCTCAAATAACCAGGGTAGATTATTCATTATTGTTCATCAAAGTCTGGTTCAAATACAGAAGTTCAACAATTTCATTAAAAAAAGAAAAACTAAATTTGAAACAATAAATGTTTGCTTTGAAAGACAATTTAAATTTTAAATAAAAGAAATGTGCAATGGAAGCCCATTTAAGAAGTAACAAACATTCACAAAGTTATAACTCAACTTTTCCAGTTCAATTCAACAAAAAACTTTTAATAAATAATAAAAATTATTAAAAAAAAACAAAACAACAATAATTTTTGCTACAGAAAAATTATTTATTTGTGGCCTCGAGCTCGTGCCGAACCAGGATTTTTGAAAAATATAAAGGCCGTAATAATTTTTCAGAAAAGTAACTGTACCAAAACAAGAAATGTAGTTTACAAGTTCGAAGAAAGCTGGCACACTTCAAAAATTTTCGAAATTCCAGTCAGGAGGTTTTTAAAATTTATTTCAAAATAGGGCTTTCTTTAAAGACATTTTTTATTATTATTATTATTTTTTTATTGATTTTGTTTGATTGATGAAGTCATGTTTGGGTTACTAGAACTCACATATTCTCACAAACATACATATGTACATACATATTTGTTCAACAATAAGAAAATGAATTTTCTTTCTAATGATGGTGTAAGATCGTCCTTACAGTGGGTAAGCATCCGTTTCAAAATTTCCTACTTAGTTTTTGATCATTTATCGATTTTTCATTTTTTCACTCTTGATGGAAATAACAAATTTTTTAAGGTAGTGGCTTAATAACTTTTTTTATTTGATGCAAGAAGTCCTACGCAAAAGAGAGCGAACTGTCAAGCTCACTACTACTTTATTCAATATACTTTGGTTTTACATAACGCCTTTTTGGCTCCAACCGAAGTAAACTTGCGTGCGTGAGTATCTCTTACACCTACAAACCAGGTGGCAGCTGAGCGTCAATGTCAAATCAATATGTCACGCAAAACAACAAGTGAAAATTGAGTCAAGTTTTTAAACTGCGTTTAATTTAGGTTTTGACAGAAAACTGCCGGTTGGGCTGACACTGAGTGAAATTTCTACAGCAGAAGCCGAGAACTCTCTCACAATCAAATTTGGAAAAGGGCTCTCTCCCTGCAATTTTTACTTTGTAGCCAAAGCGTTTTCAATACAAATTGTTTTTTACTCAAAATTTCAACAAACTAAAAGTCTGAAGTGAGCGAAAACAAAATTAATAAAATATAATTAAAAAAAAATTCAAAACAAAAAAGAAAAATTTTTACACAAAATTTAAAAAATTAAAACAAAAAAAATACAAATATTAAGTTAGCAAAAAACAAAGCAAAAAAAAATTTTTTTTTCCCAAATATAAAAAAAAAATAAAGCAAACACAAAAAAAAAATATATGTAATTGAAAAAAAACATACAACAAAACAAATTTTTTTACCTAAAATTTAAAAAAATTTAAATCAAAAGATTAAAAATGAAAAATAAAAAATAATATTATTAAAAAAAATTCCGAATTGTTTACAAAATTTTAGAAAATTAGGTAATCGTTTACGTGGGGTACCGAGCGCTAATACACAACCAAAAATGTTGAGATATGTATCAGGAGACGCGCTTTGGTCCCAGGAGCATGAATATAACTCCGCTGAACCAATATTTTTAGTAGGTTGCGAGATATTTGAAGTTAAAGTTGAGAATTTTCTGTCATTTTCATGTGGTTGTTGTAATCACATTACCCTGTGAGAAAAGAGGGGCACGCGGAAGGACATCACCGTGGCGGTAGCCACGGCTTTCGGCAACCACCCGGAGTTGGAATGGCGTAGCCCAGGGTTATTTTTTGAAGCGCGGCCGAAGTCCGCCTACGCCGAAAGGTGTTCTGCACATAAAAAACATGGATCGGGCCCCTAAAACTGGGTAATTTTTCGGTTTTTCGCAAATATTTTCAAAAATAATGAAAATATTGGTTGAGCGGAGTTATATTCATGTTCCTGGGATGGAAACGCGTCTTTTGATACCTCTCCCGACATTTTTGGACGCGTATTAGCGCTCGGTACCCCACGTAAACGATTACCGAAAATTAAAACCAAAAAATGAAAAATCTAAAGTTAGCAATTTGTAAGTTATTTTGATAAGATTTTGAATTATGGCCACTTTTGACCCCTTCCTGGCCGACTGTGCAATGGTAAGATCCATATAGTTTTTCTAAATTTTGTAATTGGTTTAGATATTAGAAGAGCTACTTAAGCTTAGGGTTGAGGAGTTGGTGAAAATACCCCAACGAATGCTACCATTTTGTTGTTATTTTCGGGTCAATTCTAGAGTGGTAACAACATTCGTTTTCCCGGCAAATAAATAACTTGGCAACTTTTACACCCTTTTGGTATGCTGCCGGCTTAAGTTGCAGTACAATGTTGTAACCACCAAAATAGGTGGTAACGTCACGTAATCGCGAACAATTGCACGTGTTTTGTAAATATTTTTGGGGACAGAAAATACAACAAATGTTATACACATACCAGTTCACAAGAATTGATAAACAACATAAGCACTTTTTTACGCGAAGTTTCGTGCGCGTTCTTGCATTTGATTCTCTTTTGGGCATTGTTTGTTTTTGACAGCGTTGCCATGCGCGCTAGAATCGCGGGTACATGAACCGCATTGCCGACGGTTGCGACATTAACCCTTGAAAACTAAATAACAGGATTATTAATTTGTGCCATAAAATTCTTATAATTTTAGACTTCAAGAGATGAAAGTACAGCTGAATCAAATTATGATGCCGACAATGACCAATTCGATTTGGACAGATCGAAACGAAGCGGTAGAGGCTAGTAAGTGCTGAAACCTGCAGAGATCGAACTTTTGATTCTAACACAAGTGTTTTTTTTCATTAACCAATTCAAGTTTGCGGGGACAAACACAATCTCAGTATCTCAATTTTGGGAAACCAGAAGAGGATGGCAAAGCGGAGGCAGAGGCTAATGAGCATGGATCAAGAACAACAGTTTGTATGATAATTTAGAGAAATTATATCCTTACATTGAATAATGGAGTAAATGTACCATTTTAGCTGGTAGCCATGGTATGGGACAAGCGCAGAGTCAATTTTCTATGGGGGACTGCAGTGACTGTGCTACAAGTCCGATTTACGGTGAGTGTTTCGTTGCTAAAGTTTTTTGCAGGAATAAATTTATGAAATTAATTATTATTTCCCTCCGTAGAATATCCTGTGGGCTCCCCAGATCCACTCACTTTGGTTAGCGGAGGTGTTGGAGCAAGTGGTAGACCAGATGCATTAACTACTGCACCAGTAACGAGTGGATCGAGTGTTGTTGGAGGTCCTGGGGCTGCAGGAACATTTGGACCAGGTGGAACGTATCAGCCTTCTGGTGCAGGCGCGATTGGCCCGAGACCTGGCATGCGATTCGATGGATCGGCAAGACCTGGAGGACCTTTAGGAGGATATGGACCGGGAATTGGTGTTCAACCGTCGCGCACTGGCGGTGGAGTACCGTCCAGTGGGCCATCCGTTGGTGTAATACAACCAGGTGCTGGATATGGTCCTGGAACTCGAGCTCAACCCGGTGGTTCTGGTAGCGTAGTTGGTGTAGCAACAACAGATGCAAGGTTTAGGCCAGGTGGTGGACTACAGCCTGGTGCGGATTATGGAGCTGGAATTGGTGGTCAGCCCAGTGGTCCTGGTAGTATATCTAGTTCGGGAGGAGTACAACCAGGTACAGTGTATAGACCTGGTGGTGGACTACAGCCTGGTGGCGCATATGGAGCTGGAATTGGTGGTCAGCCAAGTGGTACTGGTGCAAGCGGTCTACCGTCAAGTGGAACGTATAGACCAGGTGCTGGAATTGGTGGTCAGCCAAGTGGTATTGGTGGTATATCGGATGGAGGATATAGACCTGGTACGAGTTATGGTACTGGAATTGGTGGCCAACCAACTGGTCCAGGTGGTAAAGTTGGTGCAGGAGGGATGCCGTCAAATGGAGTATATAGACCAGATGGGGCAGTGCAGCCAGGTGCTGGGCTCCCATCTGGAGAAAGATATGGAGCTGGAATTGGTGGTCAGCCGATGGGTCCTGGTGCAGGCGCTGCACAACCAAGTGGTGTATTAAGGCCGGCTGGTTATGGATCGGGAGGTGCTGCGGACAGATATGGTATTCAAGCTGGCGTGGGATTACGGCCAGGTAGTGGTTTACAACCCGGAGCGGGTTATGGCGGCGCACAAGGAGGTCCAGTAATAGGGCAACAACCTGGAGGTGTATACGATGGTAGACCGAATGTAAGCGGTGTAGGGGGCTTTCCTGTTGGCCCAGATGGCGGAAGAGGAGGCGTTTCTGCAATTGGACATCCGGCCCCAATTCAAAGCGGTTCCCAAATATCGGGCCAACCAGGAATGCCTAGTGGTGTAGATGTGGGTGGAAGATATCAACCTAGTAGTGGCTACGGCACTCAACCAGGGTATGGCGAAGGTAGTCGATTGGGTTCAGCTCAAGGTTATGCACCCTCTGCGGGAGCTCAACCTGGAATAAGTTACATGCCAAGTGGGGTAGCACAAACGAGCGGTACAGGTAGAGTTGATACTGGTGGTATCTATAGGCCACCTGGTGCAGGAGGTCCAGGAGCAAGCATGCAAACAGGTTCACTTTATGGTGGCGATATTCCACCTGGACCGTTTATTCAACCAAGCGCTCCAGGTACAGGCCTTATTCCTGGTCAAGGTTATGGTCCTAGTCCATCACAACCAAGTGGTTTCTATGCACCTACTCAAGGTGGTATATCAAGCGGTACATATTTGCCACCCGGAGCAGGCCTACAACCAGGAACAGGGTTTCACCCTGGCAGCGGGGTACAGCCAGGTGGGATTTATGCTCCGGGAGGACATTTGCAACCCGGCGCAGGTGTTCAACCAGGGACAGGTCAACAACCGGGAACTGGTTATCATCCAGGTTCAGGTCCAGCGAGCTACCTACCAGGAACAGGTTTCCAGCCAGGTGCAGGTCAACAACCCGGAACTAGTTACGGTCCAAATGCAGGTATAGGACCACATGCCGGTTACCCACACTCAGGTGCAGGTCAACAGTATCCAAGTTACGGACAAGGTACAGGTCTACAACCAAGTACAGGATATCAACCTGGAACAAGTCAACAGCAAGGGGGAGGCTTCCAACCTGGAACAAGTCAACAACCAGGAGGAGTTGGATACCAGCCTGGAGCAAGTCAACAGCCAGGGGGAGTTGGTTTCCAACCTGGAACAAGTCAACAACCAGGGGGAGTTGGTTACCAGCCTGGAGCAAGTCAACAGCCAGGGGGAGTTGGTTTCCAGCCTGGAGCAAGTCAACAGCCAGGGGGAGGCTTCCAACCTGGAACAAGTCACCAACCAGGGGGAGTTGGTTACCAGCCTGGAGCAAGTCAACAGCCAGGGGGAGTCGGTTACCAGCCAGGGGGAGGTTTCCAACCTGGAACAAGTCAACAACCAGGAGGAGGCTTCCAACCTGGAACAAGTCAACAACCAGGGGGAGTTGGATACCAGCCTGGAACGAGTCAACAACCAGGGGGCGTTGGTTTCCAACCTGGAACAATTCAACAACCAGGGGGAGTTGGATACCAGCCTGGAACGAGTCAACAACCAGGGGGCGTTGGTTTCCAACCTGGAACAAGTCAACAACCAGGAGGAGGCTTCCAACCTGGAACAAGTCAACAACCAGGGGGAGTTGGATACCAGCCTGGAACTAGTCAACAACCAGGGGGAGTTGGTTTCCAACCTGGAACAATTCAACAACCAGGGGGAGGTTTCCAACCTGGAACAAGTCAACAACCAGGAGGAGGCTTCCAACCTGGAACAAGTCAACAACCAGGGGGAGTTGGATACCAGCCTGGAACTAGTCAACAACCAGGGGGAGTTGGTTTCCAACCTGGAACAATTCAAAAACCAGGGGGAGGTTTCCAACCTGGAACAAGTCAACAACCAGGAGGAGGCTTCCAACCTGGAACAAGTCAACAACCAGGGGGCGCTTTCCAAACAGGAGGTTTACAGCAGGGCACATTTCCACAGCCTGGATTGGGATATGGTCCAGGATACGGTACGCAAACTGCTCGGCAGCCAGGTGTCGGTGATATGTATAGAGGTGGAGTTCAACCTGGTGCCGGCGCAGGCACTGTTGTCCAACAAGGTGGATTATATGGACCTGGCGCAGGAGCATTTGGACCGACCGCAATGGGAACCGGAGTTTTACCTCCAGATGTTGGCACTGCTGGTGTTGGTAGTATTGGTGGTACTGGAGTTTTGCCTGGTGGTGGTGTATCCACAGCACCCGGAGCTGTCGTCTATCCTGGAGCTGTTGGTCCTGGAGCGGGAGCTTTGGGTGAGTATAAGGAGGAAGGTAAATGTCATATCTAATACTTACACACATAGGTATATGTGTGTGTATGTATGTTAATAGATATAGAAATCTTTAAAACATGCGAATTACTCCCTTAAGGTCCAGGCAACTTGGTGACAGCATCTGGTGCCGGCGGGGCAGATGACGCTTTCTCGCAAGCTGAATCTTCAATTAGCGATGGCCAAGCTGCTGCCAGTTCACAAGGCAAGAAAAATGGGGGCACTGCCAAATCTCAAGTATCAGGAACCTATAGCTCAACCGGAACTTTCAGCGCAAGTGCTTCGACATCAGACAGCGATCGTTCGGCCAACGCTCAAGTAAGCGGTAGTAGCGAAGGAGCTATGAGTCAATCACAAGGACAAGGCGGTGCCGCACAATCACAAGCGCAAGTACAAGTCAATGCGAAGAATGGTGGTACTAAGGCCTCCTCACAAAGTGGTGGTATAATTCATCAGAGTCAAAGCGAGGTACACAACTTTTTGGAACTTTTTACAGCAACAATAGCACCTCTCATTTTACCCTTTTGCTAGGTACAAGCTAATGATAAAGGCGGTTTGGCTGACTCACAATCGAGTGGACCCGGACAAACATCATCGCAGGCTCAAATCGGTTTCCGACCCAATCAAGATGGTAGTACAGCGCCAGCTGTGCGTGGTGGTGGCCAAGCGTCCGCACAATCTGGCAGTCACTCGGGTCAAAGTCAATCGCAGATTCAAGGCACATCTAGGTAGGTGGAGGTAACTAAATGAGGCCGTTTGATGTGTGTAAAACTATTTCTTTTCTACAGTTTTGGTGTTTCTTATCATGGAGCTGCTCAGTCTGCTTCCGGTACTAAAGAACAAGTAGCAAGCTATCGTGAACAAAATCGGGAACTATTCCACAGCATAAGCCAATTCGGCAATACGGATGGGTAAGTTAATTGAACTCACGCTATATAATTTAATTGCTAAGATATAAAAACTATTTCCAGAGTTACTGATCGTGTAGATGCCGTATATAGTGGACCCAGTGTAACATCGTTAACTTCGGAAGGTGGCGCCTTACCCGATCTGGATTTGAAAGCTTCCAAGAGTGTTAAAGAAAGTAAGTACCATAGTTTAAGAAATCGTTAAGATCTGCTTAGTAACTGCCTTCAGAGAGTTTCAGCAAGAAATCTTCCATATAGTATTGGATGGATACAAGCCCATGTCTTCCATAGCTAAGCACGTAGAAGGGTCCACAAATTTCTTGGCTGGTTTTACTAAATTGAAGTGTGGGATCAATTACTCTAAGGCTTACCAAGTGATGTCTGGCCTAACTCAAATCTGGATACTGTAAAAGCTTAGACTCTGCTGCTCCAGCCAGTGGCGGATTCAGGATTTTGAGAAGGATGTGGTCCAAATTTTTATGAAATTTCGAGGAAATCTTTTATCCATAGTTTTTGAAAAATGTGACTTTTTGTAATCCGAAGGGGGAAAGTTGGACCCGAAAACACTCCATGGATCCATCTTTGGTTCCAGCTATCTGAAAGATTTAGAGGTACAATTATATAATAATTGTATGATCGGCTGTTCGGCTTTTAAGAGGATAGAATCGAGTCTTCTAAAGATTTAAGCACGGGTAGAAGCTACTTACACTAACAACCTTTGATAGCTTCCCGACATCTATCCAAAGTATATGGTGTACTAAAAGGCTAGGCAAGATCTTTGTATGTACGTCCTGATAAATTATTTTTACTTTTCAGTTGTTAATGCCAACAAAGTAACTGACGATGATTCCGCAATTAACGAGGACGACGAAGACGAGGAACCATACGATGATTACGAAGATGATGATGAATACTATAATGAAAATACATCCAAAATCGATACAAAAGCCGATACTAAAACGGATAGCAGTAAAATTTCAACCGATATACAAAAACCATATCGCACATATTCACAGAAATCACCAACACAAAGTCAACAGGCTGCTGTGCCAAGCTCAACCGATAAATATCTTTTGGTACAAAATCAAAATGGGCGTGTACAAAAATATCCATTCCGTACCACAACTGAAATGGTGCCACGTGGCTTCCGTGGTACCGTTAATGTAGAGAAAAAATTCCACACAAAAGCAGTGAAATCACAAACGACCGATAACGATCTTGATAGTGGCGAAGAACCGCAAAAACTCAACAACAAACATCGTACACCCGATAGTTATGTAACTGTGACGAAATCGGTTACGGGTAGTATGGATAATACGAAGAGTCCACCGCAGGAGAATAAAAATTTCCAATCGACTTATTATACAAAATCATCCACCTGTGGATATTTCACATTCTCCTGCAATATAGTTTATGGTGCGAATGGACGTAGTAAAATTTGTCGTCCGAAAGCACCAACAAATGGCAAATGTTAGTTTTAAATAAAAACAAACTTTATCGATAAATCCGTTACCATACCATACCCCGTTAGTTTTAAGTGTAAGCCATAACTTAACTCAAATGTATTTGTTTCTTAAATCTAACAAAAAACTAATATTATAAATTACTTTAGTTTATTAATTAATATGCCGCAGCGCAAAATAATTCGTCTATTGAAAAGGGTTGAAGCAGGCTCTAGAATTTTCTGTTTTTCTATTTAACTAATACTTAGATACACTGCCAACAGCATAAATCGTTTAGCAGTTATGATAAAAACAAAGTGTGCTTATCGATAACTTTTTTGTAATAAATATAATTGTTATTTTTTAACACGTGACTGTAGTTTTAATGAATATAATAGGCGTCAGCTGGTCGTGGTGATAAAAAAAAATTTTACATAAAAATGCAACAACAACGATTCGAGCCAACTCCAACTGGAATATACACTATTATTTCAATTATCATCTCACCATTGTATTCATAAAACGAATTTCATAATTGTTTAGTGCTAAACAAAAATATTTGTGCCAAGTCTCTTAATGATCCGGAGTCTTCCCACCGAATGGCGGCTAATATTGAGCTGTGCTTCTGTGTAACTAAGCAGCAAAAAGCTCTAAAGGGCTTAAATACGTACCGAGCTTTTCTCCTCTGCTTCAACTTTCACAGAAACGTTGAAATTTGTAGCATACATTTAGGCGCACTGTCAAATTCCGTGCAGCTTCCTTCTGATTTCTGAGCACCTGTTGAAATAATACTTTTTTGGTTGAACTATTTTCGTTTTCGTTGAGTTGTGTGCTGCGGCGTATTTGTTAGGTGCTTGAGATTGCTGACTGACAATATGGAAAATATGAGAATGAGTGATCGTCAAGGACTAAATGATTATGTTTACCGTCATACATACATAGTTTACTTATGCTATAGTAAATTTTTTCAAAGATTTTATGCTTCAAGCAAATGCTGACAATTGGTCTGAGAATGGCAGTTTAACAGGTGAACCATCACAGTTTTGTCAAAGAAAGGCGCTGCGGGACCCATCATAGCTCTGAACTGGTTTCTATAACCTATCAGAGTTATACCCCAAATGTGTCATGATGGACCATAAAAGTGCGGCTGCAGTTCTGGTGAATCTAACATGATCGTCTAGAAGAACTATGATAAGAGAATCGACCCACACCACCTCTGTGCCGATTTCAAAGTAGCTTTAGGACTTGCCTGTATGGCGCGATTAGAGGTGGAAAACTATCGATCGACTATTGATATATGTATACTATCGATGTATGGATACTATCGAGATTTACTTCGCTGGCTTGGTTTGATTATTTACACATATGAGCCATCTTCTTCTCTCAATAAAACACATTGAATGCTTGTAATAATTTGTTGTTTTTTTTTATTATTACTATGTATGCTTTAGTTAAGTTGTTTTTTTTTTCAATAATTATTTTTTTTTCTGTTGCAATAAATATTTTTCTTTCAATTAATTTTTTATTTCAAATCATTTTTTGTTTTAATTTTCTTTTTTTCATATTCATTGTTATGCTTTCAATTTTATTCCATGATTTCAAATACGAATTTATGCGTAAATACATAACACATAGATATTTGACGTAAGTGACATTTTATAAGTCGAGCATTTGAATTTTGTTTTGATACAATTTCCCACACATTCATATTAGACACACACAAATTTTATTTGTTTTGTATTGTTATTATTATTAAGAAATTTGTTAAATTGTTAAATAATTTGTTATTTTGTTGTTGTAGTTAATGCTACAATAAATATAAGTTATAAATTCTGACAACTAACTTACAATTTTTTTGTTTTTGTTTTGTTGTTGTTGTTTGCTGCTAATTGTTTTTTTTTTTTCTAAAAAACTAGCATTCTTAAGTTTTTTTTTTAAGAATTTAGAAAAGACAATTTCATTAAGTGCTACTGCTTTTATTTTTTATTTGTTAATTAATTTGAAATTATTGTGTTGTTGTTATTTGTTTTTTTTTCTTATGACAATTTTCAAGTGTAAAGACACTAAGTTCACAAAATCTTAAATATTTATTTATTTGAAAAATTTTGCAAGTTTTAGTTTTTGCAGTTTTTTGTTTACTTTTGCCTTTATTTTGCAATTTGTTTAAACTTCAGTTTGACAATTATGCTTTTGATCTCATTTCGTTTGTTCTGTTGCTTTATTTTTTATTTTTTATTGTTTTTATTTTTTTATCTTTGCATTAATATAAATATTTTATTTTTTATTTTAAAGGGCGGCTATTTACTTTTGCTTCGTTATTTTCATTTGTTGCTTTATTTGTTTTGTTTTATATTTGTTTTTCACCTACTTATACGCACATATATATATATTTGAAATATTTACTGTGGTGAAAATCGAATTGTATTTATATTTGTTTTTATTTTTTTCTATCGATAATTTGTTTACTTATATGTTTATATAGTTCTTTTAAGTGTATTTTGTGTTGTATAAATTTGTAAACTTTTTCGCCATTAATATTATGTTTTTAATTATTAATAATACGAAATATTTTTTGTGGGGATTTAATGCAAAATAATTTATTTTTATTTTTTGTTGTGATTTTATTGTGGTATATACAATTGCATTCACACTCTAATTATATACATATGTATGTATGTATATGTGATCCCATCATTTTTTTTTTGTTACATAGTTTTTTTGCATTTTACTTTTCTCTAAAGTAATTTTCAACATAGCATACTTTTAGTCGTATATCAGCATTTTTATTATTTAAATAGTACACATAGAATTATTTTAAGACAACGATTAGATAAACATTTCATTGCATTCAAGCATGAACAAATATTAAGAGACTTGTAAAAAATTTGTGTTTGCAATTTTGGAATTTTTGGTATGGTTTTGCATACAAAACAGCTGAGCTTGGCGATGACATAAAATGTTGCTTCCATAAGTTAGTTAAGTTTATACATTTAGGCATTAAAGATAACTTAAATAGCTGTCTTTGTTTTGATATATGTACGTATGTATATTTATTTCCCTCACAAACTAATTTTTAACCATATTTAAAAAATTTAATTCAATTCAATCGTAAATTTAACAAGAGTTTGCCACATAAGAGGGTGGCATACTATAATTAACATTGAAAAAAACAAAAAAAAAAATGCCCATAATTAGTCATCATAACAATGCTAGTTAAATTATTTTCTGCTTGCCAAAACAAATTTTGAAATTGAAAGCAACAAAAATACAAACAGAAAAAAATTATAAGCGCTCACATCATTGCCTGCTTCCTAGCAAGCGACAAGTTCACATTTCATTTTAAAAGAAAATTGTAAATTTTGACAAAAAAAAAAGTTTCATTATCTTTCTATACATAAGTCGCTAAGTGCTTAATTAAGAAAAATTGTTTAATATTAATATATACTTATAAGCATACATGCAAAATAGTAAACTCCTCAAGTTCATAGTACTTTTCATACCGCTTTCTCATATAGTTGCATACTTTCGGGCGCTTAACGTGCAAACACAAATATTACATTTTACTATAGGTTTGGTTTTGTTTTTTCTATATGGAGGACACTAGGGATATTAGGTAATATACAATTTCTCCAAAGCTCCCATTTTTGTTCAATTGTTTATTGTGTTTTTATAATTTCGTTGTTTTACCTAAGGATTTCTTTATGTAGGAGAGGAATAAACATAAATGTGTACTACGCTGAGTGGGCGTTTCCTTTCTCTCGTGCTTTTATTTTCTTAATATTATTAAAATATCATATAGCGTTGCTAAATGTTTTAGTTTTTTGAAGCTACATATTTTCTTTTTCGCTTTCTTCGTTGGCTCAAATTATTTTTGGTGGTTTTTATTTGTGTAAAGAAACCTCCATGGAGCACAAATAGATGACATTTATACAATGTGTTACATATCAATTTAATTTAATTTGTTTAATCTTTTCACAAACCATAGCATAGCTGTGGCAATAAGGGAAAAAAGCCAAACTCAAGTTTGAAGTAAGCGTTGTGACATCCCGCAACCTTAGACACAAACCCTCATGTTGAAATTCAAACTCCGTCTTAGACATACATACAATGTATTTTAAGTTGACTATGACAGACATGAAAACTTTATTTTAATTGGACTATGGGCCAGTCTACGTAACTAGCATAGTTTTTTGTATAGCATACTCATAGGAGTTGAAAAAAAAACACATGCGGATCGTATCCATTTTGGTAGAAAAAGGTTTAATGTGTACAATGTGAACTGCTCATGCCATATAAAAGTATCAGAATTGGCAACAGTCGCATGCTACTTTTGTGACTTATCTCTATTATCTACTAAATATTTACCCGACAAAAGTGTTTGTATTAGTAATTTTTTGTTTGTTTTGTTTTTATGTATCTAATTAGTTACAGAGGCATGTGTAATGCATTACCAATTTCATAAAGATTATATGCAATAATTTTAAATGTATTTATTATATAATACTAATTATCATAAATATTGTACCAATCCATTTACGTTACATTTTGCTATTACTACATGCATACATATTTATTTAAATTTATATTAACACACACACATATGCAGCATTATGCATTACATTTTTTATGCAATAGTAAATAGTAATTAAAAAAATTTTTTTTTTGTTTTAACTTTTAATAATTTGCTTGTTTACATTTTTTGTTTATATATTTTAATAAATAATTTTTTGTATTTTAATATATTTCATTTCATATATGTACATACATATGTATGTATGTATATACATACTTTGTGCTTTGTTGGATTCTACAATTTTTTTGTTTTCATTACATAATTTTATCATCAAAAAAGGTACCATAATTGAGTTTTTTGTTGTTAATTTTTTTTGTTTGTTTGCTAATTCTTATAATTATATGCTTGCAAATACTTATTGTACATATTAATTTTTGTTTTGTTTTTTGTTGTTGTTGTTGTTGTCGTTTTGTTGTTTTTTTTTTACTAATTTTATAGGTAGGAGTGATACTATGTAGTCTTATAAATTTCACACATCAACATTATTATGTATTTTGTATTTTGTATTTTCTGTTTTTGTTTTTGTTCACATTCTTATCATATGTGTATAAGGCTATATTTATTAATTAGTATATATATGTATTTCTTTTACTATGTTATTTATTTAACAGCTACATTGTATTTAAGTAATATTGTAAGTGTATGTACTATGCAATCAATGTAAGCTTATCATTAAAATTAGTAAGTTTCATTACAAAAAAAAATGTTATTAAACATCTACGTAAGTCACAGTTGAGTATGTATGTACATAAGTATGTACTATGTATAAAATTTTATTATTTAATTTTGCATGTTTTTATTTTTGTGGAAATAAGTGTAAAAGTTAAATTTAGTAACACATAAAAGATATTTATTAATGTGTAAGACAGCATAATACTTGTGGACTATGTACAGTAATGGTCGGACAAAGACTAGCTAGTAGAGCACTAGAACCGTGTTTTGGAGCTGGTTTCACAAATATGTTAAGAATTTTTGTCTTTAAAACCTTAGCGTTTTTTTTTAAATAAGGAAACTCATTTCAAAATGATGCTCCGGCGTGCATACCATCGTGCTACAACCCACTGCTTCAAATAAAATAATAATTCATATTTGTATCTCCAATTAAGCGAGGCCAAGATACACAACAAAAAAAAACCTCATTGGAGTAAAAATTATAATTTTCAACCGTTTGGGGCTTTCCAATCCATTCTCAATCTTTTCATTGACTCTTCGTATTGTCTGTGCTTTATCGGCAAATACTAAATCTCTGATTTAATCACCATCAACTATCCAACTTTTGTTAAAAAAAAAAAAAAACAATTTAAGCGCTTACTATTGCATATAAATTACAAATCTTAGGAAACATGGTAAATTATAGAATTTTGCAAGATTACTGTAAAATTCGATCAGCTGTTTTATGAAGTAGCCATACGTTTTAAAAAAACTTAAGTGAATTTTAACTTCAAAGTTGCCAGATAAAAGCTAAAAAACTGTTCTTTACGACGGTTAATGGTAGATGATGGTTAACAATAAAAGGGACTTTTTTTGCTTTAATTTTGAATAGCACTGAGGAAAATAGGAGTCAACATTTTTTTTAAAAGATCGAACTTGACGAAAGACATTATCAGGCTTCACTCATTTGAATGTATCGAAATATGGAATGAATTTGAATTCAAATGGAACTCCATGTAAATAAAGCGCCGAAATTATTAATTTGAGTTGATTTGAGATAAAATGTAACATCAAATAAAAATTTTAAATGCTGAACGTAATAAAATTCCACTCAAAAAGAAAATGCTGGTAGTAGGAAGAATGAAATTTAATGTCTAGTGGAATGCCTACCATAACAATCTGTCCATGTATGATACACACATTCATATGTAAGTAAAAAGTGTTACCACTAAGCAATGCTGAATTTTAGTGTCTCAAATTCAAAAGTTTCTTAGCGTTAATATTTATTTTGTTGGTAAATATCTCTTTTTGTTTTAAGATCTAATTTGTTTTTAATTTGTAATTTTTTTTGTTTTATTTTTTTGACTAAATATGTAATTAAATTTTTATTCCAGTGGAAATTTTTGAATCTTAAAATGTATTTTTTTTTGTGTATTTTTGTTTTTGTTGGACGGGTATTACATCAATCTTGTTTGTAACTGTATCTAACTATATAGATATATATACATATGTGTTTATATGTATATATATTTATTAGGTGCCATTGAAATATGCCAAACACTACATTTTAATATACATACATATATACCGTATTTACTTTTAAAAATTTTTTTCTTTTTTTATTAATACATAAATATGTATACTCCAGTTTAATTCGCCTTTTTTCTAGTTGAAATATATTTAAATTATTTTATTAATTTTTTTCTGCTAAATTGTATTTATTTTCCGTTGCTTTTCTATTATTATTTTTTATTGTGCTTTGTTTTTTTGAGTTAAAATAAATTGTTTCTTCTTCTTCTCGTGTTTCTTAGTAATATTAAGTATGTATATATCAACTATTTGGTGTTGCTGTTCTTGTTTAATTATGTTGTTGTTGTTGGTCTGTTCAAATTTGAAATTCATATATGCAATTAATTTTTTTTTTTTTTTTGTTCATTAAATATGTATAATTTTCCAATTTTTTATGTATATTTTTTGCTTTTTTTATTTTACCTTAAATGCACAAAATTGCGTAATGAAACACATTCGAAGCAATGAAATTAATCACTTGAAGCTCATAAATTTGTGTCGCTTTTGACGGCAATAACGCTGTGCTTGAGAAATAAACAGTTAGCTTGAATAATTCGTGCAAAGTGTCACAGTGACTTGCATAATCAGCGCTTAATTAACGGTTATGAATTTGTTGTTGACGTCCGAACTAACTCTGCTAGAGATGTAACCTCGCTGTTGTTATTATTATTTTTTTTTTGAGCTAGCACAGTGTTATTGTTATATAAAATTATTAATATGCTGTTGCGAAATTACAATTATTTGCACATATTTAATAAAATTTTAATTTTTTAATTTAAATTTGAAATTTTTTAATTTTTTTAAAGCCGTGTGTTGCAGTAATTTTAATTGTTTTCTCTTTTTTTTTTTGTTGGTTGTCACTAAGTTTTTGGTTTTGCTTGTTTTGTTTAAATTACTTGAGGGCTATATTTTTTTAACGCTTTGTTGTTACTTGGTGGGATAAACATTTAGTGAGTGACGTACATATTTAAATATTTTTTATTATTGATTTACTTTCACAAAGTTTTGTTAGACTTATTTTTTCAATCTCAATTATTTACTAAATCTACACGGCAGCTGTACTACGCACCGAAACTATTTATCCTTACCATTATAAAATCGAAAGTTTTTGTTTTGTGAAAAAAAAAAATATTTTTAAATATATATATATTTAAATATTTAAAAATATTTTTATTATGAGTAATAGTTTGTATGAAATGAAAAACAAAAAAATTTAAATGTAATTGCCAAAATTGACAAAATCCGCAGCCATGTGTCAGAATCAGCTGATTTCCTTGTTGGCGAAAATCGTAATCATCATAGCTTTTATGATTTATGTTATCGATTATTGGAGCCATTCCATTGAGCAACATTTCGGTTTTTCTTTGAATGATTGGCTAGTTAAGAATCGTTAAGACCATTATAACTGGTCTAAGTTGTCAAGGTTGATATGGGGTTTGTTGGTACTAAACTCATTTTATACCACAACCACATTAGATACTTTACCTTATAGACAAATTCCTAAATACAATTGCTTTCTGGTGCGGGGGAAATTAAAAAAAAAAATTAAATCAGCACACCACCCTGTGGCACAATTTGTTTGAGCAAATATCTTGCTACCCTACAACATCCACAGAACGAATTTGACAAAGCATTTTTTTGGTTAACTGGAGGAGGATCAGATGATCAGCTGTATATTCGAAAATGATTATCTCTTTTTTTTTAAACTTCGTTTCAAGAATTTTTGTATCTCAGAACTTGTTCACATTTTCAGCTGAAATAAGAGATGGTTTGAAATTCTGAGACCGGGGTTTGTGTTTTTTTTTTAACAGAAAGGTGATTTTTGAATTCGAAAACAGCAAACAGACAATTTCTAGAAGTTGATGAGAAAGTAAAAAACCGCATGAAAGTTAAAACTTAAATAAAACAAACAAAAATTTTAAATTTGCTGCATTGAAATTATATATTTAATATTTTTTAGTTGAATAATTATTTCGTTTCGTTTTTTTTTTGTTTTTTTTTTTTGCTTTTTTCAAAATATTTTTTCCAGTATACATAAGACAATTAAAATAAGAATTAAATTTATTATTTGCATATGCATGTGTTAACATATTTATATATGTATGTATACTAGGTATATTTTATATATGCCATATATGTATGTAAGTGTGATAAAAAGTAAACATATTCCATATTAGATTATATAGATATAGTAAATATGTAATTAAGCCTGCCTTTGTATTTAAAACATATGTATGTAAGTATGTATGTATATACATATGTAGTATTTTGATATATGAGTGATAGTGAGTTTTGATTGATTGATTGATTGATTAAAAAGTACAAAATAATTTGTAAATTATATATGTATATGTATGTACTATATATTAATTATATAAGTTTGTTTAAATATTTTGTTTGTAGTTACATTTATATATTTGTATGCATGTATTTATGTATATAGTACGTAAAGCAATCATAGATAATTAATATAATTATAATTAAGATATACATACATTTATAAACATAGCATTTAAAGTATACAAATATCAAAAGCGCACTACATACTATTTAGTACAATCAATAAAAATTACATACATACATACATACATATATGAATACACTCTTTATGTTGTATATTGACGACTTTATGTCCCATATGATTTCATTTATGTTTTGCATAATATGAAAAGAAAATTTAAATTATTATTAAAAACTTTTTAATTTCTTAAAATTTTATTGTTTTTATGTTTGTTAAAATTTGCTGGTTTTCAATTACTAAAGTTTTTATATAGCATAAATTGGTCAATACTTTTGCGTTTTTTTGAATGAGTCACAAATTATAAAGAAATATGGGTTGTATATAAAATTTTAGTATCTTAAAATAAATTTCGTTGCGTATGCAAAATTGAAGTCAAAAGTGCGTAACATATGCTTGCTAAAGACATTTTGCAAAAATTTTAAATTCAATTTTTTTTTTTTGATTTTGCTAAATTTTATTTTAGGTTATGTTATGCGTTTTTGTTATACAATCAGTTTCTGTT
This sequence comes from Sphenella marginata, assembly GCA_951509765.1. Lineage (NCBI taxonomy): Eukaryota > Metazoa > Arthropoda > Insecta > Diptera > Tephritidae > Sphenella > Sphenella marginata. Next base: position 18,916,662 of record OX608082.1, read on the forward strand.
GTTAACTATGTTCTCCTTAGTTATTTATCTGATTTTATGTTATGTTGTTTTGTGTTATTGTTTTATGCTACCACTATGTTATGCCATTTGGTTATGATTATTTTTTTCATATTATTTTTTACATACATTTTTTCTTTTATTTAGCTTTATTTGTTTAAATTTCAATACAAGAATGTGTGTCTCGGTATTTTTATTTATATCATTTTTAATTTTATATTTTTATTTATTTTTGTTTTTATTACTTTTTTTTGTGTTAGCCTTCAAATGTATTAAAAATCTTTTAATAATGTGACATTAATAGATATTGTAAGAAACAGTAATTACAACAAACATAAATAAGATTATTTTAAATTTTTTTTTATTTCATATTCATATTCATTTATTTTATTTCAATGGCTTCGTGCTACATCATCCTGCCTGTTCGAAAACTCCCTAGTCCGGCAAATGCCCACTGCCTCAGAACTTCGATCTTAACACCGTAAAATAGCGTTTCTTGAACAAATTCTGATATACGAGTGTTTCTCAAGCAAATTCAGCGTTGGAACATTTTTGAAACGGCCGCTGAGACAGCGTACAAATACACTCGACAGAATTTTAAATTAAATTCGATAAATTTTTGCTTGATCTGACAAAACTGGAGCAGCGGTTTTAAACATTAAGTCGATGGCAGAGCAAATTTGTTAAAGATTTGATTGTGAATGTGAATTAATTTCTTACATATTTGCTCACATTTGAATCAGCTTATAGAATAGCGCAACAGAACAGTTTTGCATCGGCGCTCAAATATTTTTTTGAAATAAATAGCAGAAACAAATTTCTTTGAGCTTGTTATTTATTACCTTTAGATTTTTAATTTCACATAGCTTGTTTATTTTTTTCAATTATTATCGCTTGCAAAAATATTTATATTAAATGAAAGCCATTGAAAAAGTATTGTACTGAAAATTTGTGTGATTTTTGTTTTGTTTTTCAAGTATACATATATTAGATGCAATAATTTCCACATTGTTTACTTTACACTAATACATACATATGTATATATTTGTTGTTGATTTCTAATTCTACATTAAACATCTATTCAGGTTAATCAAAGTTGAATCGTGTGTAATAGTTTTAAAAGACAGCCTATAAAATTTTCATATACATACATATGCATGTGTGTGTGTGTGCCTACCATCCAAGTAGCTTTAGCAATTATATTACATACATAGATATTTATTTATTTATTAAATTTTTTATTTATTTATTTAGTATTTCATTTGTTTATTAAATTTTTTGTTTATTAATGCAATTTTTATCATTTAAAAATTTTTTGCTTTTGTTCAAATAGCTGTAGCTTTGTTTAAGAAATTCCATTCACAACACATTTAAATAGATTAAAGTTTTATTTATTTAAATTATTTTTCTATAAACTTTTTCATCATTTTTTTTTTCTCATATAATGTTATGCACATACATATGCGTTTCTTCTCTAATTTATAAGTATTTAATTACAGCTACGAGTAAATTCAAATTTTTATTACATTTGTAATGTTTCCCTATTTATTTTTGCGGTTTTATTTAACGTTAGTAATTTTTTTTTTTTTCGATTTCATGGTCCATATATAAAAAAAAAGTGTGCTTAAAATTTTATCGCGCGCAACTGTGGGCAGAGAAAAAATGCGAATATGTCAGTAATATATGGTTGGCTTAATTCGAGATAGAACAGTTTTGAATTCGCAATTGAAATATGAAATCTCTTGTAAAACCATTATTACCAGCTTTGCGACCAACAGTTAAGAGATAGCGACTTGCAAATAATTACTAGAATTCGAACATTCTCATTTAAAACATCTATTTTCGAATACTCAAACTAAACGAAATCAATACTTTGGTACAATATTTTTACTACTATTTGTTGAGTGAAGAGAACTGAATGTATTAGTCGTTTTTAAAACGGTATCTGAAACGAGTACCAAATGAGTACTGCCTATTATGTATCGCATCAAAAAAGTATTTAATTACCCACAGTGGCATGCAAAAATATATAAAAGAAAATTACACTTCCAAATAGTAAAAGTAGAGTTGAGTGCCACCAAACAAACAAAAAGTACTTAGTTTCCAAGAGGTAAAAAAAGGTAGTCTTGCGTCAAGTTAAGCATAAAAGTCAAGTTTCATAAAATAACATTTTTAAAATAAATTTTAGCATTCGAAATTTCGATGAGCATTTTCGAGCTTCAAGTCAAAAATAAAAGTCAAGTTTCATAAATTAGCATTTTCAAAATGAAACTTTGGCATTCGAAGTTTCGAAGTGATATTTTCGAAAATGAAATTTTGAGCTTTAAGTGACAAATAGAAGTAAACAATACTACTTTCACTTTCAACTTTTAAAACCTGAAACTTCGGAATAGGCTTTTAAATATTTGACTTGACAAACCAATTTAAACTTTTTTGAATTGAAATGTCAAAGTAACTTCCTGTGATGGCGACAATTTGCTTTACGGGGTACACTCTCTATTGGCAACTGCAGCTGTATCACAAAGCGAAAATTATGCATCGACAATTGAGAGCAGCGTTGCTTACATTTGAGTGTTTAGTAAGTATTATTTATTTAATTTTTGTTTGTTAATTTTGTTACATTTTTATTCGTTTAAGTTTTTTTTTTCTAAGTATTTTGTATAAGAGTTGCACTAATACTACAATGTTTGTTTTTCTTTTTTCAATAAAAATGTATATAAAGTTTTCTTTGCTTTCTTAGTATGTATGTATCTAAGTATGTATGTATTCATACAATAAGTATATAATATTTATATATTAGTCTCAATAAATTTTTTGTTTGTAACTGTTTAGTATTAACGTTTTTGTATTTATTTAATTTTTTTTTCCATAATTTTTATTTATTTATATCTATATATTAAATATGCTTGCATTGTATTGCATTTACTATGTATGTATGGGTGTATGTATGTATGTATAACCATTTAAAAACTACATCACAATAATTATAAGCTAAGTGTGTGTTTATTTAATTCTTAGATTTTGTTATTGTATTGTTTAATATTTATTCAATTAGTGTTTTACAACTTGCAAATTTGCTTTTTACTTTGTTTGTTTTCGTGCATTAGTCACATGTTTTTGTTTTGTGCACGAAATTCTTAATTTCACATTTTTTTGTTTAACTTTATTTGTCGCCTTCTTATTCTTATTGAAACTTCTTTTGTTACATATCATACTAATTTTTTATATTTTTTGTTTTGTTAAATATCTAAGCTGTATGCATTGCAAAATTTTTACACTTTAGTTTTTCAATTAACCCTTTAATGAAGGTTTGTATGATTCGTGCACATTTGAAAAATTAAAATAAATTTGCATTAAAATAGTTTTTGTAGTGTTGTTATATTATTAATTATATACTTGTTTATACATACATAAATTTTATTAATACGAAAATATATTTGAAGCAAAAACTATTCTGATAATAAGCAATTGTAGATAATTTGGTTGAATTAATTGTAGGGTTATGTACAGAGCGGTGGGGGTTACTATGTATCGTGTTGCGAAACCAAATGTGATTCGACTGCTGTCAAATTGCAAATTTTTTTCCAAATGCGAAAAAAATATAATTGGCATCATGATGCACAGTAACTACCCTGAGCCATTTCGCTATCTGTCTTAGAAATGTTGTTGACGATATTCTAAAAAGTTTTACTGGTCACACCAAATCTTTTCTGCGACAGTCGGGCATGTACCGTTAGGAAATACTTAAGCGTGCCGCAAAGAACTGTCACTTTCGGACAACACTCCTCAAAACCTTCGTGGAGACGATATCCTCTCCATTTCATCCGATGCACTGTCTACCATCTACAGGAGTAATTCCTTTCGAAACTAATTTCGCAAAACTTCGTACTGTACTATTGTTTATAAGTGTGTTGGAATCTAGACTTTCATTGTTGTAACCAGAGTGCTTTCCAGCTAATCAAGTCTACATATTAAAACGAATTACATAATTGTAATGCATATTAAAATAAAAACATATGCATACGTGAGTTGTAGGTATTTTATATTTTTCGTGTTATTTAATAGAAAAATGTGAATTGATTCTTTTTTTACTTTTAATTAAATGTATATAATAGTCTAAAGCATATCTGCCTCGTGGCATATAAAGATTATTATAGCATATGAATAATATATTCAAAAACATACACAAGTAAATATTATAAGCTTAAGTTTAAATTAGTATAGAAAATAACGTGTTTAATAATTTCAACCCAATTAGTTTGTTATGCAATGAGAATTAAATTTTATAAACTAAAAACTATACATTTATTTACGATAAACGTTTGTCTGTTTGTAAAAATATACAAATGTGCAGTACATTACATTTCATAGGCAAAACAAAAAAAAAAAAACTCGATAACCTTCTCATCACCTACCCCCTATGACAGACACGTATCAAAAACATTTAAATATTTATACATATAAAACTTATACGGTAAATAAACAAAATTGTTAATTGACAATCAAATACAATACATTAATTTGTTAAATTTTATAAGCGACAACAACGTACATCAATGACAACCAAATATTATCTATGTATATACAAAACATAATTATAAATATCAGCGTATGTGTGTTTTTTCTCGTATATTGTGCATATTGAAAATAATATGTATATGATAGTTTTATTTGTTCGCACTTCTTTATAATGTAATGCTTGTTACTTAATATATCTACATACTTGGTCATTGTATGTTTCATTCTCAACTTTAATTTCCTTACAGAGCCTCATCGTTTTATATAAAGACAATAAATTTTGCAATGTTCTCTCATGCTATATATGTACATGTTATATGCACTTTTATTTCACCATAAAAACAAGTATTTATTTTTCTTTTGCGTCTTTTTGTTTGACATTGTTTTATAGATTTTTTATTACAAACTCATACGTGTGTGTTGATTTAAAATATATGTACAATTTCTTCTTTATGAAAACCTTATTCTAAATGTTAATATACGCAGCTTTTTAGTTGTACAACTGAATAGAAAATATGAAAAATTTTGTAAAACTAAGGTTTATTTATTCGTTTATAATAAAACAAAATTTTACGTTTTAATTCAAAAAAATATTGTGTCGAATAGTTGTTTTACAGGTAATTGTTAGAATAAATTAAAATTAATTTTAAAAGTATACTTTTTGTATAGCGTATTTCAATTTTAAATTGTTACATTGAAAAGTAATATATGTATTTAAATTTTTTTTTAAAGTTGATAAAAAAATATACATGCATATTTTAAAAGAAAATTTTCAAACGGCCTCAAGTATTTGATATGTGTTGCAAATCAGCCCTGAATTCTCAAATAGAAATTTGTTTTAAAACCGGATTGTAAATACTGGTTAGACTTATATCCAGTGATACTAATAAAATTTGCGCTTCTACAACAACATAGTTAATATTTTTGATGCCTTATTATTTTATAGCGAGTAGTGATTTAATTCAAAGAAATAATAATAAATAAAAAAAATAATCAGCCTCATTGTAAATTTCATGGGAACAAATCTCCCAAAAATTTTTAATGGGAAAAACTAACAATTTTTCCACTTTGGTTTTGTTTCCCCATTACAAATTTTTGGAAGTTTTGTTCCCATGAAATTTACAATAAGGCTGAATAATAAATGATTAATTTTGCATAATTTTTAGTAAAAGTACAGTTTTGTAAAAAAGTGTTAGTTTATTATTATAAAAAATGTCCCTTTTCTTGAACTAATATAGAAATTAAATTAATAAGCTTTATATCCTAAACTGTGTTGTTCATTTAACTTAAATAAAAATTTTGATGTTTGTTAAATTATAATTACATGTTAAATACATGCGAAAAGTTGAAATTTAGCAGTTCATTTTGACATAAGAAAACAGTATAAAATGGTCAAATATATAGATATATATTCATGATTTATTATTAATATTTTTTAATATTAAATGTAATTGAATGCTCGTTAATGTAATACAAATAAAGTGTGCCTTTTACATAACTTTTAAAAGTTTGCTAATTCATCATTGCATGAAATTTTCGCATGCTTTAATATGCGAGAGCACTTTACAAATGTGTGCCTCAATTGTTTTGTCTTTATTAAACTGTAACGTTTGTTAGATTTAAGAAATATTAACTAACCGGCTAATAATAAAGATGTTAAAACTATTTTTTTCTTTTGCTTAATAAAACTACGTAGTTTTAGTTAATTTTGGTAATTAACTTAGGGGGCTGGTGGTTACGTTGGTGTTGTAGGTTGCGAGCGTATATAAGTTACATTCATATGTGTTCTTTGCACATACTATTTGTGTGTATTGTTATTTAACATCATATTTTTTTCTCATTTTCTTTTAAAGTACATTGTTACAATAATCACTAATTAGTTGTCTGTTTTTTTCCACTTACAAAATTATGTTGTTGTAGTTAAACATATTCAATATAACAAAATATAATGTTCCTACTACAATGATAATAATAATAATAATAAGAATAATTGTTACAAGAGCAATAAACATTAAATTGTGATACCAATATGTATAATGTGTGTATATCTTTTATTTTCTGCTTGTTCTAAAGATGTTACAAGTAATAGTGAATTATTTATGCATATATGTTTGTATTGTTTTAATAATTATAAGAAAGAAAAAATATTTAGGCCATTCCATGAACAATAGACCAAGAGTCTGCCAATTCTTGTATCAAGTCTCATTTAATCGGGAACTGTATTACAGACCAATCGTTATCTATCGCACAACAAAATACGACCAGAGTTATAACACGATACCTAATCCCTCTTCTAATACCACCACGTCTTTGGTAAGATTTCATAAAACATATTTGCAAATCTATTTTCGGATAAACGATTGGTAAGTTTCTAAGTGAAAAGCATTCAAACATTGAATCCAATTTCAATACAATATGTAAAGTTTTATAAAAATATTTTTGAACAAAATTCGATTGAAATTGCAAGTATAGAATTGTAGACACTGGCCGATTAAGCATGGAGATAAGCACATATATGTACTTACGTAAGTATGCGTGTTAGCTTCTATATAAATGTTTTAATGAGCATTATTATTGTTGCTCTCACAAATATGTATTTTATAAATTTTGTTTGATTAAATTATTATTTGCATTTTATTAATGTTTGCAGCTATTATATGTATATATTTTGTGTACGAAAATTACATGGTAACACTTGGATATTTTTCTAAAACTTTTGCTCATCTAAATAATAATAATAATAAAAATACACACAAATACCAAGTTTGTTGTAGATATACATACATTTATGTACGGAGATGTTTCTACAAGTGTATACGTTTAGTTTATAGCTGTTTATGTGTCTCTTTGTAATATATTAAAGTAACTGTCTAATTCTATGCATTAATATATATTTTGTAGTTGCAGGAATAACAAATATATTCCAAATTCACATAAACTAAGCATAATTTTCTTATTGAAAAATGTTTAAAAAATGTTGCATTCAAATCTACATACAAGTATATACAAACGAGTGAATGATATTCACAATCTCTCAATTCGTACGAGTGTGAATTCTAAATTGATACATTTTTTTTTTGTATTTTTTGTCTAAGCAGCTAATACTATGACCCAGCATTAAGCCGCTGTACGCTGTACGCTTTTTTTTCTTTTTGTTTACAATTACTCATTAGGAAAAATATTTGTTGCCGTTACATTTTCTAGAAGTTTGTCGAGAATTGATGCTGGCAACGTAGTTGTATGTGTAGTTGCAGCAGCAGTAGCCGGTGTTACGACTGCCTTCTTGTGCTGCAATATGTTGTTGTTGAAATTGTTGTAATTTATAGTTTGTTGCATAAGCATAAACCACCAGCGTGTGAAATATAAATTTTTATTATTCGCTTCTGATGCCGCCAATGATTCTGTGTGGACATCACCAGCTGCTGTTGTAGTATTTGATGAATCTATTAAATTCAAATCACGCTGTTTTTGTTGTCGATTTTCTTGTATTTGTTGAAGCAGCGACATTTGAAATTGTTGCTGCAGGTCATCCATGTTCCTGTTATTGTTGTTATTGTAATTAAAGTCACCCTTACTGCTTTTGGTTTTCTTAATAGTTCTGCTGCTGTGACTGTTGCTGCCAACATAATCAGTTAAAAACGATCTACATTGAGGACATCAAGTAAAAATATAGGAAAAAATATATAGAGTTTAGTAAAGAACAATTCAACATTATTTAAACAAAAACACTTTATTTTGAATTAAATTAAACTTATTCATTTCGTTTGTTTGACTCACTCGAGTGTTTAAACCAGTTTACTCTCCACCGTACCATATGTTTGTCGGTGCATAATGTGCATGCTTGCTGGCAGCAACTTGTGCCGGACTTAATGGACCAAATTGGCTGTATTGGGTGGGAAAGTGTATGTGGGCGGGCAATGGATGCGATGGTATAACCTGTTTGAATAGAAAAAAATCTATTAAAGCACTTAGTTTAACTTTATATATTACGTCCAAGCGTGCGTTCCTTATGTACTAAGCTGTGGAGAGCCTGTAAACATGTAAGAAGGTTTATTTTCATTGCGTGCTCTCTCCGCTATAATATGACTTGTACCAAGTCTCATTACTCTACCTTTTACGGGGTTCCGAAGTATTATCAGGCAAACTTTTAAAACTTGTTCCCTCACCCCCATTTTCCGTCATTTTACAAAAGTTATTGGTAGGAGTCAAGTCAATATAACTACAATATTCTATCACATCATCAGTTAATTATCTTATTTAATATATTTTCGATATCGAAAATAAGGGCTGCTGATAGCCGATTTGGAGCATTTTCAATAACAACCTTCTCGGGTTAAGGGTGACCTGAGTATTAAATTTTGTTGGAATATTATCTTTTTACCCCCGTCACCATTCCTTTATGCAGCTATAAAGTCCCCCCAGAGTAATAATACGCAGTGTACTAGAAAGCTGGGCATAGAAAGCTTAAAAACTTAAACTAGTCTTCGCCAACTCACCTGACGACTTGAGCTATTATGAGCTGGTGGCGGTGCAACTGCAGCACGATTATAGGCATATGTTGGTGTGGCCTGCGAAACAAATACTGTGGGACGACGATACATATCTCCTTGTGCATAAATATCCGGTTGTAACATTACTGTCGTAGCAGTAGACGGCGAACCGCCCAACGGAGTGTTCGCTTGATGTTGATGATGTGGCGGTGGCGGCTGCTGTTGTGATTGTTGCTGTTGTGGTGCAGAAGGCGCAACAACCTGTACAGCTGTATGTGTTTGTTGTTGACGATGATACATTTGTGGTGCCCCCCAAGATGGTGGTCCTGCAGCAGCACCAACAGCCACTCCACCACCACCGCTAATAGCAGCCGATGATGAACTCTTCGAATGTGCTAAAGGAGGTGCAGCGGCAGCTGCAGCTGTCGATGATGATGATGACGAATGTTGTACATAAGCCGAACCTGGAGCACCTGATGGGGCTGTGGAGGTCACTTCACGTTTATGATGTGCTGGTGGTGCCTGTGTTGCAGCAGCTGCCCACGACGAACGTTTATTGTCGACAACTACTGTGTTGGGTTGCTGAGGAGGATATTCGTAAAATTCGGCTGGTTCCTGCTTGGTTGGCAAATGTGGCAAACTAGCTGCTTGATTGCTTAAGCTGCTGCTGCTACCGTTAGTGCAGCTAGTCCCACTATTACCACCTCCGTTATTGTAACAATCATTTTGAGCCATGGCTAATATACGTTTCTTTTGCGATTGTCCTGGTTCATATTTAATACTCGGTTGCTGTTGCTGTTGGGGCTGTGAAGCAGACTGTTGGTATTGTTGTTGCTGCTGGGGCGGCGGTGGAGGTGCGTGTTGGGTCTGTGCAATTGGTTGCTGATGTTGATGTTGCTGCTGCTGTACTGGTTGTTGTTGCTGATGCTGTTGATGATGTTGATGCTGATGATGATGGTGCGATGTTGATGATGATTGTATTTGTTGATGCTGATGCTGTTGTTGTTGCCTTGGACTATTACCGCCACTATGCACATGATGACTTCCACGTCGACGGACCTCATCTGTATCATTGTCACCACCTAGGGTTACGCATGGGATTACTAATTGTACATGTTTGCTGTGTCGATGAGCAATGCTTGATGAGGATGTGGAGGATGAGGAGGAAGATAGTATAGGTGGATAGGAGGAATTGGTTGAGTTTTGATTAGATGATGGGTGAATAGATGAAGAATTATTGGTAGTATGATTGGAGGTGGAAGAGGTGTTGCTAGCAGCGTGAGATTGATGATGATTATTGCTGCTTATGTTGCTGTTATTATTAGTATAATGGTTGTGGTTGTGGGTGGAAGTAGAAGTAGAATTGGAATTGGTGTTGGTTGCGGAAGTGGAGGCGGAATTATGAGAGATACTGCCGGAACTGTTAGCATGCTGCTGCTGCTGTGCCGGCATTGATTGTTGCTGCTGATGCGTATATTGCGTTTGCATAAGTATCTGTGTTGGCGTCTGATGGTTTTGGCGATGATGATGGTGATGGCTATTTTGATGATGCAATTGCGCACTTGTATTGGAATGATACGTATGTTGTTGTGCCGAGCAGGCGGCTACGCCAACAGCTATATCTGCTCCAGATCCTGCACCAAATCCAGTTCCACTTCCGCTTCCGCCCTGCAAAGCCGTAGCATTGGATGCTGTACTACGACTAGCAGTGGCATATTGATTGCTACTATTACTACGACTATTGTTGTTGCTATTATTAATGTTACAATTTTGATTATTTAAGCCACCGCTTTGACTATTATTACTATTAATGTTAATGTTATTGCTACTGTTGCTACTATTTGAACTACTTGAACATTTGATGCTGACATCAGCAGCGTTATGGGTTAAATTTGAATGCGAATGTGAAAGCGTTTGCTGTGGTGGCTCATGCAATAATAATTTAGCTTTTGAATGATTAGTGATGATGCTAGTACTACTAATTGAAGACGTTGAAGTGGATGTAGATGTATTACCATAAATATTTGCCGCTTGATGCTGTGAATGCGAATGCTGGGATTGCGAATGTTGCAACTGTTGTGGCGGTTGTTGTTGTGGTTGTGGTTGTGGCTGGGGCTGCGGTTGTGGCTGCTGGGCCTGATGCTGGTGATGGTGATGGTGCGCATGCTGTGAGTGTTGCTGTTGTGGCATCGATTGATGATGATGTCCACTAGCACGGCACGATGTAGACGACGACGAGTGTTGTAATAAAGCCGGATTTGTTTGCGATTGTGCATGTGCACGTTGTTTCATTACAGGTGCCACAGGTGCTGGTGGAGCTGGTGGCTCATTACATTCATCCTCGCTATCGGAAATTGTTATGACAGCAGATGGAGATGGAGTGTCGTGTATGGTAATTGTTTGTTGCTTTACAATAGCACCATGATGTTGGTGCGAATGTTGCACTGTTGGCGCGGCATGTTGGTGTGTTTGGGTGTGGTGTGTTTGATGATTATAATTGGCACCGCCAACACCACTATTATTGCCACTGCAATTATTGACAATATGATGATTGCTATTGCTGTAGCTTCCACCACCACTGCCGCTGCTGCTACTAATGACATGCTGTTGATTAGCTGAGTTGCTGTTGCTGCTATGATGATGATGACCACCACCATTACTGCTTTGGCTAACAATGTCTGCAAAAGATACAGAAAAAGACATTGAGAAATAAGATAGAAATTCAAATTATCATTCAAAGTACAAAATAAAATAATTTGGTAAAGAATTATCTTTTTTTATTTAATAAAAAAAAAACGCTTGCAACGGGAACGATTTTGACTTTGAGTGACTTTAAATATAATAAAATGGCATGAAATGATTTCTTCCTTACTACTGGACGAGGCTGAAGTAATAACGGGACCAGCGTTACTATTATAGCTACTACCATAATTGCAATTATGATGACTATGGTATTGAGGTGAGACATGCGAGGCTCGATTGTAGCGTTGCTGATGTGGAGGTGAACTCTCCTTAACACGCTTCTTGACCGGCGACAATTGATTATTTTCCTTTTTGTCGTGGCGTGGCACACGATATGAGTTGCTCTTGGTACTGTAAAAATATATATATAAATGTAGATTTATACATTAAAAATATAATGTTCATATTTACAAAACACTTACACTAAATGCTGCACTGGCGACTCTTTCTTGAGATCATTTCTTGGTATATTTAAATGGTGTTTCGGATAAATTTCTTCAACGTTCAAAAATGGTGCCGAATCGACAATTAACGAATGTGCTGGCGCTTGCTGCCATGATGGCACCAATGCCATTTGTCTTCCCGTCTGCGGCCAAGCTACACCACTCGCTTGCACACGATTTGTTAATAACATGCGTTGCCCTGATGCTGGTTCAACCATTGACACTGGTACAGGCACATTGACATACTGCTGTGGAGGAACCTTTGAAATTATTAATTTTCATTATATTTTAAAAAGGTCAAAACAGAGGTTATGACACGTACTTGCAATGGTGGTTGCATTGTTGCACTACCAACAACAACATGTTTGGTGGGACTGGGCATAGCTTGATATGATGGCGGGCATAAAATATTCAATTGATGTTGGAATGCATCGGCACGTCCTTGTGTATATTGACGTCCAACATTACGTCCACCATAGATTTGATAGAGGCCCTCATAGGCTAATGGACGTTCACGTACCAAACGCTGCACTTGACTGGTCAGTTGATTGTTAATGGTAAATGTCATATTCTCTGTCGTACTGGGTACAAAGTTGGTAACCAAAGTAGAAGCTGGTTGTACACTGTAAAAAAAGAAAATTATATATGTACTCTCAAAATATTGAAAACAGCTGAAGAAACTTTTAATCAAAAAGAAAAATTTAAACAAAGCTATTCTAGAAGTTGATGAATCCTAAAAACAAATCAATCAATATTGCTGGCCAGCATTAACTTACGTATGGAAATCACCGCGACGGCATACTTCCATCATCTGCACCGACGCTTTCACATTATTACAATAGACATAGTCAACTAGGTGAGTGAGACGTACAAAAGAGTGATTCAATGCCTCAGCTGGCGTAAGACGTCGTTCTTGATCTATGGTTAGCATACGTTTTAGTAGATCAATAAATTCACGACGATCGGTCTTTTCGGCTAATAATTGGCCACCCTCCAAATCAGTAGGCACATTCACTTGACCAATGTCATCCAAGCAATTAAATATATATTTGCGTGCCTCCTTACTCTTCGTATTCGTTTCGGCTTCATGTTCTTCGGTGGTTTTCAAACGCCAAAATGGATAGGTCGAATCAACGTCGCGATAGAAAAATTTCGATGTCTTTGAGGCGCTATTCAACATATGCTCCGTGGGCAGGCCCTGTGTCTGTGATATGTACCTAGAAAGAATTTATGAGAAATTTAGAAATTGAACATATTTAGATTATTTAGTGTCTCGCTGAATTACCTTATTTGATCGAACTCAGAAGAGCCCGGATACAAGGGCCAACCCAGAAACAGTTCAGCCACTACGCAGCCTAACGACCACATGTCGATTGCCTCACAAAAAGGTAAACCCAATATGATTTCTGGTGCACGATAGTAACGCGATTGCAGATAGGTATTGCAAACTGTTTTGCTTACATGCGATGCACTGCCAAAATCAATCACCTTTACCCTAATTAAAAGAAAAATGTGTAAAGAGAAAAACAATAACGGATTAGTAAAAACAATGAAAATCAGTTTAGAAGCTTTTTTTTGGTTACTCACCGATACGGCTGCCTCACAGGATCAACCAACATTATGTTTTCCGGCTTCAAATCCGCATGAATCAAACCGAGTTGCTTTAATTTCAGCAATGCCGTTAAGACCTAAAAAAAAAGGTTGATAAGAAGCTGTCTAAATGTGAAGTTTACGGAATATAATTCTGCATGCAATTGAAGGCTAAAAATAGTTAATAGTGGTTGTGTGACTTTATGTAGGTAGGACAATGTTAAATGGCCGGGAGGACGCTCATTCTGCGGCAAATGCTCGCAATTTTTAGATTTCTTTATTTTTCTTTTCTTACTCAATCAAGCCAAACTTATTTACTAACCTGCTCCAATATCGGCCGTATGTACTTCAAAGGTAGAGGTGAAAATTTATTTTGCTTGAGAAAATCATACAAATTTTGCTCAAGCATTTCAAAAACCAAACATGTATGGTTTTTGTGTTGGAAACACTCGAACGCGCGCACAAAATTAAATTCATCTGCATTCTCTTGACTAAGCCGTGACAAAATCGATACTTCAATTTGCCCTTGACGTGCATATGATGGATGATTCTTTAAGATTTTAATAGCCACAATCTCTGAAGTGCCACGCTTCCAACACTTAACCACTTGACCGAATGTGCCGCGTCCCAAAAATTCCAAAACCTAAAAATTGTTGAAAAGAAAAGTGTAAATATTTTTTTTTTTGGGGAAAAAGTGTACTAACAGCAACACAAAGCTTACCTCATATTCAGCTGAGAGTGAGTAGAGTACCTCATGTTGCACCAATTGATAATCACCATCAGCACCGCTGCTCGAACGTTTGCTGGGGGGCTGCGTGTTGGCGTGCCCCCCAGACGTAGCAACTTTTGTGTGCGCCGTCTTGAGGCTGTTGCTGTTTGTTGTTGTTGCCGCCACCGCCGCCACCGTTGCTGAATGATTGTTTACCGTTTGTGCTGAAGTCGTCGTACTACTTATAACACCAACTCCAATCGATTCGTTTTTGCGTGTACTTTGATATGAAGAAGATTTTGGTTTATACGAATCAACGCAACCACAATCACACTCTGGAAGTGAATAAACAAAAAGCAAAAATTAGAGAGTGAGGAATTTATTAAGCAAATTTTTTGTTTTATTTCTATACCCAATAAATATATTTTAATAACAAATTGTATTCAAATCGCAAACTCGATGCCTGATTTAACCATCAGCTCTCTATGCGTACAGACGGCACAAATGCGAATGACAAAGTAAATTCTTGTTGTTTCAAACGTTTAGTTCAACTCTTGCTGCTGCTAACACAAAATAACAGCAGCTGATGTAGATTTAATTAAATTGTGCGAAATGTTTATAAAACGAGAAAACCATCGTCGTCACACAATTTCCGGCAACAATAGAGCCACAAAGAAACAACAACATAGCACACTTCTACCAACAACTGAACCAAACATATGGAAATTCTTGCATGTCAATATTTTCGCGAAAGCTATTAAAATGCGAGTGAGTTAGGTGACGGTCGTCGGCAAACGGATTTCATAAGAAAATAAAACAGCAGGTGAGTCAACAGAGTTGATTTCAAGCGCTGTCATTACTGTCAAAAGAAGTAGTTTTACCTCTAGCAAAAATATATTTGACAACACCGTCGATTATTCTTGCGATTGTCAAATTACAAAATTTTCAGGTTATGGATGTATGATATGGTTATGGCGTATGCTATGGTGCCATTAGTCGATGACATTGATTGCCATAAGGTTGGTTCGATCAGCTGCTTTGTAGTTTTATTTAACTAACATGACATGGTCGTCTTCAGACCTCTGCCGATACATAATTTTTTTTAGTTTAAGTGGAGTGCCATACAAATTCGAAATTTTTTGTTTACTCTCAGTGTAGATATAAGATGCACAACAAAAAAAAACAACAAATTAAGGCGAAAGAAAAGCTAATAAAGTAAATTGCGACCATTCGTTGAAAGCGTTCTTGATTTTCTCACAAATCGCAATTATTCTTATTGCGACAAAATAGAAACCCAACAACAATATACTATATGCTATATAATCACAAATGAAAAATGTATGCATATACATATGTATGTATATACCGATGTGCATATCGCTTTTTCGAAGCTGCAAATATAAAGATTTACCACAACAACAACAAGAACGGATGATAATGCATTTATTACATTGCTCAGTTGATACAGAAGCGACGACCAGCAACTAATGCTCCTTTGTTTGGTTGTTGAATGATATTTTTTTTCTTTTGTCGTTCGGGTGAATTTAATTCCTTAGTTCTATAGCTTATCACCATTGGAACAGTTGCTCATGCAAAATGCTCATAATACATAGAAACGCATTTGAATTAACACAGTTCAATAGCTACACTAACAAAGATTTGCAGGAACAGTACATACATATGTATATACTCAGCAAATTTTAATCATAAACCTCTAGCAAATGTAATGCTTAGTACCTACATAGTTATTAATAGTTCTAACGTAACTTAACTAGTTTTCTTGAATTAAAATTTCATTTAAATTCTGGATGGATGAAATTATGAAATGAGTTATCTGGTGGGTGAAATTTTTTTAGTTCTAAATAAAATAAATAAATTTAAGACGCTTTGAAAATAATAATAAAAATGATAATAATATTAATAAAAAATATAATAAGAAAAATAATAATAATAATAAAAAATATAATAAGAAACATAATAATAATAATAATAATAATAATAATAATAATAATAATAATAAAATAATAATAAAAGAAATAATAATAATAATAGAAATAATAATAATAATAAAATAATAATAAAAGAAATAAAAGTATTAAGAAAATAAAAAAAGTTATTAAGAAAGATTTATAAGAAACAAAAAAAGATAAAATAAAATAAAAAATTTAAATAATAAAGAAAATATAAAAAGCATTCAAAAATAATTAAAAGAAAAAATTCAAAAATAATAAAAAAAAAATTCGAAAATAATAAACAGAAATAAATTCAAAAATTATAAAAAAAACACAAATTGAAAAATTATAAAAAAACACAAATTGAAAAATTATAAAAAAAAAATTCAAAAATAATAAACAAAAATTCAAAAATAAATTAAAAAAATTAAAATTAAAAAAAAAAAAACAACAAATTGAAAAATAATAAAAAAAAAAACAAATATGTATAACAAAAAGTTCAAAAATAATCAAAAAAAAAAAAAAAAAAAAAGTATCCTGTGTTTAGAACAGTCTGTTGATGGTTGGAAAAAAGCCTTTCAATATTGTCATGGTACAGAAATTTTGTCTATGTAGTTATTCAATTGGCCTCCCAATAGGGAATGGGCTATATGTATGTACATAACACTTCAGCGCAAGGAAATATCTTGTGTTTCCTATTATTATTATTATTTTTTTGATAATTTGCTCTTTTAAAATCTTGAATTAAGTCATTTTGCAAGATTTCGCTCAAACGAGGCTTATATTTATTACAAATATATGTATACGAGGATTTACACACATGCTTCGCTCCCATCAAATATAAAGCTCTACACTTAATTAGGCATTTGATTGGCAAGTTAATTCAAATATGGCTTTCGATAATAAAACATACAACTTTCTGAAATTGTCAATTTACATAAACACACATACATACGTACACATACATACGTACACATGTTTTTTACATATTCATAATTGACCAGCGACGAGTAATTTTTGACTGATAGCTAACCAACTGAATATTATAATAACAACAAACTTGAAAAAGAGTACAAGTTTCTTTATACGTGCATCAAAAAAATTTCATAAAAAGCATTAGATTGTCCGTCACATCGGTTTTTTATTGTCTTCTTTTTTCCAAGAAAAGCCAAATTTTTTTATATTTTATTTTTATTTATGTGCTTTTTTACTATTTCAACTTTTTATTATTATTATTATATATATTTTTTTTTTCAAAATTTTAAATCTCTGTATAAAAACTTTATGGTCTCAAACAATTCAAACCTTGAGGTCATCTCAACCAAGAAAAAATTTGGTTAGCCACCATAATATATATGTATGTATGTATGTACTTACATATATGCACATATGGATATGTTTAAATACAGGTATGTAAATATATTTAGTTACTTCTGCACGAATGTGTAATATGTCAGCATGAATAAGTACGTGAAAATCAAAAGATCAGTTAATCAACGTATCAACCCCAATGGGTGCGATGCTGCTACTAGATATTCGATCCAAAAAGATGCCTACTAAATAGTATTCTACTATAGTCTTGCACAAGTAACCCCAAAGGCATACAGTGAGAGACACGTATTCAGGCTAAATTAAATTTTTTATAATACGAAATTTGAAAATGAAAAATGAAATTTGAAAATGAGATGAAATCGAAACAGAACAAACGGAACTGAGCCAAAAAAGGATAATTAAAAAGAATATACAAATTCAAAAAGAAGAAAAAAACTAAAAACGTATTTTAACAAGTTAAAAAAAAAAATAAATAGAATTAAAAAAAAATATAAAAAAATTAAAAAAATAAGAGAAAAAAAATTAAAATATAAAAAAAGAGTATATTAAAAAATAAAATAAAAGGTATATTAAAAAATTAAATAACAAAGTATATTAAAAAAATTAAAAAAGGTATTTTAAAAATTAAATAACAAAGTATATTAAAAAATTAAAAAAAGTATATTAAAAAAAATTAAAAAAAAGTATATCAAAAAATTAAAAAAGTATATTAAAAAAATTAAAAAAAGTATATTAAAACAATTATAAAAAGTATAAGTAAAAAAAATATAAAAAAAAAATATAAAAAAAAAATATTAAAAAAAATATAAAAAAAACTATAATAAAAAAATATATATAAAAAAAAAAATATAAAAAAAAAAAAAAATTTTAAATTTGAAAAAGCAACCAAAAAACAATGAAAAAAAAATATGAAAAAACAAACCAAAAAGAAAGAATATGAAGCAATAAGGGAAAAAATATATCTAGTATAAAAAAGCGAAAAAAAAACTTTAAAAATTAAAACGAATAAAAGAAATAGATGAAAGAAAAATGAAAGAAAAAATAGAAAAAAAAAATCATTTAACAAGCTACAAAAACGTATCCCAATAATCAAAATAAAAATTAAGATTTTAGAAAAAATGTAAAAACAAAAATGTATGGCTATCAACAAACCCACAAAAACAGATGTTTTTTGAAAAAAGAAATCGGACCTCAAAAATACATCTTAAAAGAAGCCAAAAAACGAAAAAATATAGAAATATGATGTTAAAAAAATTTGCATTTGAGAAAAATTATAAAATTAGATATAGAAAAATGATTTGAAAAAAAGCCAAAAAAAAAATGAATCCAATAAAAAATTAAAATTTTTCAAAATTGTAGAACTTGAAAAAATTAAATTAATTAACTTAGGTTAGGTTAGGTTGAAGTGGCTGCCAAAGAGGCACACTTAGGCCAGTAACATTAGGCCCGTTGTGATACCACATAGAGACACCTTTATACCTCCTCCTCTTCGAACCACTTGGAAGACTTGATGAAAGCCATCACGTCCTTGATGTCATACTTCGCAATTTGGCGAATGTTGTCCAGGAAGGGAGCACCCAGGCAGCGACGTCTAGCGCCGCTAAGTGCGGGGCAGTTGCAGATGAGGTGTTCTACAGTTTCTTCCATTTCGTCGTCTTTGCAGCTCCTGCAGCAACGGCGGTAAGGCACGCCCAGTCTCTCTGCGTGCCTCCCAATAAGACAGTGGCCAGTTAGCACTCCTATTATCTTGGAAATATCAGCCCTTCTTAGGGTGTAGATCTGTCGGGATCTCTTTGGATCCCTTTTTGGCCAGGTTTGTTGGGATATCAAACAACCTGGGGTTTGAAGCCATCTTTCGTTGGCTTGTCGATAGGTGAATTCGTTTAGCATTAGCCTGCACGTTGCAAAGGGTATACCCAAGCGTTCTTTATCAGGAAGAACTTGCTTGGTAGTACCCTGCCTGGCAAGCTCGTCTGCCCTACAGTTACCCTCAATGTCCCTGTGGCCCGGTACCCACGTGAGGTTAACACAGTTCTGCTTGGCCATCTCCTGAAGAGATCGGCGACAGTTTAGCGTTAGTTCAGAATTGAACGAGTTGGAGCCAAGTGCTTTGATGGCGGCTTGGCTATCGCTGAAAATGAATATTTCCTTGCCGATAGTGTCCCGTTCGATCCGGGCTGTGGCCTCCATGATTGCACAGACTTCGGCCTGGAAGACACTACAGTGATCAGGTAGTCTGAAGGAGAGCTCTAAGTCGCAATCTATTGAGTAGACCCCTCCACCGACTCTCCCGTTTAATTTGGAGCCGTCGGTGTATATGCAGATACTGTCTTCTGCGCCATAGCACCAGTCCGGCTCAACCCAGTCTTCCCTGCTGGGGATGTTTACCGTAAAGTCGCACTCCGTGACTGTGGTAGTCACTTAACAAAATCATATTGTAATTAAAAATTTTTTAACACAGTTATTTTAAATTTAATCGAACATTTTTAGCCGTGTATCAGAGAATGTACTCGGCACTAACTTTTCCAGCAATGATAGCTTATAAGTTTGCCATACATCAAGTATGTTACATTTTACATACATATGTACATACATATACATATGTACGTGTGTATGTATGTTAATCTGTAAGCCTATACAACCCATTAAGATGTATTTAGATTGAGTTCAAGCATCTAAGACGTGGTTTTCTCGACCGGCAAATGCGCTTATGAAAGTCTGGCTTTTGACTAGTTATTTGTTTTTGTATATACCTACACAAACATACATATTTTTATGCTTTCCAGTGGCATTTTACATTGTTTGCGAAATCTTCAGCACTGCATAATGAAAACTTCAATTTTTTTTTGTATAAATTTTATTTTTTTATTTACTTCGTGTTAGTTGTATGTACGTGTTTCAATCTAATGCGAATCTAGCTAAGAATCACGGCGAATACTCGAATGGCTGTATTTCGAATGATCTATGGCTTTTCTTTAAAAGTTGTATGACACTATTTCTTTCTTCTTTGTAATTTTGGAAATTTGGTGGTCGAAAAATCAGGCAAAATTTTAAAATTTTGGGCCACTGTATATGAGCGATGACACAGCTATTTTGGAACATTTTCAAAAATTCAATAAAGTGAAAAAAGTTTCAACTTTAAGCTGCCAATGCATTTGTTTTTTCTTTTTTTTTCATTTGACTTTTTTTTGTTTTTTTTTTTTCATTTTACTTTTTTTTTATTTTTTTTTAAGTTTTTTACAAATTTATTATGGGTGCAACGGCTAAGGTTAGATAGTTTAAGAAATTTCGAAACTTAGCATTCAAAAAATTTGTTTAAAAATATTATTTTCCTTTTTTAGCTGTACATTTTATTTTAACTTTAAAATTTTACAACAAAGTCTATGCTGAATTCGAAAATTTAAACTAAAACAAGGCTCCTCCAGATTTTTTTTTTTTTGTTGAATGATTTTGTACTTTCCCAGCTCAAACCTTTTCAGTCATCGACAGAAATTACACTCGATTTTCGACCCTACAGTTAAAATCCTCAAATGAATATATCCAAAAATCGAAATACTTAAACATGAAATTCTCATTTTGGGCATGAAATGCATTTTAACTAGGTTTCAAATTGCATGTCTCAAGTTGTTAGAAAGCAAAATATTATTTAAATTTCAACTTATAGCTACATATTTAACCTGCTCTTATGGCTTGGTGGTGTCAAAAACAAACTGCAAACAAACAAAAACAAAAAAAAACTTTACATTACAATATTAGGGATAGCAAATAGGGCGTTAAACACGACACAACATCGGCATAACAACAAAATTTACAAAACAAAAGCAATTTCCATAAAGCCATAATTTACATAAGCAAACCGCATCATCAAATGAACACGTTCCAACGAGAGCACACGCTCATACATTCAATCTGGGCTTATAAACGTACAGCAAAACTTTTGTTTTATAACAACAACAATAACAACAACCAACTAACAAACCAAATTCAGCATACAAAATTGTTGCATTCAACAACACTGCTACAACCATAGCAATCATTCACTCACTAACATTTTGTTGCAAAATTTAAATTTTATAAGGAAGTAGCGAAAACAACAACAAGTGAGGAAACCTAGTATGGAGTTACACCGAACACAGTAGCGCCCACTGGAAGATCAATATATTTCGGCTTCCCGGTTGAAAACTACCTGACTGAGCAAATCTCCCAAACGAAAAACTTGTTCAAACAACTGATCTAATAAAATGTGGGTGACCCACCAGGCAGATTTTGGAACGAATTCTTACGAGAAACAATGCAATCGATTATCGGTGCTAAGTATAAACTATTACTGGAACAGATAACATGTAGAAAGTAGAGAATAACACTGGAGGAAGAGTTAAATCTTTTATTTTAATAATAGTAATCATTATTTGCACGTTTCATAGTCGTTTGTTTTATAGAACACACGTGTTTACTGTTTTTTTTTCTTTGTGTTATCTGTTTATGTTGGATAACGAGATGTTTATAAGTTTATTCATTGGATCTTTGTTTTACTAAATTGCTTACTTTACTTATACAACTCAAACCTGTCAGCAACAGAGCGCCATATCTGTGTCAGGGTAATGCTCCTCTGCAAAAAATTGTATGATTAATCTCGAAAGAGAGTGATCCGTGGTTAATCTGATTAGTGTAAAGTTGGATATACATAAATCAATATCCACGATTGCTCCGGATAAATTGACTTTTATATTTAGCTTTAAGTTGGTTGCTTCAAAAATCAACCAAAAATACCAAATGAGATAAAATATTTCAATAATTTTTTCTTTAATTCCTTTTAATTTTTTCTTCGATTTATTTTTATTTAATTTTTCTTTTAATTTGAATTTTATTTCTATTTTTTTAATTTAAATTTTATTTCTATTTTTTTAATTTAAATTTTTTTTTGTTATTTTTGATTGAATTTTTTTGTGCATTTTAGTTAAATTTTTTAAATTGTGTTTTCAATTTAAGTTCCTTTTTTGCTATTAAAGTTGTTTTTTTTTTCTTTTTAAAATTTTCTTATAATAGTATGAAATTTTTTTTTTTAATTAAAATTTTTTTGTTATTAAAATTTTCTTTTTTCTTTAACTTAAATTTTTTTTGCTATTAAAGTTCTTTTTTTAATTAAAACTTGCTTTTTCTTTAATTTAATTTTTTTTGGTTCTAAAATTCTTTTTTTTTTTAATTAAAATTTTCTTTTTTCTTAAATTCAATTTTTTTTTGCTATTAAAGTTCTTTTTTTTAATTAAAATTTCCTTTTTCTTTAATTTTGCTCTTAAAATTCTTTTTTTTTTAGTTAAAATTTTCTTTTTTCTTTAATTTAAATTTTTTTTTGTTATTAAAATTCTTTTTTTTTTAACTAACATTTTCTTTGTTTTATCATTTAAATATTTTTTTTAATCTAAATTCTTTTTTGTTATTCAAATTTTATTTTATTTTTTTAATTTAAATTTTTTTCTCTATTAAATTTTTTTTATTTTAATTTTAGTTTTTGTTATTGATTAAAAAAAAAAATTTTAAATTAAAATATCTCTTTCATTGAAATATTTTTTTTAAATAAAATTTACCTATTGATATCGGATAAAGAACCGTCATTTCCCAAAATCCCACAACAAGAATAATACAAACAAAAACAAGGAGTGCACGTCAAGGGTACGTTTAAAAGTTCTGACACAATTGTGTTCAATTGTACCCTCCTACACGCAATCACTTTTCCTGCTATGTACTTTAACTAAAAGTAAACTCAACACCATTAAGGAGAAGCCAAATGAAATGTACGTGTTAGTGAAAACGAAAAGGACACACTTATAAAGTAAGCGAAGTTTTATTGAAAGCTCACGCAAAAATAACCGCTTCCCTCATACTTTCACCTTTGTATATGTATGTATGTATGTAAGTCAAAGCAGAACCCTTAAAACTGTCAACTGTCTACCTTCTACAAACAACATTAGCCTCCTCCCATTTAACCAACCAGAGCCACTCGACGACAAAAAGAATAACAACAATGTTGCTAAATGTAATTCGCAATTTGCTATTTTTACTGTCCAATCGATGATGCTAACGAAATGACTTAAACCCAAATTGTGGGAGAAAGACAAACAAATAAGCAAAGCAAACACGAAATGTGCAACACGTAGAGCAATCAATTTAATAAAATTCTATTTTTGAACAAAGAGGTGAGGCCATCATCGTAAAATGGACAAAAGAAGAAATACAGATAGCATTAATACGACAGATGTACGTATGTGGACTTATAGAAAAAGTTATGAATTCTTTTAAAAAATAAAAATAAACACAAATTATTTGAATAGAAACATATGGCAGCAAGGACATTAGCATTTTTCTAACGTGGTTAACATAACAAGGACAACAACGACGATGACAAATGCGCAGCCTTAGAATATTGATTGAAAATGGTTACGAGCGCAAATGCGTCTTGGAAATGTGGAAAAGGGAAAATAAAATTAACACGTTAAAAGGGAATTGATTACGACATTTCGCGCAACAACCTCACAACTTCCAGAAACCCACATCACTCCTAGAGCAGGTAACGAGTAGGCGGCCACAGCAACGTGCTACGGTAAAAACAAAATCTACATATTTAATATGACAAGGCTAACCATTCACAGTCGTAGCTAATATAACCTTACAATTTTATTATGACAACATTGTGTTTTCAGTAAACGAAGTGGTACAAACTTACAGTCACTCACGATCAAAAGTTATAGTGTTAAAAATATATTAAACGTTTTTTATTCAGAAGCACTTCGCAATATATATACAAATAATTTTCAAATTATATTTATGAATTAATTTTTAATAATATTTATGATTAAAAGTTTTAAATTTTTTATAATTTTTATTATTTTATATAATTTTTTATATAATTTGTTTACTTTTTTAAATTTTTTTACATTTTCCTTCTATTTTTTAATATTTTTTTTTTTATAATTTTTTAATTGTTTAAAATTTTTTTATTTTTATATTTTTATTTTATTTCTTATAATTTTTGTACTTTTTATTATTATATATTATTTTCTTATTTGTTATATTTTTTTTTAATTGTTATACTCTTCTTTTGTGTTTTTATAATTTTTTATCTATTTTTTATAATTTTTTTATTTTGTATAATTTTTGTTATTTCTTATCATTTTTTTAGCATATTATTTTTTTAATTTCTATAATTTTTTTTTGAAATTTTTATAATATGTTTTATTTTATTGATAAATTTGAAAGCGTTTGTTTATACATATATATTGATAATTTTTGTTGAGCTTTAGGCCAGAATTTTGAATAAAACTTATTTTATAGTACTATTCAAATATTTATTTGTTCGATATTTCGACATCAACCTGAAGTCATCATCAGGAAAACATATGGATATGTAGGTTGGACTGATTTGTTTTATTTATATAATTTTTTTTATTTTTTATAATTAGTTGGTGCTTTTTACTCAATTTGTTAGAACGAGATCAAATATTTAGTTGTTTATTTATTAATTTTTATGACAACTTTTTGAACATAAAAATTTCTTTGTCCCATTACGACGTTGAGCAACTGTGCGCAGATACATACCTACTTACATACAATACGGCGCGTGCTAGTTACACAACTATGTACATATACCCAAGTAAATGCGTAATTGGTATAAATTTACGTGCTTACCAAAGCAGTGATGAGCTTTTCGTTGAAATTGCCATTAATAAACAATTGATTATGAAATATTTATTTCTATGCCGCAGAGTGATAAATATTTACCTGGAAGAAAAAGAAAAGATAACAAAGTTTTATTAGAAAAAATGTTTTCAAAAGAAATTACGCAGCAAAATTTGGTATGGCAATGAGAAAATTTGGTTTGTTGAGTGTACTAGAACTAGAACTAATACTTTGGGTTGTGAGGTAAAATAACAAAATTAAACTTTCATATTAGATAAGTCGAAAGCAAATTTTGAAAATGTTCCACTAAATGTCCAATTGAAAAATTTTATGTTTAATAAAATTATGCTTAACAATGCAAAACCAGTGAAATTGGATTGGTTTATAACTTTCTATTTAATCTTCGACTTTTATTATTGACTAGAAAATCCGGTCCATATATTGGTCAATAACTCCGAAACCGGGTGAGTTATCGATGTTGGTTACATGCCTTGTATGGACTAAATCCAGAATCTCATTTCTCTACGTTCGAGTTAAAGCATCCAATGCTATAATAAATCTGCCACATTTCGAGAAAAAGCTTAAAATGACAAAAAACCGTTAGTGAACTAAAATGTCGCCACAAGTTTAAAATTCAATTAAGCGCTAGCCAACACAGTGTTGTGTGTGTAACGAAGTTAAATATTATGGCCGCAAGTAAGTTGATGACCTCAACAACAACATGCATGACAAGTGTATGGTTAAAACTAGAATGCAGATGCCTTAACCGTTTCGGGACGGGAACTTTTGTGACGTACAATCTCAAAAAAAAGTGTTTATTTCGTCTCCTATGGCTATTTTAAGAAAACTAATTTGATAATATATTTTTAGCGCATCCCTAAAAGGAGATATTGTCCTGGGATAAAAACATCCCAAATCCATCTGTATTCAAAAATATTAATAAATCTCCTGGGATAAAAACATCCCAAATCCATCTGTATTCAAAAATATTAATAAAAATTCTAGACTTAAATTCACTCGATTTCATTTTATTTTGTCGTTTATATATTAAATTTTGTCTCATAAGACATTATATTTATATCTGATGGCAAGGAGTAAAACATTTTTTACAAAATGCCAAGTTGCAAGCAATGCAAATCTGATTCGTACGGCTCTCTTTGCCCTTTTTAGCACAATTTACGCATCGTTGTCTCTTCTTTGTTCTTTGTGGCAAATGATCTCCCAGATTTTGTTTAATTTTTTTCTTCATTGCGGAGACCGGTCCTGTTCGAACTTTGCGCTGAATTTTCGCATTCTTTTTCCCTTCGTCGATGAGGCTTTCGGATAGCTCTACCAAGAATCCCAAGAATGGTTCTCTTTTCTGACGTGGATGGTTTGTTTCCGCATGGATAATCCAAGCATTTACGGCGCATGTCATCATAAGTCGAAAGAAAACTTTTCGCCACCATTTAGCAGACTTTCGGTCTAGTTCATATAGGGTAACCATTTTGTCGGCCAAATCTACGCCACCCATATTGTTTCGGTATGTTTTCACTAAATCTGGACAAGTCACATCAACTCTGGTGCCATCTTTTTGTTTTCTTTGAACGGTGCCCACTGTAGCCTCATGGCAATTGCTTAGAAGCATTACCTGTTTAGTATCTTGCCAAACCACTGCCAAAGTACCAGATGAATTACACTTGAAAACATATTCTCCTCTGTTTAGTTTTTCAGTAACTTTAGGTAAATTTTTTCTGTTAGATATACAGGTACCTAAAGCTGGAAAAGGAATATTATTTATCAATTTTGTTGACGTGAAAAAACGGTCAAAACACAATGTAGTGTCAGGATATCTGATAGTCGATGCCAATTTCATAACAACGCGTTCGCCTAATGTGGATGATGTATGCGAATTGTCTTCTTTTCCGGAATATATATTAAAATCGTAAGTATAGCCAGTCATACTGTCGCATCTCATCCATAATTTTATTCCTCTCTTCACTGGCTTCAATGGCATATACTGCTTCAAGGTAGAGCGACCCAAAAATTTGGTCATAGACTCATCAATGCTTTGGAATGGAGAGTCGGATCTACATTTTTGAAAGGTGCTTTTGAGGCAATTGACCAAATCATCAATGAAATATGTTTTAGGTTTTGGATCAGGCTGGTATGATAACGAGGAAAAATATAGTTTGGACATAACGTGTAAGAACCGATCTCTGGACATGGCTTGTTTTATGTATGGATTCCCCAATGAAGGGCTATTTGAAAAATAGTCCTTCAAAGAAGGCGCTCGAATATATGACATTACAAATGTGCATCCCAGAATTATGAGGATCTCACCAAAATCGGTTCTAGCTCGTTTGTTTTTTACATGGCTTATATTGTGAATATCAATTCTCTCATTGGTACAATATACTATGTGATGAATAAAGCTTCTAGGCAATAGCTTGAAAAATACCTCCAAAGGTTTCAGTCCACGAGTTATGCCCTGATTATGAATGATTCGTTCTTGGCTAATAGTGAATCGTGGCTTGAATGTCGGTTGTGGGTCTGTCCATATTATAATATCATCAGGCCATTCATTCACATTATCTTCTTCCAAACGTTCAACTTCGTATATTTCATCATCAGTACTTTCATTTCCACCATCAATTTCATCTATAGCACTTTCATTTCCACGATCAATTTCTATTTCTTCATCATATGCTCTGCCGGGCTGTGCGTTTTCTCCATCTTCTGAATCAATGTTGCTTTTTTCACTGGGACTGTATGCGGAACCACTATCAGCAAACAAATCATCCTCATCACTCGATTCATTCAAAAAGTTCTGAATTTGTGAAACACCCAGTCTGCGTGGTCTATCCATTCTCTAAGTAAAATAATGTACATGAGTACGTATGGGATAATAATATCCCACAAATAAAGAGATTTGGGATGTATTCTTCCCACGGAACTTACCTTGACTTCTTATAAGGAAAATAAGTTATTCTTTATCCTAAACTTTTTATTTCAATAGATTAGCACTATTTGCACAAAATGTAACTATAACTCAATTAAAAATGACTTATTTTCTGAGCTTTTTCCAAACAAATACCATCTACGCAACAACGTGTCTAAGAAAATGACATTTAACAAAAAACTGATGACTCCAACCAACAGCTGGTATTTTTGTTTTTGTAGAGAAGAGTATAATGAATGATTTGGGACTGTTTTGAACCAAATCGCTTCCATATTGTGACAGATACGATTTTTTGAATTTCTTCGGGATAAAAACATCCCCATCGTCCCGAAACGGTTAAGGGATATACATATACATACATACATATGTATATTTTTGAAAGTTTGTATACGAGCACAGGATGAACTGTAATAAGAATATCTTAAAAGTTTATGTACAAACATTTTATGAAATTCGAAAATAATTTTAAGAAAGTTTGAAAATCATTTTATGAAATTCAATAAACATTTTATGAAATTCGAAAATCATTTGAAGAAAGTTCGAAAATAATCTTAAGAATGTTCGAAAATCATTTCAAAAATGTTCAAAAATCATTTCAAGAATGTTCGAAAATCATTTCAAGAATGTTCGAAAATCATTTCAAGCAATGTTCGAAAACCATTTTACGACTGTTCGAAAAGCAATATTGCAGCTGCCTTTACCTCATTAAAAACCCATATTTCACTTTATATGATATCAATAGCTTTTGTCGAGCGTCTGTATTAAAAATTCTCTAAGCCCCGTGGCTTCTAACCAATATTCGAGAGGTAGATGTGATTTTTTTTAATTTTTTTTTTTTTTCACCAAATAATATCAACATTTTCTGTTGGTTGTCGAGTAGGGCTGCTTGAATTGTAGCAATCCCTTTGAGTTGATCAATCCGATTACTGTCTAAGCAGCTTGGTCAGCAATAAGCGGAAATGGAAATGCAACAAGTAAATGTTGCAAGACGTGATTGGTAATATAAACAAAAGCGTGTTAAATGTTGATAGCCATCGAATAGTAAATGTAATGTGATAAAGCGTACATACGGCAAGCGAGAGAAAAAAAACTCAATAATTTAATCATTCGTATTTAAAATTTAAAGGGAAATTGATAATGACAAATATTTTATAAGGTGAATGGCTTATTAAACATTTAATGAATCACAACAACAAATACATAACAATTTTATTAAGCGCATTGCATTGCTAGGTCAGTAAGCAGATAATAAGAAAGTAACGAATGAAGCATACGCGCCGAGAGGAAGTAATCATATTTTACTGGTTTTAAGAATACTGTTACTTTTCCAGCATAATTACTAATATGAGCGGTACTGGTGTAGAAATCGAATGAAAAACACAAGGGGGCTAGCTAATGAGGTGCAATCAGAGTTATAATTTATTAGTTACTTTGTTGCTGGCTTTGAAGCTAATAACATAAACTAATTATTGAGCCACTGCAAATAAGAGCGCGCTAAATTCGACTGCTTTGAACTGACGAAGTAAAAATCACTCGAAAACGAAAAAAAATTTTCTCTTGAATGGTGTAAGGCCTGTGGTAAGTCCAATATTACAATTAATTTTATTTTTTTTTTTGAGATTTTAAGAACCCTTCACAAAAGTAGAAAGCCTTATGTCATCATTTTTATGTTTTAAAATAAATTTAAAATAAAAAAATACATAATATATTTGATCGAAATCCTTTTCTATGAATAATGCAATTCACAAACGAGCCTATGTACTAACTTATCACAGAGATAGCACTAATCATTATACCTTTCGTTATTTAATTAATAAATATTGACAGTGAATTTTAAAATACATATGTGCATATATGTATCTATAAAAATGCATGTAGATAATAAATTATCACGCGAAATTAGCTCGAAAAATTGTATGCCTACTCGCAATCCAGTTCTACGTCCGTGTATAAAATTGTTTCACGATCACGTCGTGGTTTTTTGTAAATAAATTTTTATAAATAGATTGGCTATCCATTACAACAACTAGTTACTTATTTTTTATTTTTTTTTTTATTTACATTCTCTTAAATAAATGAAATGAAATGAAATTAGCGTTAAACGACATTGTTTACAAACAAGTTTTTATTTTATTAACCGAGAATGTTTATATTACATAAATCTATAGCGATCTTAATTATAATGCAGTGTGACCTAGACATCGTTAGCATATAGACTTTTAATCTTAGAATAGAGGAGAGTTCATGTATGCAAATAAAAAAATGCAAGGAGATAGCATCCATATTTTTTGTAGAGCTTTTTAACCTAAAATTTACCATTTGAGACTTTTGTGGTTCTTTATGACACTAATAAAAAAAAAAAATATTTCAATATTTATTTCATTTTTCTATTACTATTCACTTTTTAATTTTCATTAATTTTTTGTTAATATTTATTTTCAATTAATATTTTTTTTCATTTACCTTTCTATTTATTTTTCTTATTGTTATTGCATTTTTTATTTTTTATAGATTGAATTCAATATGATTTTTCAATACGATTTTTAATTTAATTTTTTCATCTTTTTTAATTTTTTTAAATTTTTTAATTTGTTTAGATTTTTTTAATTTGTGAAGTTCTTTCATTTCTTTTAATTTTTTTTCACTTCACTGCACAGCACCTTCAATATGACTAATTTTTTTTTTATTTAAATTTTTTTATTTTATTTAATTTGTTTACCTTTTTTTTTTAGATTTTTTAACCTTCATTAATGTTTTTAAATTTTTTCAAATTCCTTTACTTTTTTAACTTAACTGCATTTGAAACTTATTATTTATTTCTTTAACTTTTTTTAATATTAAAGATATTTTGAATATACAGGCCTGATGATTGAGCCTTAAATATGAACTGATATCAATTTCAAGTATACATATAACCCTTCTAGTTTTATCCTTAGAAGATGTTGCTCGTGCCATGGTGGTATATTTTAAAGCACAAAGTAATATTGCTACTTCACATTATTTTTATTTTTCGCTGATTTTTGTGCGAGATAAAGTCCGGCATTTAACTAACTTCATCTTGTAAAATTAGTCAGAAAAATTGCAAACCATCGAGAAACTATAAACGAAAATATATAATGTTGCCTATGGGCAACATTTGGCATAAAAGGGTTAATATATATATGTATGTATGTATATATATTTTTTTTAATTTCTTCTTTTCAGTCCATACATTTTTCAAGGCTTGTAAATTCAAAGTACATCCACCTCGGATGCTTTCGAAATTGGCAAACGTAAATTATCACAACAAAGCTTACATACTCTCGTATACGAGTATTTTTTTTTATTGCTGTTTGATTGCCAACTCGCTCGTTCATACTAACATCTTTGGGTGCAATTGATTGAAGGCGGACCAGAGTGATTTCTATGGTTTATTTCGCTAGTTTTTTTTTGGGCTTTGCTCATTTGCAACATTTGTTCGTTTGATAACGGTGGGTGGTGTTGGTGTTGGTGGTGGTAGTCGGCAACACACGACTCATTGTACTTTGATTTCTTACGTGTTACGAATGCGTTTGTGCTAATGTATGGCATGTGCTCGCTAGCGTGAAGCGCCGTACGTTTTTGTTTTTGTTGATGGTGTCGTCGCTCACTGTGCCTCTATTGCTGTTGCTTTAACTGACTGCAACAAATGAAAATCACTTTGCCGTAAATCCGCGTAATTTTATTACATTTCACAAACGACGACCGCCCATCAAACGTTTGTTCATTTGTTGCATATTTAATTAATATTTTTATTTTTATACCTAGTTGTGCTTATACATATGTAGTAGTGATCGCCCAATGTAAGTTTGTAAAAGCAAGCACCAATAGATATAAAAAAAAAATTCAAGCGATTCATTGTTTTTGAGCTGGGATATTGCCTCCCTGCATTACATCAGGGTTTCTTCCAATATTACTCCCACAGAGCAGGTGCTAGGGGGTATAAGAAAGCTGGGTGTTCAGTGTTTGGTCGAACTTTAATTCTCTAATTGTTCATTTTTACTTTCTTTTTTTGTTTTAGTTTTTTTTTTTTGTTTTTTGTTTTTTTTTTCTGTGTTATTTTTCTTCTGCATTTTTTTATTGAGTTTTTACACAATACCCAGCAAACACAGCCTCTAACGTTAGAGAAATACTGTAGTTTTACATTAGAATTCTCTAATGTATCTCTAATCGAAAATCACGTTAGAGAACTAGGCTAGAGGACGATTAGAGAAACACTCGAATAGCGAAGATGCGTGTATTGTCAAGTATTGTATTTATAAACTAAGGTATAAAAACATATTTAAAGCAATAAATTTATCGAAATAGAACTAAACAACAACAATTGGATTTCATTTCATTTCAGTTAGAAATTTGTCATTAGAATCCCATTAGAATTTCACGTTAGAATTCGAATCGATAACTAACCTTTTTCTCGATATCGAAAACTAAGTCCCCTTTTTGTCGAGAATGCTATAATTCGCGACAGTTTCACAAATCGTTCTCTAACCATCTACCTTAGAGAATAACATTAGAATTCGAGTCGTTTTCTAATCGTCCTCTAACCTTAATGTTTGCTGGGTATAGACCTATTAAGTAATAATTTTTTCTGCAGCGAAAAATTATTGTTGTTTTTGGGTTTTCTTAATAATTTTTTTTTTATTAATTATTAAAAGTTTCTGTTGAATTGAACAGGAAACATTTTTTTATATTAATTTTTATTCTTAATTTTTTTTTTATATTATTTTTATTCTTTTTGTTCTTTATTTTTTTATATTATTTTTTTTTTAAATTATTTTTATTCTTTATATTTTTATATTATTTTTATTCTTTATTTTTTTATATAATTTTTATTCTTTATTTTTTTATATTATTTTTATTCTTTATTTTTTTATATTCTTTTTATTCTTTATTTTTTTATATTATTTGTATTCTTTATTTTTTTATATTATTTTTATTCTTTATATTTTTATATTATTTTTATTCTTTATTTTTTTATATAATTTTTATTCTTTATTTTTTTATATTATTTTTATTCTTTATTTTTTTATATTATTTTTATTCTTTATTTTTTATATTATTATTATTCTTTATTTTTTTTTATATTTCTTACTCCTTTTTTTGTATATTAATTTTATTCTTTATTTTTATATTTTATTTTTATAATTTTTTTTATTTTTATTTTTATATATTTTTTTTTAGTTTTATTTTTATAATTATATTTTCGCGCATCATATTTTTTGTAATTAATTTTTTTCTTCACTTTTCTTATTTCCTTTTTTAGTTTTAAATTTTTTGTTCCTCCTAATTTTTGTATTTCTTAATATTTTTATTATAATATTTTATTAATTGTTTGTATTTTGTCCACTTGTTTTAATTCTAAAAAATATAGTTGTTTATATCTTCGGAAAGCAAATTTTCTCGTGCCTCTTTACCTCTTTAAAAAGCTAAAACTTAAAAAAAAATTCTAAAATATCATAATTTCTATACAATCTGTTTTCTGAGCATTTATACAAACAAATAAAATGTTAAATAATGAATTTGTTGCATGGCATGTGGTGTCAGCGTGGGAATTTCACAAATGATTGGTATTTTATTTATGCAAAATTAATTTCATTTTATTGATCCTAGCAACTGTATATTTATTTAACGATTAACGTTACACTGCAAAAATTACAACGATCTAGATGTGGGTTTCTCAACATTGCAAATATGTATATTCTTACGTAAAAACAAAAA
Source organism: Sphenella marginata (assembly GCA_951509765.1). NCBI lineage: Eukaryota > Metazoa > Arthropoda > Insecta > Diptera > Tephritidae > Sphenella > Sphenella marginata. The sequence goes on from OX608082.1 coordinate 18,950,786, forward strand.
ATGAAATAATTTACGCACGTAAGCAACGTACTTGTAACAACCAAAGTCCTTCTAGAAATCTACCACAGCGAAAATGACCTGACGTAACCCAATCCGAACTGCGTACATAGCAAGCAATCAAGACAAAAGCTAACCGGCCAACCAACCAACAAACTTAACCATCAACAACAACAACAACAACAGCCATACATATGTATCCACATATATACGCCGTCAGTAAGGCAGTTGAGTCAGTTAGTTAGGCTGTGTAGCGAGAATCAACAAGAAGCTTAAACCTCAAGCCGACTTCAGTCTCAAATAAATGCAAAAGTCAGAGGGGAGATAATGGTAGGACATACATACATATGTACATATGTATACTAACAGGCTTCGTAACAGTGATGAGCAACGACAGCAACAATTTTGCACTGAAAGGTGACCACATTCTCTTCTCACCACCCACTATTGCGTGCAATACAGCGCCCACCCGCAACGGCATTCTGCTACTTTCTCTGAGATTTAGCTGAATTCTCATGCACCTGCTTTCTTCGCATATAACTTAGAATGCGCATAAAGTTGCGTGCAATAAAATTGTATCGAGGTGCAGAATACATATATATGTATATATGTAGGTTCATCTTTTATTTTATTTTGAGTATCGAAATCATACATATATTTGAGTTCAACTAGAAAATTATACTTGAGATGAAGTTGAGAAATAAATGTTTCTCAACAGCATTTTTTTCCACACAAAATAATTAATGGAAATAAAAATGTTGCAATTACTTTACACAACACTGTACTCGTTTTGTGTGGGATTTGTAAAACTTGAGAGAACAGGGAGGGAGATAGGTGCTTAGCGGCTGTTGACGTTCACATGCTATTGCAACGATTCCAAAGAATGCATTTAAAAATAAAAATAAAAAAATTATGTAAAAAAAAAGCGTCAAAGTGAAAGGGGCGCCAAAGTAGAAAACCAAGCAGAACAAACAATGTCACAAAACGTTGACAGAAGAGGGTTAAGAAACGCTGTGAGTGTGGATACGTTTTGTATTACAAATAAAATAAAAACGTTCAGAAGTGCTGACGTCGAAATGTGGGCTGAAACTAAATAGATGGGCGAGGTGCGAAGCGAATTTTAAGACGAGTTCGCTTCGCTGCGTTGCGCCAACTTGGATATTGTGTTGCAGACGACGTAAGAGGCATATTGTGAACAACAACAAAATGCTTTTTATTTTATTAAATTTTCTATACATATTCGTTTGCATTTGTTTTTGTTAAATACGCCGAGTTGCAGCTACAACACCAACTACAAGAACAAGAGCATCAATTAAGGTCACATGCAATGGCAATAGACGCACAAGTACAATGAGAGCTGCAATGTGACTGTACGAGCATGTGCGCAAATGAAAGGCGAATGTACTGCCTTCAGTGCAAAACACTTGAGATAATACAAAATAATAAAAATTTCAAAAAAAAAATAATAAAATAATAATAAATAAATAAAGTAATACTCAAGCAGTTTTATTATTTTATAAGGTCGACGAAGAGAAGAAATTAAGTTTTCAGCCATTATCAAACCATCACGAGTGGCAATTAAACTATACAGACATTTTGAGGAATGAATATGTACATACAGAGGAGTGTAATAACACCAAGAGAAATTGCGCTCACTTATAAAAGCAATAAACCCCAAAAACAAGATTGTTCTATTCTCTATTTGTATTTATTTTGTTTGAAGGTCTTTTTATATGTATGTAAGTACCCGAACTCAAATAATATTTCTAGCGAATATTTTTTTTGCATTACAAACTCTAAGATATCTGTTGAAGAAAATGTGTCTTGTAGCCTCTGACGTTTATCGCGGTTGTCCCGAATTTCAGCTCCACTCTTCTTTGGTTTACCTCCTTTCATTTTTCTATCACATAAAAAACAAAACAAATATAAAAAAATAAAAATAAATAAAAAAAATAAAGAAAAATAAAAAAAAATAAAAAAAGTAAAAATAAATAAAAAAATATGAAACAAAATTTTAAAAGTTTAAAAAGAAATTTTAAAAGTTTAAACAGAGATTTTAAAAGCTTAAAAAGAAATTTTAAAAGTTTAAAAAGAAATTTTAAAAGTTTAAAAAGAAAATTTAAAAGTTAAAAAAGAAATCGTAAAAGTTTAAAAAGAAATTGTAAAAGTTTAAAAAGAAATTTTAAAAGTTTAAACAGAAATTTTAAAAGCTTTAAAAGAAATTTTAAAAGTTTTAAAAGTTTTAAAAGAAATTTTAAAAGTTTAAAAAGAATATTTAAAAGTTTAAAAAGAAATTTTAAAAGTTTAAAAGTTTAAAAAGAAATTTTAAAAGTTTAAAAGTTTAAAAAGAAATTTTAAAAGTTTAAAAGGAAATTTTAAACGTTTAAAAAGAAATTTTAGAATTTTAAAAATAAATTTAAGATGTTTTAAAAGAAATTTCAGCAGTTTTAAAAGAAATTTTAGAAGTTTTAAAAGAAATTATAGAAGTTTAAAACAAAATTGTAAAAGTTAAAAAATTTAAAACAAAAGTTGTGAAAGTTTAAAAAAGAATTGTATGTATTAAAAAAATTTTAATTTTAAACTTGACCAAAATTAAAAAAGAAGGGCTTTATAACATAACAAAAAGAATTTGTAATAAAACCAAAAATACAGTTTTACACATTATTATTAGAAAATATAGATTTAAATAAAATGGCTTTCCTCTTATGAAAATAAATGTTCAAGTTATACTGAGCTAAAACTGGATGGCAAAAATTCTGAAAATTTTGGGCAATCAAAAAAAATTTATTTGCAATACTAAAATTAGTTGAGTTAGAAAACTTAAACAAATTTACGACATCTTATAACTATAGCACAATTTTAAGGGTGCTTTATATTTATGAAACGCACTGTATAACAAGCATATCTATTTCAATGACCATAAAACATAATACAAATTTGCACGTACTCTAGCGCACTGAGCCACTGATGACAAATAGCTGTCGAGCCATAAAGCTTTAGATATGTATTTGTTAATACTCGTACATAGACACCAATGGTTATACAAACATACATTCATACATATATATGTATATAAGCTCACATTTCTGGTACTCAACATAGCAACGTGCAACAGTTGCAGTTGCCGCCCTATAGGCCTGTGTACAAAGTCTAAAGTTGCCACAAACGGAGTGTGCTGGGGCTTGACGTATGTATGTAAGCGCTATTGTTTCTTTGGGCTGAGTTAAATTGCATATGGGCATATGTAGATATGTGTGAGGGCTATGTTAGTGTCGTTGCACTCAAAATCAACAAAGCGAATTTAGCGCCATACGTTTTTGCCCCTCCTGATTGCTAAATAAGTACTACTTCAACCGGCAAATGCCATATGCGTTGGATGAAAACAGATCGTATTTGGCGTTTGTGTAGAACTTTTTTTTTGTTTTTTTCTATATTTTATTTACATTTTGTATCTTGTTTACAGAGCTTGTTGTCATTGATGGTATTAATGGCGCCGCTAGTGCAGTAAAGTATCGATTTACAAATCAATACTTAACTCAAGCTCGAATCGAGACACCTACTTAAGTATTTACTCAGTCTACAGACCGCTTGTCACATTTTGTGTAAATTTGTCCAAAGCAGAAAACAGCATTCCAGAAATTGCCAAATTAAATTTTGAAAAATTCGATCAATTTCATAGAGAAAAGCAACAACAAAGTTTGCTGTTGGCACAAACGACTAATCGATTTGGCGCGTTTCATCTTAAATTTGATTCGTTGTGGCTTCTGGCACTTTTAAACCGCATGGCCAACCTTGGGCTGAAGGAATTTTTCGGCAACTTTTTGTGCTACGCTGTTGTATTATTAGAATTTTGTGTTATTGTTGTTGTACGAATCTTCTTAAGCACGACTTTGTGCATAAAATATTTTAAGTTTACTTTTATAATAATAAAAATAATAATAAAAATAATAACAAAAATAATAAAAAAATAAAATAAAATATGTATAAAAATAAAATAAAAAAATTAGGTAAAAAACAAATTAAAAAAATTAACAAAATAAAAAAATTAAGGAAATAAAAAGCAACAAAAAAAGAAAGAAAAAAATAAATATAAATATAAAAAATAAAAATAAAAAAAAATTAAAAAAATAAATAAAAATAAAAAAATAAAAAATAAATAATAAGAATAAAATAAAAATAAAAATAAAAATAAAGAAATAAAAATTAGAATTGCGAAGTTTAAGAAGTGAAAAACCAACAAAAAATTAGCAAACAAATAAACGTGAGATTTAGCAACAATAAACGATCATTAGAACTTTGCTATTATTGTTGCGTTGAAGTGTGTTATTGTTTAGATTTTTTTTGTAGTTGGCAGAGCTCTATTTCATACGATAAATGCCGGTCTATAAAACTTTCTTATGTGCATGCGGTTAGATGGTCCATGCGATGATATTTTTGCGGTTTTGTTTGTAATTGTACGAGTATAATATGTAACTTTTGTTTTAGTTGTTTCCCCCGCAACCCCTTTTTTGGTTATGTTAGTGTTATTGTGTTGCACGTCCTCCTATCACCAGCGTAAAGTGGTTTATGATATCAAATATAATGTGATTTATGTAGCAACAAATGTGTATGTAAGTAACGGCACACTAGCAACAATTCGAAACAACAATCAAATTGCAAGAATTCAAACAAACGGCATTCGCATGCAACGGCGATTTCAAGTTGCAATAGCAAGTAAAACACGATCGATGACAATTCATCAAAGGACCGAGGGGGGAATATGAGTAAAGAGAGAAAAACGGTGCGGCAAAGGAGGATTAATTTCATTGCTGTGGCAATAGAAATCGTCTCATGTTGCATGCCACACAAAAGAAAATGTGCTGCCACAATCGCCAACAATAAAAACAAGCGACAAGTTAAGTTACCCACTTATATAGACACATCTACATATGCACATAACACGATTGTATACAGCTGTGTGATCCGAATTAAGAAAAAAAAAAACTAAATTGTGAATATAGAAACACATAAATTAATATTAAAATACTTATTTTTAATCTTAATTTTTTTACAACACTTTTTTTTGTAATTTTTTATTACATATTTTATAGTAATTATTTTTTTTTATAGGTAATATAATTTATAAACCTATAACATTTTCTTTTTAATTTATAAAACAAACAACTAGTTATTTTTTGTAAACTTTTTTTTAGGTTTAATTTTTTTCTTAACTTTTGTTTCATTATATATGTAATTAATAATATTCTATATTTGTTAGATTTTTAAAATTATTATTTTTTTTTTTTTTTGAAAGTACACTTTATTATTATTTTTAATTGAATTGTTTGATTTTTTTTTTTTTTCATATCATAATATTTAAACCATAAAGGCTATTTTAGTTTTTATCAAACGTACATACATACATATGTAGGTATAGCATAGTTTTCTTGTTTAATTAACTTTTTTTAATTTTATTCTTTTAATGTTTTTTCTTTCACTTTATTTTTCTTGTTTTTAAATTCCCCTTTTTGTGTTTTTGTCCTTTTTTTAATTTCTTCTTTTAAATTTGCTTCAATTAATATTTTTATTTTTTTTTATTTGTAAAATTTATTTTACTATATTTTTTTATTTATAAATTCATTTTTTTTTTATTTATAAATTCATTTCTTTGTTTACTTATTCATTATTTTTTATTTTATTTATTCATTCATTAGTTTTTATATTATTTATTTAGTGTTTTTTATTATTTATATATTTATTGTTATTTTTTAATTTGTTATATTTTGTTTTTATTTTTTTTTTAATAGATATAGTTTTTATTGTTTTTCTTTCTCTTAAATTTTTTTCTTCATTTACTTAAGCGTTCTTACTTTCATGCACGCTGCTGCATAATACGACAGCGCATTTGTTGCCACACAAGTTTGTTGCATAGCATACCTCTGCGCCAATCGTCGAATGAACGCTAAATTACTCGGTTGTTCTAGCACAAATTGGTTCAAAGTTTAATTTGCGGTAATTGTAACCATTATTTGTCGGAACTAGTTTGTTGACGCGTTAATTATAAATTTTTATTCCAAACCCATCGCTTTTGCGTACAAATAAATTGATCTGTGAAAAAAATATTGATCAAGCAATAATTCGAAAAATAGTTAAGCAATCAATTGTCTAACGGAAATGTAGGCCAATATCGTTGCTACAATTTGTAGTGAAAACTGGTTTAAGAATTCTTCTTTTTATAACCGAATCTGAACTATATATAAGCTTACTTAGGTCGAGTAAAAAAAATATAGCCAATTATTGCTGTTTGGCGACGACACACGCTATTGAGCAACAACAACATGTGTTTCCTACCCACCCTCTTTCTACTGCTTAAGATTTTCTGAGAATCAGCATATTTATATAATCGAATGACGACAATACTTTATCAGCTGAGGTGCTCAATTTTTTGTTCGCTTAATTTAGTAAAAGTCACAGCGTCGGCTATAATAAAATGCTTATAAATCTTCCAATAAACTATTTCCTCCGATACACAAGGGGCATCATCTCCTCTGATGTTATCATCGCCCAAGATTTTAAAAACGGCTATGATAAGGAAATTGTGCACACTTCAAAGTAAGCTTCGTCCCAAGTACTCTTGAACCCAAATGAAACTGAATACCGGAATTGGGCCAACAATCTATCATTATACGCTGCGGCATCTTACTCGCGTCTTTCGTACAACAACGAAATAAATTTAATGTAAAATTATTCGCATGCCCTGCAATTCATTTTATTTTCGGGCACTTCTCATGCAAACGCTCCAAAGTTTTTATAACCAAATGCGAAATTAAATAGTGCAAAATGCAGCTGGTTTGGTTTTTTCGTACTCTCCACTCTTCTTAGTAAAAGTTTATTATTTCTTTAAGTTGAAACATTTGGAAGATTTCAAATTATTCATTTGTTTAAGTTTACTACTTTTATTGCAAAAACAAAAATATGTACTGTGGATTAGGGCAGTCTCAATTTGAGTGCAGCGAACCCATGTATACTATTCAATAATTCCACAGCAACGAACACCCTAATGTGTAAATATGCCATACGGAATTTTAAACGACATTCGAAGTTTAATTTACCCGGTTGAACGGACTAGCAAAACATGAACACCAACCAATATAGCGAACATTGAACAGCGAAAGCAAAAATAAATATGTGTTCGGTGCAACAACTGCAATGCCGCCGGATGTGAGAGAGCATTGAACTCGCCGTTGGCTTTGGCGGAAAAATACAAATTATTTCATAAAAAAAAAAAAAAAACCGTGTGGAAAATTCAAAATAGTATATTTTTAAAAGCTGCAAGAGTGTTTTCCACAAACAAATAATCTCACTAACTATTTGATCCATTAAAGGCTGGGTTTTTTGGTAAAATGATGTGGCTGCTAGCAGCACAAGAAGAGCTTTTTGCAATTTTTGGAATGAGAAATTGAAGAAGTTAGAAAAGTATTGAGACTCTTTGGGTTTAGTTAAAAATGTTAATAAGACAGTGTGTTAGAGTTCAGAGCAGATGTGAAAATAAGAGTAGTATGAAGAAACTAGATAAGAGTTTTCGAGGTAAAAGAGTTTGCTGTTATATTTTGAGAAAGCGTTTCTTTCCTCATTGATTGAATTTACCAATACTGACTTCCAAAATTTTTTTAATATATATAAACAAAAAATATAAAAAATGCAAGAATATAAAAATAAATAAATATACAAATAAATAAATATAAAAATAGATAAATATAAAAATAAATAAATATAAAAATAAATAAATATACAAAGAAATAAATATAAAAATAAATAAATATAAAAATAAATAAATATACAAATAAATAAATATAAAAATAAATAAATATACAAATAAATAAATATAAACATAAAGATAAAAAAATAAAAGTACAAAAAATAAAAGTACAAAAAATAAATATATAAAAATTAAAAAATAAAAGTACAAAAAATAAATATATAAAAATAAAATAAAAATAAAAAAATAAAAGTACAAAAAATAAAAACAATAAAGAATAAAAATTAAAAATTAGAAAAATAATAAAAAACAAGTCCAACTATCCAATATATATTTTTTCCACGTAAAAGTTGTCTTGCCAACTTCATAGAGGTTTTAAATATCGGCGTCGAATTACATCAAAAACTCTTGTCGACCCTCATGGATTTTGTTTGTTGTCATACCGTGTTGCTATTTATCTTAAGCTCATAAAATATTACACTTTTTTTCATTCACCGAAATGGATTTCGGAACTTTGAAGTGACAATAAGACATTTATAATATTTTTTTAAAATAAAAAAAATTAATTTAAAAATGGTTGCATTTAGTTTTATCGCTCATATTTTGTATAACTTCACAAAAATCGCGCAAATAATTATTTACCGGAAGTCCTCTCGAAAACAACAAAACATTAATCGTATAAATAAGCTGAAGTAATATAATGAAAGCCATAAAAAGTTGCAGTAGCCTAAAACCAAACTGCAAAAAACAAAACAATGGGCTTTAGAGCAAAAAACAAAAGAAAAATTAAAACAAAAGCACAAAACATAAAAGCATGTTTAGGAGATTTTCATGCATACACAACTCATACAGCGGTGGTATTTTAATTAGAAACGTAAGCGCAAAACGAAATTTATTCGATAAATTCAAAAAACCCATCGGAGTCGAAAAAAAAACAATTTAAGAGTTTAAAAAAATAAAATAAAATAAAAAAATTAGAGAAAAAAAATTAAAATTTAAAAAAAACAAATTACAAAATAAATTAAAAAAAAAAAAAAAAAAAATATTTCAAAAAATAAAAATATATTTAAATAAATAAAAATAAATTTAAAAAAAAATTTAAAATACAAATTATTAAAAGTAAAAATTAAATTAAAAATAAAATTATAAAAAATTATAAAAAATCATAAAAAAAAATTACAAAAAAATATAAAAAAATTATAAAAAAATTAAAAGAAATCATAAAATATTAAACAAAAAATTTTTTTTAAATAAACCAATACATTACCAAGGATAATACCTACAGAAAATTGTCGACAGTTGCGCCAACAATAAATTTTCTGATGAATTTGTCAATTTCGAAAAAAAATTAAAAGAAAGCGTTTCTTTCCTCATTGATTGAATTTACCAATACTGACTTCCAAAATTTTTTTAATATATATAAACAAAAAATATAAAAAATGCAAGAATATAAAAATAAATAAATATACAAATAAATAAATATAAAAATAGATAAATATAAAAATAAATAAATATAAAAATAAATAAATATACAAAGAAATAAATATAAAAATAAATAAATATAAAAATAAATAAATATACAAATAAATAAATATAAAAATAAATAAATATACAAATAAATAAATATAAACATAAAGATAAAAAAATAAAAGTACAAAAAATAAAAGTACAAAAAATAAATATATAAAAATTAAAAAATAAAAGTACAAAAAATAAATATATAAAAATAAAATAAAAATAAAAAAATAAAAGTACAAAAAATAAAAACAATAAAGAATAAAAATTAAAAATTAGAAAAATAATAAAAAACAAGTCCAACTATCCAATATATATTTTTTCCACGTAAAAGTTGTCTTGCCAACTTCATAGAGGTTTTAAATATCGGCGTCGAATTACATCAAAAACTCTTGTCGACCCTCATGGATTTTGTTTGTTGTCATACCGTGTTGCTATTTATCTTAAGCTCATAAAATATTACATTTTTTTTCATTCACCGAAATGGATTTCGGAACTTTGAAGTGACAATAAGACATTTATAATATTTTTTTAAAATAAAAAAAAATTAATTTAAAAATGGTTGCATTTAGTTTTATCGCTCATATTTTGTATAACTTCACAAAAATCGCGCAAATAATTATTTACCGGAAGTCCTCTCGAAAACAACAAAACATTAATCGTATAAATAAGCTGAAGTAATATAATGAAAGCCATAAAAAGTTGCAGTAGCCTAAAACCAAACTGCAAAAAACAAAACAATGGGCTTTAGAGCAAAAAACAAAAGAAAAATTAAAACAAAAGCACAAAACATAAAAGCATGTTTAGGAGATTTTCATGCATACACAACTCATACAGCGGTGGTATTTTAATTAGAAACGTAAGCGCAAAACGAAATTTATTCGATAAATTCAAAAAACCCATCGGAGTCGAAAAAAAAACAATTTAAGAGTTTAAAAAAATAAAATAAAATAAAAAAATTAGAGAAAAAAAATTAAAATTAAAAAAAAACAAATTACAAAATAAATTAAAAAAAAAAAATAAAAATATATTTCAAAAAATAAAAATATATTTAAATAAATAAAAATAAATTTAAAAAAAAATTTAAAATACAAATTATTAAAAGTAAAAATTAAATTAAAAATAAAATTATAAAAAATTATAAAAAATCATAAAAAAAAATTACAAAAAAATATAAAAAAATTATAAAAAAATTAAAAGAAATCATAAAATATTAAACAAAAATTTTTTTTTAAATAAACCAATACATTACCAAGGATAATACCTACAGAAAATTGTCGACAGTTGCGCCAACAATAAATTTTCTGATGAATTTGTCAATTTCGAAAAAAAATTAAAAAAAAAACCTAATCCTTGGTCTTGTTTGTAATTAAGAATAATTGTGAAGGTTAGACGCCAACATACATTAATAATAAAAGCTTAGCGTTTCTAAATATATGGCAACCATTGTACAAATGTAAAAATGTAAGAAGTCCATACATAGAAATCCACAACTAACAATAACTCCAAAACTATATTAGCGCACATTCAGAGAAAAACTAATGGAGAAATGACTCACTTCAACCAACTACGAGACAAACCAACCAACCAAGCAAGTACCAACGAACCAACATCAGTGGGCTGACGAATGATGCCACAATAACCAAACACCAAATATTTGTATGTACATATGTAAGTCTGATTATATACATACATATGTATATCGTTTACAAAAAACCAGTACAAAAGTATGTATGTACTTATGACTATAATGTAGTGAGAGCAAAATAGTTTAGTCTAGTCAAGATGACGCAGACAAGCAACAACCAGCCCAAGCGCATATTGATAGCTTGTGGGCTGCGATTTGTGAAATAGTTAGTTAATGCGGAGGTTGGCGCGCAGATTTGACGGCGCCATCAACAACAATTTTCGACGCGCTTGTTAACTGAATAAGTTTTGCAATGAAAATTGACAATTTACAACAAAAGCAACAACTAAACAGACAGTCAAAATAAACATGCAATCTTACATGAAAATCAAAAATGGAAAGAAGAAAATGATTGGAGGGCAAATGAAAGTCGAAAAGAAAATTACCAAAATTAGACAGAAAATTTCTTTGGTAAAATTTCAAAAGCAGAGTGGCTTTCTAAGCGCCTTAGTTCTTGATGAACCAAGAAGATACAAAATGGACACGTCTACTTCTTCCTATGCAATGCCTGAAGAGAGGGGTAATCGTTATCATAAAAATTCTACGATTACTGAAGTAATAATCGAAAGTAAAACATAATTAAAATTACAGTAATCGTAATTGAAATTGTTATGATCACGATTACTGTAATTGTAATCACAAAAATTTCAACTACGATTACTGTAATTTTAATCATAAAAATTTCAATTACAATTACTGTAATTGTAATTATGTTTTTTTTTCAATTACCATTACTGTAATTGTAGTCATAAAAACTCTACGATTGTGATTACTCTAACATAATTTAAAAAATCAAGATAACGATGACTGTAATTGTAATCCCTACATTCATACGATATTACAATAGTCGTAATCCTAAGATCCACATAATGATCTCTACCGAGTGTGTGATCGTCTAAAGATAAGCCTTGCAGGCGTCGTGAGAAGCAGGCCGATGACATGGCCAGAGAAAGTGCTGAAAAGGATATAAGAGAAATGGATTACATGTCTGTAGACCAACTATAGGAGATCGGTGGTAAGTAAGAATGCAATATCTGGGCACCCAGCGAACCTATTAGGGATTTCCATTATTCAGATGAAACTCAAACTATGAAATGTGTCACCCTTTTACGAAGAAAACTTCACCACGAAACATGCCAAAAACTGGCCCAAAATAGCTACAAGCAAGCGGAAAATTTTGACGTTGTCACGACGACGGCGCTGCCGACATAATAGTACGCATGACAGCCTTTGGTTTTGGACACATTTCAAATTAGTAATGAAAAATATGCAACTTTCATAGGAAAATGAGCAAAAACTGTCAGTCGACTTTGCCCAAGCAGTTGACCGAAAATTATGTCGCGCGTGGAAAAGCGAAATGTTAGCGACGACACAAAGCAAAGTCATTTGGCGGCAAACAAACGCGCCAAGTTGCCCAAGGAAAAACTACAACAAAAGGAGCCATCTCTAAACAACTGAAGGAGCCATCTCTAAAAAGTATCATCAACGAAGGCTGTTCCTGGAGCAATATCTTTTGGCTTTGCTTTGTTTTTAGAAAAAGCAAGCACTTAACACAACAAAAAAAAAGAAGTACTTTTGTCTTACTTCAGCTTCTTTAAATTTGAAAGCTCTTAAGTGCACTGGAATTAGCCAAAACAATAAACGTACGCATGCACACAGTTTAAGTCAAAAACAAAATTGAAAGGCCTGGAAATATGGCGTTTAAAATATGCGGAAGTGCAAACAGCCAAAAATTATTCTTGTAGAAGTTTTTGTTATTTTTGTTGTGTTGCACAAGTATTATCAGCTATGTATATCAACTACAACAACAGCAAATCTTGAATATTTTGCTGGTTAATGCAATTTTTCTGAAAATTCATAATTTTGAAATTAAATTCAACGTGCAATGTTGGCAAGCAAAGCGAAACCAGGAAGGCAATTAAATTAAAAGTTGAAAAACTTGAAAATAAATTTTATTTTTTATAAGCAGAAAGTAGGAAATAATAAAAAAATTTTAAATAAGTCAAAAGAGAGGACTGATACAGAAACTGTAACCGATTCATTTTTTGAAAACGAAACCGCAACTGTTACCGTTATTTTGATCTGAAAGAAAACGAATCCGAAATCTGGGTTGATCCCTAAAATATCAGGAAATTACCCCAAAAAGAACCAATTAACCTCCAAGCGGTTGCTCCAAACGCTTTATTTTGCCCAGCAATGGTCTCGAATAGCAAATAAATCTAGTCAGTGGGTGTCAATTTGTACAGAAACAACCAAAAAGTAAACAAAAATTTGAATGAATTGACCTTGGCACTTTTATCTCAACTAATATATGATTTGAATATTTATAAAAAGTATACATATATTGTTGCATGTGAAAAATGTGTTGAAATGTTAACTTACCAGCATTAAATGTGCAAATAATATTAGTTTCGAAATATTTGTTGATAATTACCTGGAAAAAATAAAAATAGTGATTAAATTAACTATGAAAACTAGTTAAACACGCTACACAGGGTGCATACAAATTCGTATAGATAATTCATATAATATTTTAAGATAGACTATAATGCATTTAGTTTAAAAAGAAAAACATAGCTAGTAGAAAACTCTGAAGCTAAAAATTATCTAAATATTTTATCGACGATAAGATTGTTTCACCAGCAAAGATAAACATTTTTATATTTTTATTACATTTTTTTTTTGTTTTTTTTTTATTTTTGTTTTTTTTTATTTTTGTTTTTTTTTTTTAATAAAAGTAAAGATATATTTATTTCGGACAACGCATTCAGGTGTTGATGATTGACCTTCACCAGAAATACATTAGCACAGAATGAACAAACAAAAAAACATTATCAAATCAATTTTGTGATCCGTTCCTAATTTAACAGACAATCTTTTAATTTCCGCAAGCGTCAATTTAATTTATTTTGCCCAAAAAACAGAAGCATAACAAAAAGAAGTCAAGTTTTATTGGTAATATGCTTTTTGTCCATCTAAATTTATTTAAGCAATATTTAAAAAATAATAAAATTGAAAAAAGAAAAAAAAAATGACAATAAAAAAATAACAAAATATTGAAAAAAATGCAAAATAAAAAAATATGAAAAATATAAAAAATACAACAAAATAAAAAGTAAAACAAAATCAAAAAAATAAGAAACAAAAATAAAAAAATAAGAAATAAAAATAAAAAAAATTAAAAAATAAATAAGAAGGTATATAAAGAAATTTAAAAAATAAAAATTAAAAAAATTAATAAGAAATATATAAAAAGAAAAATAAATGAAAAGATATACATATATAAAAAATTCACAAAAAAATTTAATATTTGAAAATATGTATGTATGTATATAAAAAAAAATTAAAAATTAAAAAAAAATTAAGAATTAAAAAAATTTAAAATTCTAATAAAAAATAATAAATAATTAAAAAAGCATTAAAGAAATTAAAATTAAAAGCATTAAAAAAATTAGAAATTAAAAATAAATTTAAAAAAATTAAAAATTTAAAAAAAAATTGAAAATTAAAAACGCTCAAAAAAATTAAAAATTAAAGAAAAAAAAAATTTTTTTAAAATTAGAAATAAAAATTTAAAAAAAATTTTTTAATTAAAAACTAAAAACAAATTAAAAATTAAAAAATAATAAAAAAAAGTTATATAAAAAGATTTAAAAAAAAAAATTAAAACTTAAAAAAGCATATAAAAAAAATTAAAAATAAAATTAGAATTGAAAAAATAAGATATTAAAAAAATAAAAACAATTTAAAAAAATTTTATTAAATACATATATTGTTTTTGTAAAGGCAAATGTATTATAAAATGCGTACCGCGTAATTAAATAAAGATCTAGAAGTGCAAATTAATTATTTACTTTTTATCATTATGTCAAGTGTTCGCATTGATGACTAACTGTGAAAACATTGATTAGTCATCAATGTCTAGCAGCGCCAACGGTGGAGCTAACTGCACAAGAGAAAAGCGACTAAAAAGTGTAATAACGGTAAAATAGTTTTTGTGTAGATATATGAATACAAGAAATGCAACAACAAAAATTCCCGCCACAAATTAAGCTTGATTTTATACGATAATATCCCCTGCATTGAGTGGTTTTCCTTTGGAGCCACAGGGGCTTTTATGCGTATTTTGACTACAAGCAAAACAACAACAGCAATTAATAAACTAAAAGCAAATGTGTTTGCAATAAAAAGGTGACTTACAAGTACAGCAACTACAAGCATAAAAAATAAGCGAACGCATGTGACAGCACAACTCAAAATTTCCATCCACTCACACAAAGCTAGAAAACTTGCTAGGTCTTACGAGTATACGTGTGTGTGTGTGTGTGTGCGCGTGAGGAGTGTGTTGGGGGCGCAGCGCTAATCCATCAGCAAGTTACTGATTGACTACCCTGCAGAAAACAACTAGTTTAGTGCATTCCAAACCCTTCCCAGTTCGTTATTTATTATTGCTCTTATAAGACCGGAAACTTTATTGAGATCTAACCCTTTAAGCAAGTTACTACGAGAGGGTGGCATTCGCTCTTTCTATGCGTGAAGACCTAGTCCATATACGATAGAACTAATACCTAGTCCTCGATTGTCCTGCAGGGTCGTTTTGAATGAAATGTACGCCGCTACGAAACGGGGCAAAAATGCCGATTGTTGTTGCTTCCCCTTTCCCCACTGCTAACTGTCGTCATGCTCGTAATTCCGTCTAAATACACTCTTCCAATAAATAATGCCATGAATAGCTTTGCACCGCCGTAGTCTGCCTCTACTGTTAGTTGCCCGCTATTATCACGACCCCAAAGTGGGTTTCTTTACTTTTTATTTCGCATAAAAAAGCTGATAAACAGCCCACAAACAAAAACGATACGGTATTACTAGTAAATCAGTGATAAGCATTGCCCACGAACTATATAAGTATCACCTTATGAACAGTCTGGGGTAAGAAAAACAAGCCACAAAGGGTTCGAAATCATTGACTTTATATACTTTTAATAAATATGTATTAGCATATACTTTTTTTTTTAATTTGTTTTTTTTTTGAAAATTTTTATGTTTTTTTAATTATAATTTTTTTCCAGTTATAAATTTTTGTCCAATTGTAATTTTTTTCAATTATAATTTTTTCTCCAATTGTAATTTTTTTTTTTTGTTTTTCGCAATTATATATGTATATACAGTATATATATTTTTTTCAATTATAATGTTTTCTCTTGGAGCATTCACGGAAATAACTTTTCAATAAGGAATAAATTTGGTTTTAATTTCTTTTTTTTAATTTTTGTTTTATTTATTTTTTTTTTTAATGTTATTTTACTTATTTTTTTTTACCTTTTTTTTTATTTTTTTTACCCTTATTTTATTTTTTTTTTTACCTTTTTTATTTTATATTTTATTTTTATTTTTTCAATTTTTTTATGTTTAATTTATTTTTTTATTTTATTTTTGTTTAATTTATTTTTTTATTTTATTTTTTTTTACCCAGTGTATTAGTAAGAGCATACTTAAACTAAAACAATGCTACTATTTTGAGCGACACTGTACATATGTATGTATGTACATATGAATATGTATGGGTTAGGCATCCATAACCAACTGTACAACGCTGTCGACATTGGTTTACATGAGACGTGAACGTTTTCATATGGGGTGAAATTTTATAATTAAATAAGCATGGAATTTATTGTATAAATAACCCATTATTCTTGTGATCCCCCTTATAGAACTTCCATAGCAATTCTTAAGTGTGCTGGATTGTGCAGTATGCGCTAGATTTCATTTCATTTGCTGAATCCATTGCAATATTAATTAATTAAATAAATATGTGCCATGTAGGTATGTATGTATGTAAATGTGCTCATAAAATACTGAGTGCTGATAACAAATATTATTTCTAGCAATTCTATTGATTTATGTTGTTCGATTTTTCAATGAGCGCACCATTGCCAATCGTTTGATGGAAATCGAAAAGGAAAAGTATTAAGCATTAAGTTATTGCATGAAATTGGTTGACGTTTATTAGCGTATTTGCCAATGTTAGGACAATTTCTATTAACTGCTTATTGTAAGTTAAAATTTAATCAAACAAGAAAAGGAGGAAATGCTGAACGAAAGTTTATTTTAAAAATTGAAGGTAAATCCTATTCACAATAAAGAAAAAAAAGAAGAAATTTCAATGTATGTATATTGTATAAGCAACTGTGTCGGTACAGTAGGTTCTGGTATTAGCCCGGCTACAGCGAGGTCGAATTATTTGACCTCGTAGTTGCTCCTCATTACGCCTGGTGTTGATTAAAGATTTCAACTTTCTCACAAAAAGGTTAACTGCAGCGCTTTGTTTCTTTATATCCATTTTACTGAATTTTTAAAATTTTTTTTTTTTTGAAAATTTTTATTACAATGTTTTTTTCTTTTAACTTTTTTATTATTATTTTTTTTTTACTTTTATAGTATTTTTTTTTTAACATTTTCATTATAATTTTTTTTTTAACTTTTTTATTTTAAATTGAAAAAGTTTTTGTTTGGTACAACTGATAATGTTTCAACCTGGAAGGTTTTTCAGTTATGTTACTCTAGATACAAATGTAACTTTTTTTTTCTCGATACAATTTTTTATAATTTTTTTGTAATCTTTTCTCTTGTCAGTTTTTATAAATTAATTTTTTTTTCTTTTATTTTTTTTGTTTCAATATAAAATGTTTTAATTTTTGTTCCCGTATTTCAAATTCTTACAACTTTTTTTCTCAATTTGAACGACTTTTTTAAGTTTTAAATATTTTTTTCGATATAAATAAAACTTTTTTTTTTAATATAAAATTAAAAATTTTTTTTTTTTTCGATTTCACATTTCTACAACTTTGTTTTCTAGATTTGAACTACTTTTTTAAGTTTAAAAAATTCTCTTTTTTTTTATGTTTCGGTTTTCCCCAGATGTTGTTTTTTATCTTGTTTAGCATAGAAAAAATCCTAACCCATTTCATTCTGCATGTCTTAGAAGAGGGGAGCAACGAGGGAGTGGTTCGTTAACTTTAACATCATTTTTGTTACCACATAAATTGGGCTCAACTAGTTTTTGCGGGGGGTTCAACAGGAAATTTTGCTTCTGCAAGTGGCACTTGCACCGCACTCAAAAACAGATAACTAGAACGACACCACCATACAAATGTCAACAAAGCATACGAGTACATAGTACTAAGTAAACAAAGAGAAGAACGTGCATTTCATAATTCGGTATGTTTTTGTAAGTGAAACTTTTGGTTCGCGTTTTTGATAGGTATGACACTGTCAAAGAGACCAATCTCCTTACTTGAAATGTTTAGCTCAGCCCAACTTTATAGAAAAACTAAAAAGAAAGTAGCATAACACAAATTTGGGGAAAAGCTCCCCCTTAACTCAGATAATTATTGAAGATCCGTTGACATACAAAGAACCACATTAGTACAACGAGCTAAGTATTTGTCACTCAAATATATTTTGAAATTTCCAAACATCTTAGTCAATAAAGTCTGCACATATATTAGGTATTACCAGCAGTTTATTATGTGCCAAAAACTACGCAGTTCAAACACGAAAAAACAGCAGCTCAGCTAAGTAGCGCACAAAAGATAAATAGCATGTAATTTAAGTGACAAAAAAAAAGAGAATTTCAAAATGCGATCGTACTCAAAATTTGTTGTTGTACATTTAAAAGCGACTACAATTTCAATACGCACTAAGAGCGCCCAGTTCTTGTGTACCTACAAATTTCTCAACAGCTTACTGCCACCAAAATTCTACACATACATACAAACAAACATATTACAGCTGCACATCATCAAAATGTTGCCTCATTCTGCGCCACCATAGCTCTTTAGTCTTGTAGTTAGTAGCCCCATCAGCCACTTTAATTGAAACGCTCTCTCTCTCTGAGTTGACGTCGTTGCATTAAAGTGGATTGCATTCGATGTTTACTGAATGGGTGATATGTGAGTAAACAAGTTCTTCTTTATCTCCTTTGTCATGTCATACGGCACCTAAAATCCAACGATGGCTGTGTCAGAATTGCCTCTGCTCCCACCCACCCCGGTAGGCGGCATGGTTAGTATACCCTCCCGCCACCTTTTTATAGCTTCTTGCATATGAAACTTAAATGCACGCGTGGTTTTAACAGACAGTAAGTAAGTTGAGTCTATGTAAATATGTGTTTCGTATATGGGAAAAACAACTACAACTATGAAAACAAGGAGGTTAACGAGTCTATACAACTTGATTGTTGTTGACTTGCCCCGACTCGCCAAACACATACCATACCATAAATTCATACATACACATACATATGTACAGTTTGTCTCGATATCTACAATCTTTCGCCTCATTTCAGACTTGAGTCGATCACTTAAATAACAATAGTACACACTTACACATATACAATTTGTTCACCTCGTGTTTTATCGTGAACGGTAGTAGTCTCCTACATTTCAGAGGGGATTACTACGAATATTTTTTGTTTGTTTTTTTAATTTTAAAAAATGTTACATAGTATTTTTTAATGTATAAGCTGACCAGAAATCATATACTCGTAAGTATTTTCAAGTGTTTCAATGCATATGACGTTGAGCCAGCTTAACGAAAATAATTACTCAACTAAAAGTCGGTATAAAATTAAAAAAATAAAATATATAAAAAAATTTGTTTTTTATTTAATTTTTTTTATTTTATTTTTTTTACTTAATTTTTTTTTTTATTTATTTTTTTTATTTTTTTTTATTTATTTTTTTTTTATTTTATTTATTTTTTTTTAATTTTATTTATTTTTTTTTTATTTTATTTTTTATATTTAAAATTTTTATTTTTATTTATATCTATTAGTTTTAATTTATATCTATTAATTTTAATTTATATCTATTAATTTTAAATTTTTCCAAAATTTTTTTTTTTTTTATTTTTCATTTTTAATTTTTTTAAATTTTTAACCATTTAATTTTTTTAAATTTTTAACCATTTAATGTTTGTTTTTAATTTTTAATCATTTCATTTTTGTTTTTTAATTTTTTCATTTATTTTCATTTAATTTTTGTTTTTCACTATTTTTCGTTTAATTTCTTGTTTTTTTTTAATTTACTTTTACTAATTTTTTTATTTTTTGTTATCTATTTTCTTTTTCATTTATGTCGTTTTTTTAATTTCTTTTTATTTATTTTTTATACATTTCTTTTTATTAGTTTTTAATAATGTCGTTTTATTTGTTGTTAATTTCTTTTTATTTATTTTTTATACATTTCTTTTTATGAGTTTTTAATAACGTCGTTTTATTTATTTTTATACATTTCTTTCAATTTATGTTTTTAAATTTGTTTTATTTTAATTTTTCAACTTTTTTATATTTTTTTAATTTTTTTAAATATAATTTTATTTGGTTTTATTTTTTGTTTATTACATTGTTTGCATCTAGAACACTTTTTTTCAGTGATATTTCGAATAAGCTTAGTATCGAAATTTAGTGAAAACAATCTATCACCCCTTTTGAACAGCTTTTTTGCCTACACCAGTGCATGCAAGTGCCGCTCAGTGTTTTTCGAAAGTTATCAGCCATGAAATTTCGTTAATGTTTTCTTCTTAATTTCGTATTTTTGTTTGTGTATTTTTTTTTTGTTGCTTCAATAACAAAGCGTTTTAGGCACAAACGTGGGTAGGCAAGTGCTATAGACAGCTACATACATATGTATGTATATTTGTGTGTGTACATAGGTATGCATAACTCGTTACTTAAATAATGCAAGACTCTAGTAAACATGTTTTTTTTTTTTCAGAAGCAAGCAAACACGATTAATAAAATTTATGAGTAAATTTTTTATAATCTCTCAAGACCTTAGAAAATTGGTTTTGTTGTTAAATTAACCTTCCTGAGGCCATGCATAAAATTAGCAAGTTTAATAAAATCGTGAACAATATACACACATACACACATACATACATACTTAACAAATGCATCGATCAAATTTTCAAAAAATAATTACCAAGCTTACTCATTCTCAAATAAAGTAACAATTTTATAATGCACTTAAACGCCTTCAAGCACTACCAAACGCATTGCCTATCAAAAATTTAATTTCAGTAAATTATTGAAATCCCAGCGCACCAAACTAATTAACCCAATAATCAAGCGTGGAATGAGTTTTGCTCTCAGCTGAGATTTTACAAAGGTTTTGTTGTTGATGTGTTAGGTTAACAGATATGTAAATACACAGAATTGAAAACAATAAATTTATGCAGCAAGCATTGTAGTAATGAACTCTGAAAGAAGTCAATATTCTGTATTTTGTGACCTTGAGAGCGTTAAATGATAGAGCATCCAAATGTGCAAGTTTCGTTTCTTCACTCCACGCCCAATTTCAAACCAGAAATCAATTTTGCATGAAAAATATTTTATTATCTAATTTAAATGTTCATGCAGGATTGATTTAAAAGTTCAAATAATTTTACTTAAGCGATAAGATTGAAGGCGGTTTTTTGGCGGGGTTTCTTGAAAGCATATACATAATTAAGAGCCGTTTTTTCAGTATTTTTTAAAATGTTTAATTGAAATATATCGAATTTAAAAGCTTACACAAAGTTCAGGAAAGTTCATCAACCTTGGAAAAATATTTTTTTTGTTCCTATAAATTTTTTCTTAATATTTTTTTCTTAATTTTTTCTGAATTTTTTTTTTTTAGAATTATTATTCATAAGAATAATTTTTGTTTTTATAGTTTTTATTTTCATAGCTTTTATTTTTATATTTCTGTTCGCGAAAGTTAATCAACCTTTGAAAAACATTTTTTTTATTTTTATAATTTTTTTTTAATTTTTTATTCTTATAATTATTATTTTCATTTTTATTATTTTTATTTTTTTTTAATTTTTATCTTTTTTTATAATTTTAATTTTTTTTTTATAATTTTAGTTTTTTTTATAATTTTTATTTTTTTATAATTTTTATTTTTTTTATAATTTTTATTTTTTTTATAATTTTTATTTTTTTTATAATTTTTATTTTTTTTATAATTTTTATATGTATATTTTTTATTTTTATAATTTTTATTTTAATTTTTTTAATTTATTTTTTACTTTTTTAATTTATTTTTTACTTTATTTTTTATTTTTTTATTTTGAATAATTTCGTTTTTTAATTTTTGAAAGTGGTTTTTAATTTTTAAGTTATAATTTTTTGTATTAATTTTTATTTAATTTATGTAATTAAAAAGGAAATTAGATATTTTTTTTCTAGTTCTATTGTTTTACAACTATTTTTGTTTTATATTAATTGTTTAGTGTCTACAGCAACTTTTTTGGCAGTTTCATTTGAAACTCGGTCGGTTAGATTCAATTAATTTTTGAAGTTAATGATGATGCTTTGAGAGCAAATTCATTTGTAGATATTACTTGTTGTTGTACAATGGAAAATAACAAAGAAACCAATCGAAATAACTCACCCCAGTATAAAAGTACATATAAATGTTCAGTTTTATTCATTACATGCATACATATGTACATATTGCGTATATAATTAGATTTTAAGTGCTTCATTTTTGGAATGCATAAAAACAAAACGGCTGACAGCTGTTTTCAACCAATTCAATATTAATAAAATAAAAGCGAAAAACGAAAACCGAGACTACATACCAAAGATGACTAGATACGAAACTTCGCGCTCTCTGAGAGCGCTCAAAAAGTGGTCATTTTTTATAACATTTTCCAATGATGCCAGTATGGTGAAAACAAAATATGGGCAATTTTGAGTAGCTTCTTAGGAATTTTGCAATTCCCACATACCAAGAGGTGTGCAAAAAGGTGCTATAGAATTAATTTTTGAATTTGTCTTGCTCGGAACGTATAAAATGAGACAAGATATATTTAAAATAAAATATATGAAATAAGAAATAATTCATAATATAAAGTTAAAATTTCCAAGATTTCTTAAAATAAGGTAAAATCCTTACTGATGTACATTTCGTAATGAAATGACTTCAAATAAAAATAATTATAATTAAAATAAATATTTGAAAATACAGTAGTCGCTCACAAATTAGAACTCTCAGTAATTAGAATTTCCAGAAATTAGAATCAACTTTTTGAATACATTACACGCTCTGAAATTAGAATCGAAAATTCTAATTTGCGAGCGTATTTTGTTTTTTGTTGCAAAATAAGATATAAAAGGGGGAATCCCCAATTTATTCTGTACAGTTTTTGTCAGTTTTTGTTTGAATTCGATACGCGTGCACGTGTTTCGGCATTGTTTGCTTGATATTTGACGATGATGTGCCACTAGCCCAGCTACTGCAAAATGATCAATATATTTACTGTAATTGGAGTTTTTTTTTTTTAACCTTTTTTTGACTTAGCGCATAAATACATATATGTATATAGGATTTTTACCTTATGTTTTCTCGTTTTTATGAATAAAATTGAATAAGACAAAATTTCATTGAAGTTTTTCAATGCAAATTGACTTCAATTTGAAGGTTTTATTGATATAAAAAAACGTCCAGGAATTAGAATTTTTCAGAAATTAGAATCGCCCTAAAAACAAAGTGATTCTAATTTGTGAGCGTCTACTGTAATACAAAAAGAAAAGGCGTATTGTTTGTAACCTTTTTTTTAAACCTGTAAACCACTCAAATGCGTAAAAAAAATATGATTTTCTACATATATTTTCTGCAGCTATTTTCTTACATTGTTTTCTTTCATACTTTACGTATTTTTTCTCAATCGTGCGATTTTTTAAGTTTATCGAAATGTTTACTTGTTTGAGTTTCCCAAATTTGGTGCGTTTTTTCTTTCTGGCTCCTCATTGTTTATGTATCTAATGTCAGATGGTCCTCGATTGTGTAGTATTGCCAACTAGCGCACACATAAAAAACTAGGCAACACTGCATAATCGAGGACCGAAATGAGAGAGTTTCGTATCAAGTCATCTTTGCTACATACAGCGACAGTCAACGACAGCAGAAACCCAGAGTGAAGTGGAGCAAATATATTTACAATGGGTCTATATGAAATTTCATATACATATGTACATATGTATGTATGTATGTATGTGCACTACCCTTACTTATTTGTACTTCATAAACCGCACTAAATGCATCTACACACATACAACAGATGATGAAATATAAATACAAAATTATAGGTGGGTAAAGTACTGAGTGCTTTTCACAAATTAATGAATGCGTGGAAATACAAAACAATACAATACGTTTCACACATATCTACATACATATGTAGGTATATGGTTTATATATTGTAGGTCGAGAAAAAATATGAAAGTCTGTACTGCAGTCAATGCGTTAGATTATGAGAGTTTCTTTCTTAAAAAAAAAAGTTTACATTAATTACCGTCTCAAAATGTGCTATACGATAAGTTGAATAGTTAAGAGTTGTATATGGACATACATAGTATGTATGTATGTATGTACATGTGAACATACATAATATACTAGGTAGGTACAGTTTCTAGTGCATAGTGAAATGCAAGTTGTCAACTTTTAATACAATTTTCAAAGCAAATTTAAAGGTTTTCTTTCATTTATTTATACTTTAAAGGTTTGTGTTCATTTATTTTTTTTCTTCTTTTTATTCGTTATTAATTTTCATAATTTTTTATTTACTATCATTTTTTTATTTAGTATTTATTTTCTTTTATTTATTATTTATTTTCTTTTATTTATTATTTATTTTCTTTTATTTATTATTTATTTTATTTTCTTTTCTTTTTTTTAATTAGTTTTATTCAGTATTCATTCTCCATTGATTGTGGCTTTATTTATTCAACATTAACATTAATTTTTTTTTTCATTTAGTATGAATTTTATTATTTTTTCCATTAAGTATGAGTATTTTTTTTTTTGGCATTTAATATTCATCTTTATTTCATAATTTTTTTTTTTATTTAGTATTTATTTTCTTTTATTTATTTTTTCACTAAGTTTTAATTTTTTTTTTAGTATTCATTATCCATTAATTGTCGTTTTTTTTTCATTCAAAATTAATTTTAATATTTTTTTTCGTTTAGTATGAATTTTATTCTTTTTTTAACTTAGAATTTTTCCACTTAGTATGGATTTTTTTCATTTAGAAATTATAATTTTTTTCATCTATTTTGGGAGATTTTTTTTAAAGAGAATAAGTGAAGATAACTAAAACTAAGTAAAAAGAAGACTTGTGGACGTCAATATAATTATGACGAGCTGCTAAGCTCACAAATTTTGTAAACAGTTTGCAATTTTGAATTTAAGTGAAGTTTTGTTTCTTTTGATTCCTTTCGTTATACTGAAAAACTAAACAGACAGACTATATTTTTTAAAAAATTGTATTACATTTTTTTAAATTGCTATTTTTTCTTAATTTCAATTTTTGTTCTTTATATTTCATTATAAGCCTTTTCATTTTTATTCTTTATTCTTTTAATGTTATGTTAATTTTGGATTTAAATTTTTAGCATTTTTTTGGTAAACAAATTTTTTTTTAATTGTATATTTTTTATTTATTTTGTATTAATTAAATTTTATTTTAACTTTATTTTGTTTTAATGTTAATCTGTTTGAATTTAATTTCATTTCATTTTGTTTCAATTTTATTTTTTTTCTTTCAATTTAATTGTTTCAATTTTATTTTGTTTTAATTTCTTGTGTTTTAATTTAATTTTGTTTAAATTTAATTTTTTTTATTTTATTTTTTCTTCATTGTATTTTCTTTCAATTTTATTTTATTTTGTTCTGCTTCAATTTTATTTTGTTTTAATTTCAATTTAATTTTATTCTCTTTTAATTGTATTCTGTTATAATTTAATTCTGTTTTAATTTTATTCTGTTTTAATTTCATTTTGTTTTATTTTTGTTTTGTTTTAATTATATTTATTTGGTTTGTTTTGGTAAATAATTTATTTTCTGTTTTTCTTCTTTTTGACTTATTCTATTTCTTTTACCCTTTACTTTCGCTTTATTCTTAACATTTTTTTTCTTTTCATTGTTAAATTTTCGCTTTCTTTTTGGGGTTTTAATATTTAACAGGGCTTACACAGCCAGCTTTGAATTGCATACATTGTTACACATTCTTCATGGCTGTTTATTTTGATATTTCAATAAAATTAATTATTTAAGTATATACTACATATGTATACTTTTTTTTGGCCTTTCAATATCTTTTTTTCTAGACATTTCAAATTAATTATCGGATAAACTTTTTTAATACTTCGAAAACAAGAAATGTCATAAAATCCCACTAAAGCCATAATAAAATAATTAACAAGTCTAATAAAAACTCATTATATACGATAATTATATATTTAGGCTTTATCTACATATATGTAGATATATGTATGCACATATGTACATAAATTAGTGTATATGAATATGAAATGTTGTTTTCATTTATTAGCTCAAAATGTAATTGCAAACGCAAATGATATACAATGATCGTGTCGTTTCGAGGGTAACTCACAAACAAATTGTATAAATAAAGGTGTACATACTTTTATTATGGAAAATACTCATACTTAGAGACTATACTTAAATATAAAGGAATAGCGTTATTTGCAGCACATACATACATACATATGTACATATGTACTCGTAAATCGGTTTTGTCAACTGTCTTAATAGTGGCTATAAAATGTCGACATGCGACAGTGTTGCTTGAACATTTGACAGTCATCAATTTTTCAACAAATTTTAATAAATTTTGACTTATGTTTTTTTTTTTTTTTTTTCACTATTTGCTTTGTTTTTCAATTTGGAGGCCTATAATATGCATAAGCAACGGTCAACGGACCGCACAAAAACGTTGTGACATTAAAAAAACCACGAAAACAAACACAAACACATGCACAAATGTTGGCGCAGCTATTTAAAGCATACATGAGATTGGCTATTTCTGTCACTTTGTAGTGAATTTATTTGTTTTTATTTTTTTTGTTTGACGTAAGCTTTCAAATAAGCTTAGGTGTATACATACATAAGTTCTGTTTAAGTTTGCTGTACAAATAGGTATTCACAGTATGCTAGTTATTTAAAAAAGAGGTATTAGTGGCATTTGGACCAAAAAAGAAAACAATAAACAATTAAAAAACGAAAACAAAAATAAAAATTAAATAAAATTAAAGAAGAAAACGAAAAAAGAATAATTTTAGAATTTTTTTTTTTAGTATAAAATGATTTATCTTGTTTCGAAAATTTCGACATCGAAAATATGATTCGTCCATTTTTAATAGTAATCTGGCATTTCCGCAAAATATATATCGATTATTATTTATATGCTGAATTGTCATTTCATGTGGCTTATGTTATAAAAATGGCAATATTTTAAAAGAAAATTATTTAATATTCCGTCGAAATGCTATCAAATTTAATTAACTGCTTTTATATTGAACACAGCTGTAAGTAAATGCATACATACATACATACATATGCATTCGCGCTACGTGATAATTTGCGGTATTTTTATTCATTGTGTTTTTGTTTTTTTTTTTCTTTTCAGCTTAAGGTTTTCTAATATATAAATTTATTATGCCCATGAAAGAATTTAAGAATCGCAGATATCCAGGTGCATGGCAACCTTGTCTAATTCATAGCACGTTTTAAACAAAAAATTTATTTGAAGGTGGCAATTTTTTTTTTTTTTTATATACCAACATGTTATTTTACATGTGAAAATCAGACATGAGCAGATTGTATTGAAAATTTGAGTGCAGCATAAGGATGAGTAGCCCCATAAGATGCTCTAATAGTGAGATTCTAGCTGATAAGTACTCATTTAGATATCTTATTGAACTCGTTCAACATTGTTTTTGCGTGGAGTTTCTTAAGCATTAAAGCTTGAGCTCCATGACTAGCTTCTTGGCGGTTTTATTTGTGCTAGACTTAGAAAATCTAAACGCCTGACATTTTTAATGGAACCTCATCTTTTATCACTTTGACGTTATACATTTTTTTTTTCGCTTCAAATCATGCTGTACCAGGAAATCTTATGTCGACATCATTACAGAGTTCATTTTAATAAAAATTCTAATTTTAATATCGTATATGTACATTATTACGAGGATTTCTTTTATATACTATTTCTAAGAATATTTTCGCCTCATTATGAAAAGAAAATAATAACGCATTGCTACCGTTGGCTTCGCGTTGGTTATTGCAACAACTGTCGCCCATAGTGCTTACGTCTTCTAGTCTCAGTTCTGTGGTGGCAAACATTATTTTTAGCATGTTCTACTTAAGAAACAGCAATGTTGGAGAAAAGCAAATCTATTGCTATGAAAGGTATAGGCGTTAATCAACCAAATCATGTATGTGCAAATTCTACAGTTTTGAGTTGTTAGCTTGACAAGACCAAATAATGTATCGATGGATATTCAAAGCTATAACGAAGGAAACACGTTAACAGCGTAGAAAGATAATTCAAAATTTTTAAATGTAAATTAAAATGCGCATTTTAAAATTTTAAATATTTTTTTTAATTTTGCACATTTGCGTTTCTGCCATAAAAGTGCCAACAAATATATGTTTAGCGTGTGACTTGTTGAGGTGCAAGATCATCTGCGTTGTTGCGTTTGTTAATGATAATATTGCTGATGTAGGTTGGTGTTGCTTGCTCTTGTTGTGTAGCCATTGTCGCGGTTGATTTTGTTGTAGCTTTCTTTTTTTGTTGTTTTTTTTTATTGTTGCAATTGCAATTGTCAACGTTGGCTGCCATTTTCAACAATAAAACGTTTCGTTGTTTTCTTTTATTTATCTTTTCTTAAAAGTTCTTAACGCGCAAGAAAAGTAGCAACAGCAACTGTTCAACCACAACAACAAAACAAATGCATTTATTGTGATGCCTATGGAACAATATTTGTTTATATATTATATTCTTGCTGTTGCTCTTTCCGTCATTTTTTTATTTTAATTTTTATTTTGTATTCATTTCGGTGTTGCTTTCTTATTTATTCGCCTTTTTTTTTTTTCTTATTTTTTGTCTGTTTTAATTTTTCTTGTTCGCTTATGGTGCAAACGATTTTATGGTTGAAAGTATGATGCGGAAAGGGCATTCATTGCCGCAGGTAAAATGTAGAGAACGTTGTGGTTAGTTGAATATGATTTCCATTTAGTCGTATGCACTGAACCTGCTATGCAGTGAAAGCCACGATATGCGGGTTCGTAAATATTTTTTTGGTTTTGCTGTAACCGGATGCATAAAAATTCGTGAATTTTTTAAACAATATGGAAGGAAGACAATGTATCGGGATGTTGTGGTAATATAGGATGAACTGATTGTGAAAGGCTTCGAAATTTTTGGTTGGCTCATAACTGAATCCAATATAAAATGTAAGTTCTATTGTGGAACGATGACTGGAAAGCTAGGAAGCACCCACAATCAGAATTTCATATCTTTGGGATAAAGCTCAGCAAAGTTGTGCCGATATTCCTATGGAAACTTTGCTTTATGGTGTATGCCAACTATCGAATAATTTGGCTGCCTATCATACATGGTATTTGCGAACGTAAAACACTCATTGTTTAACCCAGTAAACCTATAAAAACTAGCAAGAGTGCACCGATATGTGGCATGTGTTCATAGAAAGTCATATTTATAAACATTTCAAAAGCGTGTCTGCGGCGAAATAAACAAACAAAGTCCAGAAGTAAACGCCGTTGAGCTGTTTTTTTTTTTTTTTGATTTTTCTGATTTTTTTGTAATCATTAGTTTGCGAAATGCACTGTTGAGAGAGAGGAAAAAGCGGCAAGCATTGATTGTATAAAGAAGTTGATTGACGAACGATTGCACAGACAAACAATCAAATGAAAATAAAGCAAGCGAAAATACATACAGTTGTGTTCAATATAATAGTAGTGAGTTGAATATCGTTTATTTAAAATATAACGAACTCTATAACAGAAACCACTTTAAAAGAAATTTCCAAGTTTACACAAAGCTCAGCAATGTTAATTGAACTTCTAAAATGGATAACGAAATCTGAAAATTTTTTGGCAGAATTTTCTAAACAAAATTTTAAGTATACAGTTTTGTAGCTTAATAAATTTAAGTACAATAAAGTGCAAGTGAGAAGTTGTTTAAAAATTTCGCTGAATTTTCAGAATTATTTTCTTCGAGGGTGAATGCATGGCAAATTTTAATTTTGTATGGAAGAAATTTTTACATTCTGTAGAATAAAAATGCTAGAAATTCAGGAAAATTTTTGAGCGAGTTCTGACTTGCATATTTCTGTATTAAAATTGATTGGGCTACAAAACTGCGTACACAAAATTTTTTTTAGGATTTCTGAACAAAATTTGCAGCTCTTGATGACCATTTTTCAAGTTTAATTCATTTTGCACAATTTTGTGTAAGCTTCAAAACTTTTTTGTATTTGGATTCCGTTACAAAATACGCTATGTTTTAAATGAAAATTAATAAAAATGCAGCTAGTTACTTCTTCAAATCTAATTTCACTATTATTGTATTGAACACAACTGTACATAGAGTGATTTTAACAAAGCTTAGTTACACAAAAAATAGCGCATTTTGAAGTGTCTGGTGCCTTAATTCAAAAGCGACAGTGTAGAAACGCGAAAAAGCTTGCTAAAAATCCTATTTTTACAAATCTTACGCTTGCGCTAAAATACGTACTTTTCCTCAGAAGTCTGTTTAACTGTCTAGTTGTGCGATATCTAAGTCGCAATAACCGAAACAAAATACTTTCCTTGCTTTTTTTTTTTTTGTTTAAGAAAACCACATTGACGCAGACGAAATAACAGACAACAGCAAAAACTAAATAAAAATAGCAATAAACAAGTTTAAAAAAAAAAAAATTAATACCTCATTTAAGTAGAGGATGTATAGCACGATTGGCAAAAAAAAGAGCCGGCAAAGCTACACTTATACTAATAAAAAATTAAAATTAACATTTTGCTATATAATATGCATGAACTTATGTGAGTATTATATATATGTACATACATACATACACACATACTAGATACGTATATAATATAAATTAGCATATATAAATGTATTTGTAAATACGTAAGCAAAATAAAAAGCTCAATCAAATAAACGTTCATTATTATTTTGCTGTTTCCATTTCGTTGTGTGTACGAGAATTATCAATCGCGCTAACAATTTATATACCTACAAAAACAAAACTGATAAACAGCAACACTGCTTTCAATAGTAAACAACAGCATAAATTGCGAGCACAATCGTTGTTTTTTTTTTATAAGCAGTTACATATTTACTTGGAAATTTATCAGAATTAAATGTGTTAAAATGGTTTTGAGAACTGGGCCCGAATCGTGACAGACGTGAACGAGCAACTCGCTACGTAAAAATGTCAATATCGGATTATGACAGCCGTGAACGTACAAATTTATCGAAATTTCGGATGATGACAAACGTGAACGAGTAGATGGACGTACTCGTTCGTTCGAATTGCCGCTCGTACACAAATTGTTGATCGAAGGCGGAACGAATAGAAGCAAATATTTGAAAATTAATGCGTATTGAGTCTAAATTTGTATATATTTATTATTTTAACTATACTTTTGATAAGGGACAAACTATAATTAACTTAATTTAACGAAAAAGGACATAATTGTGAAATTTATTAGCGAATATCCCGATTTGGGCAAAACTTTGATACCAAACTGGGAGTAAGAAAAAACGGCTGAAAAACATATTTGGGAGGAGCTTTGAGCCATCCAATAACTGAAAATGACAAAATATCAAATTTCACCCAAAGACTTGTGCTTATTTAAATCAGCCTCGAAGAGTTCTATGTTTTTCCACAAACCACTTTTTGCTGCTCTGCGAATCATCCGTTTCGAAACGTACAAACTCCGGACAATTCTTTCTCAGATTTGAAGGAATACTGTGGACGGATATGGTGCTTCTACACATTTCAATCAAATAATCACTGCCAATAGCGTATTGATCTCCGCCACTCACAAGGGCTGAAAAAGTTGCAGGTAGTTGCGGGACTGAAGGAACCGACTACTTGTCATGACACGTAAGACATAAGATTAGTTTTAGTGAGCACATGATTGGACACCTCTTGTTCATCCCACATCGTTTAATAAAGCTGCAAAATATAAACAAGTACAGAGGTTGATTGCCAAATGTGTGCATATGCATATGACGCACTTACGCATTATTTCAAAGCGGCAGAGGGTCACTTTGGTCTTTAAAGTGTTTGCGACCTCCCTTTCGTCGTTTTCACCCTCATTAGAGCTTAAATAACACATAAAATTAGGTTCCGTTGTCTCTTTGCACAAATTTTATATTTTGACAACCTTTTTTTGACGTTTAAAACCCTATTGTAACCTTGAAAACTGAAGAAGAAGGAGAAAACAATCGATAGCAAAACTGACAATTACGATACGTTCACTTTCTTCTGTAAGAATCCGATATTATTCATTCGCTCTTCGACTGACGTAATTTTTGATCGTACGATAGTGCACTCGTTCACGTCTGTCACGATTCGGGCCCTGCTTTCGTTTTATTTGTAGGAAGGAGAGAGGCAGTTCCGACTACATATTGTTGGTGCTACAGTATTTTATAAAAAAAACAATGAAAGACATTTAAATAATTCTATTATTATAATAATGTTAAAATTTAATAACTGAGCCTTGAAAACAGCGAAACTTTGTCTAAAGCATAGAACAAGTATCACTCTTAACATAAGGAAAACCATTAATGCCAAAACAAGAATACTACGGGTGCTATAAACGGAACAAAAAAAACCAAGTAGAAATAGATTTTGCGCACAATAAAGTGAGATATGTATCTATGACTAGGGCGCAATATTTCTAAAATTGTCTAAGTAAACAGCATATAAGAGATATTGGCAATTCTTAAAACAAGTGTCTAAAACATTGATGATAAAGGGAAAGCGAATTGTTCCAAGAACTCGAATTGTTCCAGCGATTCAAATTCAAATAGTTTTTGATTACAATTTTTTAAAGACTAAATGACAGTTAAATTTTTGTATGAAAATCGTTTTGTCTTAGTTCATTCTAACAACTTTCTTTTTACGTCTGGACATTTCTTTATAAAATATATTTTCTGCTCTAGATCACTACCACAACTAAGTAATAAAAAAATAATAATAACTAATCGTAACACTTTTAATAATTTGAGTTGTTAATGAACAAGTTTGTTCTTGCTCATATTAACGTTTACATAGTTGCCTATCAAATTGTAAATGTATTGGTACACGTGCGAATGTTATCAAAAACCAAATTGTAGAAAAGGCACGCAAACAATTTGTAAATAAGATTGCTCAAACAAAAAAACAAATTGTTATAGCTTCATAATATTATTCACACTTTTCATCTGATTAATTACATATGTATGTATGTATGTGTGTAAATGTTTAAAGAATATTTAGCAGCGTTTTTGAACCGACAGCGACAGTAATCTTTAACTTTTCAAACCGCTATTTCTCTTAGGAAAGAACGGCTCTTAGGAAAAAGCGGCTAAAAATTCATCTAGATGTGTTTCAGGCAAATTCTTCGAAGTAAAGTAATGGACAACTAACTAAGTATGAAAAGAAATAAATCCAAATAAATCTCATATTGTTAGGGACTCGTGCGCGCCTTCCGCAAAGAATTTCACCACTACCCTCAGCGACATCTACAACCCAGTAGATAAAGTCTGTGATTCACAATGGCGTTGCAGTACAAATTAATTTTTATAAAATACGCTTAAACAAAAGCACTGCTGTAATGAATAAATGATTTCGCATGTAGAAATGAGAGCAAAAAATTAGGAGCTAACACAAAAAGACCTTACAGAAATAATATATGTATATGATTCGTGAATTCGCAAAAATTCTGTTATTTTTCTGTGGACTTTTGATTTCTTTGCACCTAGTAGATCTAGTTAAACTTTACTTGGAATCATGGGTAAGTAGGGAAATAGTTTTGTTCCAAAAATCCTTAACATCTCAACTTACCTGTTTCTCGTTTACGCTTGCTGGACAATTTTTGCTGCAACTGTCGTTGTTGTTCGCGCTGTTGTTGGTGCTGCTGATATTTACTACTCGACGACGATGCGGAGGGATAACGTATAATTGATGTTTGTTGTTGTTGTTGTTGTTGTTTTTTAATTAAAGCAACTACACTTGTCTCGTTATTGTTAATAATCTTATTGTTAAAATTGTTGTTTGTATTTTTGTTGTTGTGATTGTTGCTATTACTATTACTGTTACTATTACTATTACTGACAATGCTACAATTATCGCCGTTACTCTCTTTCAACGGTTGACGACTTTGATCCTGAGGCAAAAGATCACAACAATTACTATCCTCAATATAAATTACGCTCTGTGCCAAATTATTATCGTCGCTGCTGCTATCGACTAAATGCTCCGAGTAAACTGTACTTGCAGCAGTTGGACGAATTTCAAGATAATTGCGTTGCTGTTCTTGTTTTATTTGACTTGGACTTGTTGAGTTTTTTATATGTTTCAATGATGAGGTTGATGATGATGATGACGAGGGATAAACAATTGTTGATGTTGTGGCAGCGGTGGCAGAACTTTCTGGTTTTTGTTGTTGTTGTTGTTGTTGTTGCGTCTGTATATCGTCGTGATAACGCTGCTCACGTATCTTTTGTTGCTTTTGTTTATTTATTTTATGGGACAATTGATGTCCAGCCTGTTCTGGTTCTTTTTGTTGTTGTTGTTGATCTTCTTCTTCTTGTTGTCGGTTTTGCTGTGACTTTGTCTCGTCGTCTTGTTCGTCTACACTGCTCAATTGACGCTCCTCGTCTACACGTTGCACCTCCTCTTCCTGCTCGTTATGTAGTACGCGCCTTTGTTCGCCCTCGTACACGGGGCGACTGGAATAGTCGAAATCGGACGCGTTCACAAGCGACGTTTTCATTTGTGTACGCTAACCGATGTAATGCAAAAATTCCTTTGCAATCTTAATGAAATAAATGAAAAACGTCCTCACCTCGGTTACTTGTTGTCGTCGTCGTCGGCGTCGTTTTGGCTGCGACTGCGTTTGCTGCTGCTGCTGCTATGGTTTTGAGTGTTGTTGGTCGCGCCGTTTTGCGTTCGTATGAATTGTAACAATTTGTTGTTGTAGTCGCTGTCGAATTCAATTTCGACAAACGTCCTCCACTGCGATTTGCACGCTGCGTCCTCGTTGCTGTCAAAGTGGCAATTGATGTTGTTGTTATTGTTGTTGTTCCTGCCCCACTATTCGTGCAAATGTCAGTTGCAGTCGTTGTGTATGCTGTGACGTTTGGTAACGGTATTACTGCAATGATTGCTTCAGACGTCATTCGTTTTATTCAATTAGTTTTTTATTTCGATTTTTCTTATCTGCACGCGTTTGGTTTTAAATTCAATATTTTCATTTTCCTTCTTCTTCTTTCTACTCAATATTGAGTATTTTTTTTTAACGTTAATGACGTTTTAAGCAATTTTATTAATATCTCAATTTTGTTTTATTTTCTCTTGTATTGTGTTTTTGGTTTAAAGTTTTTGTTCAATCATCTGTTGTTTTTTATGGTGTATTTTTTCAATTAAGTTTTATTTAACTTAAAATTAGGATTTTTTAAAACTTGATAGATTTCATCTTAATCTATACAATTGCATATTTTAATTTTATTTTACATATTTATTAACTTTTTGCTTGATTAAACACTATATTTGAAACCCAAGTAGTAGAGCAACTGCAATGAAAATGAAAAAAAAACTATATAAATAATGTGTCTGTATGTAGATATGTATATACATACATATATAACAATTAAGTTTACAAAACGCTGAATTTTCGTTAGCAAAACCTTTAAAAGTAAGCGTTAACTATATAAGCGTCATAATCGAGTAATCGCCAAGTACCCAGTTTTGCCAGTACAAGTCCATGTATCGAGTGTCTGAGCTCAGTCATCATGAGTCATCAGTTCCCGCATATTTCACTTTGTTAATTCCGGAATTGTTTTTGTTTTTAATTTTGCCATAAATTGCCCATTATGCGTTCCCTTAAAAAATGTTAGTTAGGAATCGTCCAATTTGCGAATGTTCATGATAATGTTTCCCTATAATAAGGTGACTTTAGTTATTGCTTCCCATTTCTTTTTTGTTTAGTTGTTTCCTACAAATTAACCATTCCGCCTCCCCTCCTTACTAAACACTTCGCAAGATTTTATATGTTTAGGATTCGTTGGCACACTTTGAATGATTACGATACCAGAGTTATCGAATACTTTCTCTCGAAACTTTTTGAAAAAATCTATACCTTCTCCCGAAAATTTAAATGAGTACACTAGCGTTTTGCTGATAAGTTCGAAGGGTTGCGAAAAAATGACGAACTCGTTCCGATGTCAACTGTGCCGCTACTTGAACTCAGGGCCTAAGATAAACCAGTTCTGCATATCTATTTCCAAAAATACCACGCCTGACATGGGAGTCAACGAAAATGTAGGTTCATAGCACGTTTTGGTAGCGACTTTTAAGTGGCCCTCCCATGCCAATATAAACTGCGCTATGGGACGGGTGAATGTGTGTTAGAGTGTTGTTTAGCAGTCCTCTCTTTCTTTAGCATTTTTAAAGTTCTTGACTTAAATCTTAACTTCCCTTCACTTTGTGCCCGCTTTCAGTTTGCCAAAGCCATATTGCGACGCAACTTTCTACTTCATATTTTGTCTTCTATTGATCTTCTTGTCTGCGTTGAATATTGAGTTTCTGTCTGTGCCTGTTTTTCTGCTTTTTTTCGGCCAAAACAACAACCGCATAGTACAGACATTTGAAGAGGAAAAGGCACAAAACACCACAATGAGTACAGACAAGACCCATTAAAAACAACAACTAAACACTATCATAGGTACTTTTCACTTTAGTTAAAAGGAGCACGAAACGAAGCGGTAAGTGTGTATATATTAAAAGGCATAAGCCATTAATGTTTTCGAGAAAAGCTGGGCAGAAATGCAAAAAGCAAAAAGAAAAAAAAAAAAAAAATGGCAAATCGTCGTGCAAATTAAGAAAGCAGCAAGCAAAGAAATCCAAAAACAAAACAGGGCCAAAGAAAATGGAGAAGAGAAAATATTTACAGAAGCCGGTTTGTTTGTGGCAGACGACGCAGAATTGGTTTGCCAGATATCAAGTCTGTCTCATTCGGTCGAAAGGTGGGCAAACATGTGTATTTTGTATGTACGAGTATGTATATCGGTAGATTGGTGGAGTAGATTGCCGGTTGTTTGCTTTTTCAGTCAGCTTCAATGTTTTGGCTGGAGTTTGCGACTGCGAAGTGCACTGAGAGTCAACAACAATGAAAGAGATTTTTGTTATGGTTATTTTTGTTTCATCTACTGCAGCCGACGCAGTTGTTGTAACTTTTTGGTGTATGCATGTTGTTGTATGGAATCAGTACGGCTGTAAAGTTGAAAGGCGCTAGCTCACAAGCCGCCCCTTATGATTGTAGGTTGGCTGTTCAAATTTGCATACTACGTACAGTTACGCACATAATATTGGGGACACTGACAGACATTTTTTTTTTGTTATACAGGATACTTTCCAACCAATGCAAGTTATTAACGAAAATGGGCTATTCGCCATTGAAAACTTTGAAA
Organism: Sphenella marginata; assembly: GCA_951509765.1. Lineage (NCBI taxonomy): Eukaryota > Metazoa > Arthropoda > Insecta > Diptera > Tephritidae > Sphenella > Sphenella marginata. The sequence continues at coordinate 18,988,288 of OX608082.1, forward strand.
AATGAGATAAACCATTGACTGATGCAGTTAAAATGTAGAAATTAAATTTTGAAAAATGGGCGTACCACAACCCACATATGAATGAACTAATTTAAAATGTCGGCTGTAATTCATGATCTTTCACGTTAGATTGGCAAGTACAAATCATGGGCGCATGCACACAGTTAAATAGGCAAAGTCGCCTAGGGACCACGCCCACTTGCAACTGGCATCACAACTGAATAGTTTCTTTTTATGGCTTTCTGTAATGTTCGGCTCTAACCACCTTAAAATTTCTAATACTCGCTTATTACCTACTTTCATGTTGACTTCCCATTCACCTTATATTATTTTTAAACGTTTTTATTGATATTTTAGCTTTTTTTTGGCTACGTTATATGCTTTTCGAAAAATTTAAAACATTTGTCTATACTTGGGTTGACACATAGTCATATGTAGATACCTACATACAAATCTACCTTTATGATGCAAAAACCAGAAACTACGCAGCACACACAATGCGTGTGCGGGTATGTACAAATGTGTATATGCGGCAGAAGATGACGACGACGATGGTGACGGCAGTGTGGGCCTTTTGGGCGCGTCAACCTGCCTGCTTGAGTTAAATTGCTTTATACAGTTTATTTTTAATTTTTCTCTTATTTTATTTTCCAACTTCCAAAACAGTTTTCACCGCTGCTTTTCTCACTCACAGACGAAATACTGATATTCTGCAGAAAAATTATTTAACTGGCTCAAAATAATTTTCTGCACTTGACCAGTCTTTAAAACAAATACAAAAGAAAATCTATAAATTTTAAACCAATTATTCGTTTCCTGACATGACATACCCAAATCAATCACTAGAACACACGCATACAAATACACACCTTTTTTGCACTTATCCGCAGCTCTAATCCTGCACTGGTAGTTGGTGTCGCCGATGTTTTTTTTTTTTTTTCAATGAAAGAAAGGTGCGGCGTAGCTTTAGCACTAACACAATTTACAAAAATAAATAAATAACAATTCACTACCACACCGATTTCTTGCTCTTTCAAACTGTTTCACAATTTACTGACAAATTCTGCTAAGATTGGCTGGCTGGCTGCTAACTAACTGGCTTTTGTTGGCTTTTGCTGGCAGTTAGTGGTTGGCTTGACTTTCTTCAAGCACCGAACGGGCCACTTTTCAACCGCGAACTAATGTGTCCGCATTTGTCGATGTCGTGATTCACTCTGAATCATAGCGCAGGCTAAGTACGAGCTATAACTGCCAAACATTGCTGCTTAAGAGAGCATTATGCAGCAACAAACCACCTTATCCAGGCGCGAAGTGCGGATGAAAGCATGAAAAATGGAAAAAGCAAAACAAACACGAGGAAATCCTCTCTTTCTACCCCAGAATACTACTTGGTGTGGAAACAATACAGTGATGGCTTAGTGTATCGACCCATTAGGGTTTTCCGATATTAATAAAATTTCCGAAACGAATTGCAGCACTCATAATCAGCCCTTTGTTTGATGCCCATATCGTGCTAACACATTTTGGGTTATCCAGGTTCATACATTTATCGATAATTCCCCAACCAGTCCACCGAAATCGGCGGTCAAACATTTCAAAAACTCCCAATATCAATTCAACAGATCTGTTACAATTTTAGGGAGAAACTCATAATATTCAACATATCTAACACTTAAAGAGCTTACTCTTTCGAAACCAAGACATCAGGGGGGTTACTCTGTATCTTTCGCATTTGAAAACAAAATGTATGTGATTTGACAGCTTGGGAATAGCATGTGCTTTCGCATCGCGATAAAGAGTAACCCCCAAGCAGGGAAACAATGACTGTAGCTATGAATATTAAGAAATCAAGATCAATTAAAGTTTTAAACTTATTTTGTTGTTGTTGTTGTTAGCAGTGATAGTTTCATTTAGCTAAGTACAACTGTAGACCCTTCTCAAATTAAACTTATAGTTTCATTTAGCTAAGCACAACTGTAGAGCCTTCTAAATATGTCTTTTTTTGTGTGAGTACTTTACTTTCTCGCAAATCGCTAAATCTCTCTCAAGCGGCCTCTTTGACACACTTTATGAGTATAACTCTTGCCTTTGCTGAGACTTCAACTCAATGCGCATGCACGGCATTAATACCTGTGTCATGTTCGTATGAACTGCCGCAATAACAATAACTACTTCGACCTCCCTGCAGAGCTTAACTGGTTGGCACAACAAAAATATTATATTTGGTATGTATGCGCAAAAGTCCACATCAAACTGCCTAAAGATGTTGTTGCTTTTGTTAGTAATTTTATATTTAACTCAAAGTAATGTCTGAAGACAGGGTTGCTGCTGCTAAAATCGAGTAAGAGGCTCCTGACCTGAAATCCAAACGAGAGCACGCGTAGGCGGCTAAAGAAAAGCAGCAGAAAACCAGTCAAAACACTTGGCTGAGTGGGAGGAAAGCAGAGACCGGGGACAAGATTTCACAGTACAGCATTAAAATATGCAAAAAGAAAGTGGTGCATTTGTTCGCCCCAGTCGCAATATTTAGCTCTCTCTATTATACAAAACTTTAGTTAGCTCTCTACCTTTGAATACCCACACATGCCACATACAGAACTTGCTGGAAAATGAGGTGTAGGTGTTTAGATGTTGGGTGACAGCAGGACGACAATACTCCAAAATATTTGCCGGGTAAATAGTTAACGAACCGGCAACAACAAGAAAACTCTAGTTACTGATGGAGGAAAACTTAAATTTTACTTGTATGGGGAGAAAACAACACTTTTTCATGTAAACCTAGTAGCGATTATTTATTTAGATCTTATTTCGCAAAAGCACATGTAGTTAGATCAAAAAAAGCGTGTACGTTTGTACTTTTATGGCGGCCAAAAGCTAATTGATACAGTGCACAATCACGACAAGCATCTACACAAAAATGAGCTAAATCATTGGTCATGGCAAAGGATGTAGTTAAAAGAAGGAGAGAAACATGATATTGTGAAATTGTGTGGCTAAAAGAGAATGGTAGCACATTTGCTGAAAAATGACTCATCGCCTGAAGATTAATTTGTCCTTTATCAGGCGAGAACGGAGTGGAACCTTAGTTAGTTTACACTGGGGTTGTAGTCATGCAATAGGAATATTTCTTACCCTGGTACACAGTTCGTTTCAATTCGCGCGAAGGTCCTTGCAGAATTTGCATGTTTTGAAGACAGAGGTCATTCAAGTTAAATCTCTGGTCCTAGATTTAGCATACCGGTACCTTTACCTAGTTTCTCCGTTAGTTTTAAGTTAGTTGAGAAGAACCTTGGAAGCACTTAGTTATGTACGTCATAGATCAGACCTGATTCCGTGCCACCGTTATAGTCATCTACATGAAGTGGGTCCTGCTTCAAATGCCCATATGTATTTAAAAGACGATGCTCTGGAGGCCCCAAAGGTCTTACTAATGTTGAAATACCTAAAGGTTCGACGTAGTTGTGATAAATCAGTCACAATACAGTCAGTCTAGTAAGCAAGCGAAATGAAAGAGCCCCATCAATCTGAGAACAAAAATATTCCACTTCCGAATTAAAAAGTGTTTAGAACGCGAAAGATCCTGTAATAAAAAAATCAAAATTAATAAAAACAATAAAATAATAAAATTGATTAAAGCATAAAATAAATAACCGCAAAAAAATAAGATATAGATTCCGAAAATATAAAATAGTTATAAATGTGCAGAAATATAAACAAATATTAATAAAAACGTATTAAAAACATAAAATAAATTGTCAACATACGCAAGATTTCGTAAGAAAAAAAAAAACAGGAACATAACATAAAACGAAAAAGAGAGATTTGCAATTGCTCTCAAAAAAGCGCAGAGAAGTTTTCATTTGCTTTTCCTATGAATAACTTCATCACAAGCACACATGTATTCATACTTGTACTTGCTTGTGCATAACTAGCGCTGGAGGGCAAATGTGTCGTTACCGAGTGAGCAGTAGCAATGGATTTTCCCCATGCGTCAGCATTTGCTGCTGAAAGAAAATTGAACGAGGAAAATGAGTTTAGTAACGCGAAAAAACCCCTATGCCACTTCCACCTACCCAACCCGAACGCCCACTCTGTAGTTGAACAAATCCTTCGACGCGCCTTTGCTTTCACTCAATGAAATCGAGCCTTTGATAAATATAAATATGTATGTATAATAAATGCTAAACGCGCCGCAAAAATGGCCGGGCAACACGAATACCTTCTCCTCAGCTAAGCTTCATAACAATTCATTGAGAGTGTCTTTAATATTCACAGATGGGACATTTGCGTGAATGGATATGGGTAAGCTAGTCAGGGTGGATGGGCAATAGCTCTTCGGCTTAACACCTATTTATATTATACTGAATGAAATGATTAAATAGAAAATTTAATTTCATAGAAAATGGATAAATGTCGTAAGGCATAGAATGTGGAAGGTATTGTTACATATGGAAAATAAATTATTAAATTCTTTTGAAAACTCTCAACGCAGATGGGGATAAGCTTCTTCTTCTTTAAATGGCCATCTAACCGCCTCAGTGATTTTGACCGTCCAACATAGCTCGCCAGTCCTTTCTTCGTTGCGCCAAATGGTGCCAATTGTAGACACCGCGAGATCGCAGGTCAGTCTCACTTGGTCCTTCCATCGGAGTGGTGTTCTTTCTGTTCTTCTGCTTTCACCGGCGGCTGGAGCGTCTTCGTTCGTTCGCACGACGTGATAACCACTCTTGTGCTAATTTTTCATAGGAAAAACTTAGTCTTTCTTGAGATTAAGAGAATACTGATGCCAGAGATGCGACTCCCGGAGTTGTTTCTTTCAATCCCAGGGTGTGGAGTGGTATTATCTTAATTTTTTTGGTAATGTGCAATTCTGCTATTGAAAAATATCAACCACGCATTTCATTTTTGATATGTCTAATTCAAATCAGGCGAATATGGGCAAAAGTTTTTGAAAAAATGGAGATAGAGGCAGTTAGCCCTCGAGATCGATAAAAATGCATGCTTGGGCGGCGTATCCATTTATGGTATAGCAAAAGAACCAAAAAGGGACCTCGCCGGATTTGAAATCATCTGCTTCTGTGATTACTATCATTAATATTTATCGCATTTTGTGATACTATCCCAACTACCATTGTCACGATTAAGTTGGCGCTATCCTGGGGTGGTAGATCCACAGAGGTCTAAGGCACAGTCATGTACTGGAACCATGCATTATCTTCTTTGTATTCTCAATTGGGGTGCGGTTTTTTTCTCATATTCCCGACATAGTGCCATACAGCTTCTACAGTGCTGTGTCAACTGTAGTCTTTATATATTATCTGTGAAATGTTGAAAGCTTCTCTGTATTTGGATGGGTTTGGCTTATCTTTGGAATTTATTTCAAAATAACTTTGCCCATAGGAAGATAACACCCTACTAATAAAGCAATATGAAAGCAAAATAGAATGGAAAGACACTGCAAACATATGGAAAATTTGTATATACCTGTATACAGAATATAACTTTAATATACATACTTACAAATTCTCGCCCAGTCCACAATTAATTTCCAATTGGCACGTCTCTCCGCCAAAAAGCTTACTTTACTAAGAAGCGACGGCTAACGTGAAAGAAATTTTTGCTTAGTTAGCACGGTGCACAGTTTCACTTTAATTAATTTTTTACGAGTATCAACACCACAATTCCTGCCTTGCTATTTGTACCTATAAAGAAGGCAGCTGCTTTTAATTTTGCGTTTTCACAGCACCCACTTGGACTTTCTTCAGTATGGACTTCAATGCGTTTTAATTTGTCCTCTTTTCTATCTATTTACATTTCGAAATTATTACATTACACATCAACTGTTCCACAGAATTTTTTTTTTCTATTTTGTGAAATCTTTTAAGCAATTTTGTCAACAATGGGGTGTAGGTCTACGTCTAGGTTATGAAATTTTATAATGAGCACTTTTGCTCTAATCGTTTTGCACGGTTATTATGTAAAACTTTTAGAAGTATTTTCGTGCAAGAATTGTAGTTCGTTTCGTGTATTTTCTGTTGTTTTATTTTTCACTATATACACTAATATATATTTTTTAATTGCACACCTAAATTTTCATCATAAATATTCCACGCAAGCGACGCGTACACGCCACACGATCACAACACAACGACGAATTTGATGAAACTGTGACGATATTTTTGGTAGCAACATAGAGGTGTACTGAAAAGGTATTAAAAGAAAATTAACTAAATTTCCCATTTAAGCAGAGAAGTTGCATATAATAAGCAATCACATAGAAATTTTAAATGCATATAAAACTGAATTTGTGCAATTTTGTTTATATTTCATTGGACAACAAAATTCACACGTTTTTAATTTTAATGCTCGCTCGCAAATAGTACTTTTGTTGATACCAAAAAAACTTTCTAATTTAGTAGCACACAACCCTGAAGCGATTACAATATGTCAACAGCAATGGCGGATGGCTCTAAGTGTGTGCTCTCTCTTCCACCTATAGCATTGCTGCCTAGAAAACCAAAGAGGATATATAGATCTATCCTCTTTGCCGGTATGACGTGCAATCACAGCCAATATCAAGTATAATGCACTGTAAAAAATGAAGCGAATAACACCACCAAAGAGGAACTGATGACAAAAAGAAACAGAAAATATTTTTTCTCTTTCTTTTGGGGGCGACTTGGCATCACTTTATCTAATTTTTGACATTTTGGATCAGCTGATGATATTTTGTTTTGATTATTAAATCAAGATGCATTTTTTAGCAAAATAAAATTTTCCACTGTTATTTAACTTGGAAATGTCCCGCAGGAGTCAAGATATACCGATAAGACCACGTTACGGTATACCAGAATTGTTAAGCGAACAGAACGAAAGTGAAAAAGTACAAAGAACAACAATGCAAAGAACCAGGAAGACATCAACGACGAGCGCTATGGAAGCATCATCTTACAGTGAAATACCATTTCTTGCACAATATCCCGACACTGAGCCTACGGTAAATGAGGAATTCAGAAGAGATACAGCAAATAAACCTTTACAGCAAGAAGCCAAATGTGAAGAGAAAGTGGTAGAAGATGATGACGACGATGAGGACAACTCCAATTCAAAAGATAGTTCATGTGAGGATAACAAAACACCAAGGAGACCGAATTCTTTGCACTGTGATTCATGTGAGTCCTAGTAATCGATAAAGTTGTGATTACTAAAAGTAAATAATATTTTGCTAGCTTTTCCTTATGAGTTGGAAGGTGCAACCAGCACAGATGGGCAAATGCGGCATTTTGTGGCGGAAAACTTAGAAGAGAAGATAAGAAATGGTTAGTCTTAATCACAAACAAAAACAAAAAAAAACTAATTAATTTCTGTATATGTCATAGATCAACTCAGCTATGCTTCACATACAAGCACGCCTTCAGCAGCTCCTACGGGCAGTACCTTGCTAACTAAACGTTTCCTGCAAAGTCAGCGTCCTCAAATCGATCCAAATGTCCTGAGTGATATTGAGATTGAAGCGCAATATTTGGCTGCGTCAGTAGATAATTTGATGGAAAATCTATGTAACTTGTTGCATTCCGTGAGTAGCCCTTTACAAGAATTAGTAGTATAGCGTAGATAGAAGCAATTTAAAAAACTCTTACTTGCTGTAGATATCTTCAATAACCGCAGATAATGTGGAGGTGCATAAAAATGCAGTAAATAAGTTGACAGACAGCATGGACGCCAATATCAAATGCATGTACACAATTATGGCAAAGACAGAGGAGATAACTAAATCTATGAAGCCAACCGAGCAATTGGGACAAAGAATGTGAGTTTTATTGACATCTATTGATAACGTTGAGTTTGGTTTCACAGTTAAGGATAAAGCTAAAACTTTCATGTCAATTAGCGGAAAGTCTGTTCAATCTCAATATAACAGCTAATGACTATTTGATCTCTACATTTAAACAAACCATGCCAGCTCTTAATAAAATTTACCTATATTCATTTCTTGCAGTCGTGAAATTAAGCGCCTCGTCGATATGCTTGACGGTACCATGTAGGATCCACAGTTGGTGGCAAACGGTAATTTACCCACACCCGCCTGTCCCCTTATTTAAATAAGTTATATTGACAAGTATTTACTATAAGCAAACTTAAATTAATTGTATTACTATTACGTGTTTAATTAATGTCTTATTATCATAAGTAAACAGTTTAAAAATGTGCTTTAATTTGACTCCACGGAAGTATTTAATATTTTTCAACTTTTGCCTTCATTATACGCACACTATCTACTGGTCGATCATTTTTATCTACTTCCGCCATACCAATACGTTTCACTACCTGCATTCCAGCATAAACACGCCCAAATATTGTATGCTTTCCATCTAGCCACTGAGTAGGCGCCAGAGTGATGAAAAATTGCGAGCCATTTGTATCTGGTCCCGAATTCGCCATTGATAATATACCTGCACCGGTATGCTTGAGATCTGGATGTATTTCATCAGGAAATTCACTGCCATAGATGGAGCTACCGCCGCGTCCAGTACCAGTAGGATCTCCACCCTGTATCATGAAGTCGCGTATGATGCGATGAAACACGACGTTGTTGTAATATCCACGGCGTGATAGTTCGGCAAAGTTCCGGCATGTATTTGGTGCATGCTTCCAATAAAGTTCCACTGTAATTTCACCCATACTGTGATCAGGGGATAAATGTTAAGATTTTCTAAAATGTGTAAAACATTTGTACTTACGTTGTCTCTAAGGACACAAAGTGCGGTTGCCATGCTTTGTCAGGAACTCCAGAAGAATTGGATACAGCATTATTTGTGGTAGCTAACATTTTACTGAGCTAAATTAAATTGTTTAAGTAAAGGTATCTTTATTCCAAAAAATGTAGAAAAAAAAGCAGCCGAAAATCCATGAAATAATTTTTCTGCCATCCAAGCGATCGGTTGAAACGCAACGAGAGGAGCGCTCAACCAAGGCGAATTAATTATTAATTCGCCTTGCGCTCAACCTGTCAGTCCACCAAAATGTCAAAAAATAGTTAAAGTGATGCCAAGTTCGCCCCCAAAAGAAAGAGAAAAAAATATTTTCTGTTTCTTTTTGTCATCAGTTCCTCTTTGGTGTTATTCGCAAGAAATTCCATCCCTAACAACATTACCGGGTACCCGAGATAGCAAGTTTGGCACATAGATGGCGCACCTCACATTTTCCTGTCACTTTCCATATTTGACATTCTTTAACAAATGTATACCAAAGTGGAACGTCAAAATCGTTTTCAGCATTTGCTGTCATTTGCTTTGCTAAATAAAATATTTTATTTCGTTCATTCATTAATTTGATTCGTGTGCGTAAAGTTTAGCTTACACGGGAAATTAAAACCGAATTGCTATAGTAAATATAATAGACGGAAAATGTGGGACCAAAAAACATCAAAAAAAGTGTTTTGAAAGTAATTAAAACGCCTACAAACTTGTGTAAACAATTTGCTTCAAGGCTGTCGTGCAACCAATTCTGTTAATAATTGCATTTCTGCATATTTGCTAAATATGTTTTATTTTCTCTTTAGAGTGCAAAACATTAAGAAGCATTGAAAAAAAAAAGAATACAGGGAAATGCAAGACGAACAGCGCAAAAGTAAAAAAACGAGACAGCGGAGCTGCACATAAATTTGTTTGTTTTCTATGGAGCGTGCAAAACTATTAAATTACAAGTGAATTAAGTAAATGTGATTAGAAATATATCGATTGCTCACAAGCGAGTAAACAAATGCGCGTCGTTTCCTGTTCATTTGCACCAGCAGCAGTACAGTGCGGGGGCGCTCTCTCGCTGTCGCTTGACGTCCCACAAAGGAGAAGCCAACCAAATTGCAAACTAAGCAGTAACGCGTCCAGCGAACTATTTGTAAAAGTGTCTGGAATCTGTGAATATGCACACAAGTGCTGCTTCCTTTATCCATATAATGTGTATTTAAATGCGTAGCTAATATTGAATGCGCCTACCGCCGGTAGTGGCCGCAGTGAGCAGTGTGGGTGGCAGAGTGATAGTGGTGCTGTAGCTGCCGCAATAGCAACAATGTCAAGTGAGAGTGATTACGAAAAGTGAAAAGTGAAAGTTCATGAAATAGTAAAGCCATTTAAATGCGTTTAATATTGGCTCTTAAATTACAACAAATATATCTGCTTTGTGTGTAAAGGGTAGGTGTCTAATTACAATTTGTATATAGCAAGTTTTTATGTTAAATGCGGCAGTAATATTGTCCGCTTGGAGAGATGTAACCTTCTTCAGAGGGTGGATATCTGTATATGTCAAGATGTGTATATCGTATGTATGTATATCCGGCTGAGGCGATCAAGGTCAAGGTAAAATGTGAGAAAAACTCCACACTCAATTAAGAGATTAAGCAGGCAATCAGACAAAGATACTTAAGTAGGTGTAGAAGCATATTTACACAGGCTTAGAGTAAACTATAATCAGCATTTTCAAAAAAAATTTGTTGCGCTACTTTGCAATATCCGCCTCAATACTCTTAGAAGCTTGCAACATGTGTCTAGAAGTAGGATTTCCAACCGATTTATGGTTGCGATTTGTTAGTTTCTATAGCAAAATTATTTCCAGCAGAACTTACCCTAGACATATGATGCTAAAATTCGGAATGAAACTGTGTAGGTTTGTACCAACTTCAAAGGTTCTTAGGAGTGTTGTCGATGTGACAGCGCTTTGCTGAATATTGCGGCTTTCGCCATTGGGACGATTTGGTGTGATCAGTCCAATAATATCACTACACCCTTCCAGAGAGATAGGTAATGAGAGGATAGGTCGACCAGCAATTAGCACGTCACTACCTTTGTGCCTTTTTGCCGGCCCTAACGACAAACCTCTGTCATTTTTTACGCCCTAATACCGCCTTCCTTGCCATCAAAAGCTCCCACCGAATTAATAATTGCCCTGTTAAATAAAAAGTCGTAAACATTTTTTTTTTAATCCAAGAAATCAAAGGGTTATTGAAGGATAACAAATTGTGTCGGGGTGCGCGTTGTGTTGCTGCACTCAACTACGATTGAAATGTCAAAGCAGCAGTGTAGTGCAATTGGTGCCTTCCGTGTATTTTAAGAACAAAAAAATAACCCCAATTGCCTCCCAAATATACATACGTTCTGCTCTGTTTTGTGGAAAATTCGTTTGATTGCGTTATAAACCGCGTAAAAATTTTGAACAATCAAACCATCGATGCCGAAAATTGGCAGAACTGCATTGTACAGCAGTTCTGACAAGGGTAAATGGGGTTTGCGAGTGCAGCTGTGAAGCATTAAACAAAAAACAAAAAAAAAATGGCAAAAGGACTCAGCACGTTATGCAAACGAGACTTGAACATGCATTTCGGATAAGGCCAAATTGTTGGTACATTGGTTTTGGTTGAAAGTAAGTACCAATCAAGTTTACTCTTTTGTTTTATAATTATGTGAAGGTAGATATGTATGTATGTGTATGTATATATTTAAATATTCATTCTTTTTCGATTTAATTTCTTAAATTTAATTGTAAATAAATTAATTTTTAGATTAGGCCGGATTTCTCTAGCAATATGCCATATGCAGGTATAACTTAAGTCGGTATATACTAAACCCTTAACCCTCATACCTAACAATGTGCGAGTTAGAACTTGTTCAAAAATTTCCATGAATTTTTAGAATTTTCTTTAATTTTCTTCTTTCAATTTTGAATGGAAGAAAAATTCTGAGCATAAAAATTCTAGAAATTCCGGAACTAAAAACTGCGTGCTCACAAATTTTCGAGGAACTTTTTCAAAAAATTTGCAGATTTTTATTTTTATAGTTAAATTTCAGGCAATTATTAATTGAGTACGATGAAAAAAATGATAATGATTATTAAAAAAATTATAAATAAATTTTTTTTCTATTACTATTGAATATTTTGGATAACTTTTAATTTTTCTTTTATTTATGCTTTGTTGTGCCGCCAAACAATGAACGTTAATCTTTGCAATTTTAACCCAAAAGTCCGATCACTAATTATAGTTCCTCAAAAGCCACCACAAACACTTTAAGAAGCTCAGCTAATATCGAGAGAGTTTTCAGAATGTTGAAGAATTGCCCAAGTGAACAAAGCTTCATTTAGTTATGCCTACTACACACTTATACATACAATCATATTTTCGATTTCATATACACACACACATTCGTACATATGTATGTGATAGGAATCACCTTTTAGCCATTAATCTTCAATTAGTCAATGTAAATGTCCAGCATAATTATGCAATAATTTGCTACAAGCAAACGTAACTAACGCCTATTTTCTCGGACCACCGTTCAGCACTAACATCTCTGATAATTATGAAGCACACATTCCAATGCAATTACATTTGTAGCTGCGGACATCTACCTACATATGTATGTATACATATTTATTTTTGTTTGTATATATATGTAGCGCATAACTAGTAGTTAATTATGTAATAACTTATTGAGTTCAAAGTTAATCAGAAATGTTGACAAATTAGTTAGAACAATTCCAATTTCGATGAAGGAAAGCAAACATTTTTTTTTAAATATTAATTTTGAATAATAAAAAACTACACCTTTTACAAGTGTACTTCAGAATGCGTAAAATGATTTTCAGAAACCGGAAAATGTACTTCAGAATAATCAATTGTACTTCAGAAATGGTAAAATGAATTTCAGAATAGTCAATTGTATTTCAGAAACTGTAAAATCAATTTCAGAATAGTCAATTGTACTTCAGAAATGGTAAAATGTACTTCAGAATAGTCAATTGCACTTCAGAAGCCGTAAATTGTACTTCAGAATTGGTAAAATGTACTTCAGAGATCGAAAATTCTACTATGGTTGATCAACCAATATGAGGCCTCTCACCCCTCAATACCCATCTTACCTTCCTTGGGATCCTAGAATGTTTCACTGCTCATTAAGCCAGTCGGGGCGAACCGGGTTCATATCCAGCTAAGGACGGTCTCTGAAGTACCATTTCCTTTTTTAAAGAACATTTTACAGCTTCTGAAGTACAATTTACAGTTTCTGAAGTACAATTTACAGCTTCTGAAATACATTTCACAATTTCTGAATTACAATTGACTATTCTGAAATTCATTTTACAATTTCTGAAGTACAATTGACTATTCTGAAATACATTTTACAATTTCTGAAGTACAATTGACTATTCTGAAGTACATTTTACTGTTTCTGAAGTACTCTTGGAAAAGGTGTAGCTCATAGTGGTGTGCAAATTCCGAGGTTTCACGGCAATCACATTTTGACCGTTAAATAATTTATCGATAAATGTATCGATGCATGAAAATTGAGAATGGTCACGCCTCCTCCATTTAACACCCCTATTACACGCAAATACACAATATACCTGCATACCAAATATTAGTAAAGGTGAAGTATAGTCAGAGTTTTTTTAAGTAAGGGTTCCTAGGTGACCCCAAAGCTCATTTTTTTAAAGGCATAACCTATACTTAATCCCAAACTATTACCTGTCTGCATGCCGAGATTCATCAAAATTCGTTGTGCCGCTCTCAAGTGATTGAGTAACAAAGGCAAACCTTTGGACATCCAAACATCCAGCTTTATAATGTTAGTACACATCCTACATATCTACATAACTATGCAACCAAGCTACGTCATCTGTCTTGGGTCAATGTCTTCTGCCCAACAAATTACTAATTAATTTTATATTTTCTCAAAGAAATATCAAATTCAATATACTAACCAAAGCCATTTGAAGTTCTGACTCCACACGAATAAAATGACGTTAAAAGAAAATAATAAAAACGAGTTCACCAGCAAGCCGATCAAATAAAAAATTGTTATCTTAAAACAATAAAAAAGGGTAAACAATAACATAAATAAATAAAAGCAAACAAAAAAGAAAATAAATGTAGACAATTACTGTGATTGTCACTGACTCTAATACGTTAACACTAGTCAACATATTGGTTTTTAAATTATTGGAAGAAAGTGTCCACCTTGACATGAGAGAGGTCTCTCGTTCCACAGCATTGAAATAAATGGGTATGTCGCGGAGAGGAGACCTTTGCACTCTGCTTTGGTGGGAGGTAGTTCAAGGCATGAGCTAGGAGGTTGTTGTCTTACTGAAATATTTTGCTGGCTTACAAGGTTAAAGGCAATGTAACAATTGTTCAACGATTCCGTAGCAGGTGAGAGGTTGACTCGAGGCCAGCAGAACCATACATTTCCTATAGCTAGCTACCTCCGGTTTACAAGCACGCGAAAGGGCTAAGAGACACGGGAGACAAATATTCCTCATTCATTTTTTCCCCAGATCTAATAAAATAAAATTTGGGTTGAATAGTGTAACAAAATGAATTTTAAGCACATGTCGGTGCTTAAGTAGGCCTAAAGGTTTTGGCTCAATGTACGCTTGCTTTGCTGGCTTTGCTTACTGCAGTTTACTTTGCTTGTTTTTGAAAGCTTCCATGACGTTTCAAAGACTGTCACAGTAAAACACTTCAAGCGAGTAAAGTAAGGCTGTCCCTGGGCCATCTTTCATACATTTTAGTAGAGTTCAATCAAAATTTGAAAATTCTGGAGCAAGCAAAGCAAGCGTGCCAAAGCCGCTATGTTTCTTCTGTCGGAATGCCTAACACTCGCTTTGTATTCGTCACAAGAATTTGACGCTCTCGCTCTTACCCCCAAAGGTTATATTGGGGGCGCACAAATATTTATCCATACGTGTATGTATGTACCTACAAATTTTGAATTTGTTTGCAGTTCGTGGGGGGAATGACATTTTTGATTTGTTTTTGTACACATACATATACATACATACATACATACATACAAGCATCTATGCAGCAAAAGTCATCAACGCAGTGCTCTCTAAATTATTTGAATTTACTTACTCTTCATGGCGAGTCGTTATACGAGTATGGAATACGTGGGCAAACGGCTTTTTTTTTTTACAAAATAACAACAAAGGGCGAGCGACATGCGAACACACTCATTAAATAATGCATATTTACACATGAATTCGTGTAAAATGAAAAGAATTTGAAGGCGGCTTAAAAATCAAAATACAGGAATCGAAGCAAAGAGAATGTGAACAAAAAAGTAGTCAAGAGCAGGAGAAAACAAACAACAAAAAAGGGTCATGGATGCATGAAAATAATGAAAGTGGGGACAAAATGTGTGTAGGCTTAAACCAATTTGTCGGAGCAAGCGTGTTTAAACTGGATCGTGCTGAAGTGCCGAGGCAGAGGCAGTGCGCTGCAAGAATGACAGAAACGTTGTTCTGGGCTGACCAAATTCAATGCCGCTTAGTGCGAAGGCAGCTTTAAAATCTGGTGATTTTTTGTGACAATAAATATAATTCTACAACTCAAAAAACATGCTTTATTGATAAACTAAATTAAACGTCGAAAATAATCTCTACAGTTGTGTTCACAATAATAGTAGTGAAATTAAATGGGATATCGTTCGATGACATTAGATGAAGCAGCTGTGTTTTAAATGATTTAAATTTAAAATATAGCCAATTCTGTAACAGAACCCACATAGGTAAAAAGAAGTTTCAAAGTCCACACAAAATTCAGGAAAATTAATTAAATTAAAAAAAAACAGGCATGAAAATCTTAACTTTTTTTGGGCAGCTTCTAGTAAATTTTTGTGCATGCGGTTTTAGAGACCCATCACTTAAATAAGACCCACCAACAAAATAAATTTAGATAAATAAAAATATACTAAAAAAAAAAAAAAAAAAAATAGAAAAAAAAATTAAAGAAAAGTATAAAAAAAATAAAAATATTAAAAAAGTTTTAAAAATAAAATAAAAAAACAATGAAAAAAAAACAAAAAAAAAAAAAATAAATAACAAAAAAAAAAATTATAAAAAAAAAATAAAATAAAAAAAAAAAATTTTAAAAAATTTAAAAAATGAATAAAATAAAAAATAATCAAAAAATCCAAATTAATCGAAAATAATCACAAATAATCCAAAAAAAAAAAACTTTTTAATTACTTTTGATCATTTTGCATTATTTTTTAATTAATTAGATAATAGTCATTACTAATTTAAAGTAATGGTAAATAGTCAAGCATTAAATGGATTCTCAGGAAAACAATCATAAAATCGGTAATCATTACGATTAGCAAACAACAAAAACTTCTCCCTCCGCTACCATTCCCTTTGCCCCAATTTTCATTTACTATAGTCCGACATTGCCCATCATAAAAAATGACATTAAAAACTTTCTTCGTATACCATTCATGTCACCGAAGGGTGTAGACGTCAAATGACGAATGGAGCAGCAATAATTTGTGACATTACGACATTGTAAGTAATACGACTGAGATGTGGAATGCTCATGAAAAGAGGTTAAGCTGCTTGAGACAATTGACGAAAACGAAGAGATGAAAATGCTGAACATTTAAATCCATTTCCGGAGCGGACAATGGCAAGTTAAAAAGGACGGCGAATGCGACTGGTTGTATTGCAGGGTGGAGGGGCCATGGGAAAAATAAGTAAAACATAATCAACATCTTTTGTTTGATAACATTAAAATGACCAGACGCTATTATGGTAGAGATCAATGAGGAAATCAAAAAGAAATAAGAAAGCACGCACAACCAGCCAGGCGGGAAATAAAAATACGAGTATACTCTTACACTTGACTTGCTGAGCGCCAACACAATGGTGTGAAAATATACTGTTGGTCGTACAAAAAGACATGACCAACCAATTTACAACAACAATTGCATACATGCAACACAATCACTAGCACGCGCTGCAACCATAGTTGTAGAGGAGTGGGGTGAGGGAGCGAAAAATTGAAGCACAAATAGTAGTGAATGCACGTAGAAAGAGTGTGGGCGGGTGGAGGGCAAGATGAATGTGTTGTGCGGCGAAGATTGAAGTAAAACTGAATGGATGCTACGATTAGTGGTCGAAATGCAATTTGCGAAAATTTCCCAAAAACTTTTGACGTAAAACAATTTTACAACTTAAAAGTTTCTAGCTGGACAAAAAGAGCGAATGAAAGAAAGAAGCTTCAAATAAACTTACAAAACTCATAAAATAAATTCGTGAAAAAAATAAATAAAAAATAATCTAAAAATAAACTTGAGTACAAGTAGTCAATTGTGAGGAAAGAATCTTATGGATTTTAGACATCGAAGATTTTCACAAGTGTAGCAGCAGCAATTCGAGTGCAAAAAGCTCTACAGTTTTTCGACTTTTAATGATGCAAAATGATCGATTATCATTCAATAGAAAGCACAACAAGCTGATGTAAGATTTTTGTTACTCAAATAAAATGTGAGAGATTTTTATGTTTGGATGATGGAATTAAAAAGCGGGTGAAAGTTGCTGAGCAAAGGCGATGACAAACTAGGAGATGTTTAATCTCTTAAATGTTTCGCTTAGAGACAAAAAATAATTTGTATGAGTTTCTATACGTCACAAACTTCAAATTGTATAGAAGCAGGAAGGGAATGTAAAAGGGAGAAAGGAAGAAGAAGATCTAGATGCAAAAGGACTGACGAAGCAGAGGTGGAGCTAAGCTTAAACTTAACCGTAACTAAAACTTAAACTTAACCGTAACTAAAACTTAAACTTAACCGTAACTAAAACTTTAACTTAACCTTAAACTTAAACTTAATTTTAAACTTAACCTTAGCTTAAACTTAAATTTAAACTTAAACTTAAACTTGAACTTAAACTTAAACTTAAACTTAAACATAAACTTAAACTTAAACCTAAACTTAAACTTAAACTTAAACTTAAACTTAAACATAAACTTAAACTTAAACTTAAACTTAAACTTAAACTTAAACTTAAACTTAAACTTAAACTTAAACTCAAACGTAAAAGTAAACGTAAACCTATCCTTGCACTTAAACTTAAACATAAACTTGAACTTAAAGTTAAATTTAAAAATAAAGTTAAACGTAACTGGAACTAAACCTAAAACTAAAACGAAAACTAAAACAAACCCAAACCAAAAACAAAATCAAAAACAAAAAGTGAAAACTAAGACGGAAACTAAAACGAAAACAAAACATTTTGTTTTTGTGGAGGAAAAAATTTCCAAAAATCAGCAAACTGTGCTACGAACTTAAGATTAACTACTACACTCAAGTTTAATGGGCTACAAAACTGAAGAATAAAATTCTCAAAATTCTTTGAAAAAAGGAAAAAAATTTGATAAATTCTCTTTGAGTTTTCGTACTTTTTTTAAACAAAATTTCTAATTCTTCCATTAGACCTTGACTTAAGTTTTTATATAGGCTTTGTTAAAATAATTACGTTAAAACAAAAATTTGTGAAACTCACAGAAAATGACGCTGTATAACCCTATAACCGCCACTGTATGCCAATTTCAGAAAAAAATCTAAAAAAAGAAAATTTCTATGTATTCAAAATTAATTCACAATGATGTCAGTCCCAAACTAAGATTCAATCAAAACAAAAAAAGAAAAATTTGCAAAACGTGTAACTCAATCCATGCGATTAACAATAAATTTACCTACTTTAGCTAAGGTAAAGTGACCGCTTTGATTAATCATTTCTAAAACTCATTCCAAATTGTAAAAAAGGATTGCTATTTTTTTTCATTCCTGAGTTTGGTTAATTTGAAACGAGCTACCTGAAAATATGCAAAAAAGCAAATTCAAAAACAAAAAAATGTCTTCTTATTTCATTTACTCTAATCCTAAATCTCCTGCCATGCTACCTCTGCGGCTACATTTAAGATGACTAATCGCCCAAAATTCAATGCCATACAATTTCACAATCTTTATTACCATACTCTACCTGTCGCACGCTTGTTTAGCTACTATTTATGGATGTATCTTCGTATTTTGTGCTTACCTGCATTTGATCTGGCTCATTTGTTGCTTGCTACATACAGAACATTGATTGCCTTTTTGGTAATGCTTATGCGGTATAATATTGGTAATACGTTTCTGTGCATATAGGTGTATATTTGTGTTTTACTACCCAGTTAGCATTTTTGAAAATCGCGCTGCTTTGAAAGATCTACAGTGGGGCGATTTTCGCATATTTTGGCTTTGATCACGTTATTTTAACAAAGGCTTCATAATAACTTGTGTTAAGGTTAAATACAAGAACTATAAATTTTTTCTTAAAAAATTTACACAAAATTGGCAAAAATTTTATAAAAATTAAAAAAAATTTTAGAACTTTTTGGTGTATGCAGTTTTGTAGCTCATTCAATTTTAGTGTTAAAAGGTGTTTATCCCAGGTTCGTGACACATTTTGCTTATTTTAAGCAATTTTTTTCCCAAAAAGCTAAAGGGGTTTTTCATATAAAAAATTGTGCTTCCATTGTATGTATGTATATATGTACATACTTGAAAATATAGAAGTTTCCAAGATAAAAAATGGCAAAGAAAAAAAAAACTTGTCAAAAGTTTAAAATTTTGAAAAAATTTCTAGAAAAAAATTCTAAATTTGGGAATTTTGTGCAAATAAAAAAAAATGTATAGCATAAAAATTTACATTTATGCCCCACACTGTAAATATTTTTTTATACTAAAAAAAATTTGAAAATTAATCAGGTTCAGTTAGGTTAAAAAATTGCAAAAAAAAAAATATTCTGGCAAAAAGTTTAAAATTTAGCTAAAATTTCTAGGAAAAAATTAAAAATTCCGGAATTTTGTGTGAATTAAAAAATGTATAGCATAAAAATTTACATTTATGCCCCACACTGTAAATATTTTTTTATACTAAAAAAAATTTAAAAATTAATTAGCTTCAGTTAGGTTACAAAATTGCAAAAAAAAAAAAATTCTGGCAAAAAGTTTAAAATTTTGCAAAAATTTCTAGGAAAAAATTAAAAATTTGGGAATTTTGTGCAAAAAAAAAAATGTATAGCATAAAAATTTACATTTATGCCCCACACTGTAAATATTTTTTTATACTAAAAAAAATTTGA
The DNA here is from genome assembly GCA_951509765.1 of Sphenella marginata. Taxonomy (NCBI): domain Eukaryota; kingdom Metazoa; phylum Arthropoda; class Insecta; order Diptera; family Tephritidae; genus Sphenella; species Sphenella marginata. The sequence goes on from OX608082.1 coordinate 19,008,242, forward strand.
AAATTAATCAGGTTCAGTTAGGTTAAAAAATTGCAAAAAAAAAAAAATTCTGGCAAAAAGTTTAAAATTTTGCAAAAATTTCTAGGAAAAAATTAAAAATTTGGGAATTTTGTGCAAAAAAAAAAAATGTATAGCATAAAAATTTACATTTATGCCCCACACTGTAAATATTTTTTTATACTAAAAAAAATTTGAAAATTAATCAGGTTCAGTTAGGTTAAAAAATTGCAAAAAAAAAAAATATTCTGGCAAAAAGTTTAAAATTTAGCTAAAATTTCTAGGAAAAAATTAAAAATTCCGGAATTTTGTGTGAATTAAAAAATGTATAGCATAAAAATTTACATTTATGCCCCACACTGTAAATATTTTTTTATACTAAAAAAAATTTAAAAATTAATTAGCTTCAGTTAGGTTACAAAATTGCAAAAAAAAAAAATTCTGACAAAAAGTTTAAAATTTAGCTAAAATTTCTAGGAAAAAATTAAAAATTCGGAAATTTTGTGTGAATTCAAAAAAAAATTTGTAGCATAGTATGCACATTTATGGCCCACACTGTAAATATTTTTTGAAGAAAATTCTGACAAAAAGTTTAAAATTTAGCTAAAATTTGTAGGAAAAAATTAAAAATTCCGGAATTTTGTATGTAAAATGTATAGCATAGTATGCACATTTATGCCCCACACTGTAAATATATCTTTTGATACTAAACAAATTTGAAAATTAATTGGCATCGGTTAGGTTCAAGCTAGCCTTAAAAATGCTGCCTCCAGCGATCTCCAAATATTCGAAGCGCGTCAGCAATATTAATTTTGTATGCGTTTAAGCATCAAAATGCTAACTGGGTATGCGTTTCCAGTATACGTACAATTGAAAATGTAAAAGAAACTAATCAAAACCATTCGAATCTGTATTTGTTAGACCATCAACAAAGTTCAGTCCAATATTGTTGGTTAGCTACTTTTCGAGCGAAAGAAATGCTTCTCTAAACTCATTTCTTTCACATTTTCAGTATTTGTTGTTGGTATTTATACATTTCTAGTGCAAAGAGCAATTATCATAGCTAAGAGCAGCATATTTCTTTTACTCTAATTTGTGTGGCAAGTAATCTCCTGCAGCGTACTTGTTTCCATTCAATCAATAACAGCTTTTTGTTTTTGTAATTCTGAATTTAGTTTTTTTTTTTTGTTTTAGTAAAGATACAATATTACAAGGGAAGAGCCTGCTCATCTTTACAACAACAATAAAAGTATACGAAGAGATATCTCTATTAGTTGGCCAGTTTGAAATTAATCGGGAAAATGTTGAAGGCGAAAAACCTTGCGACTGGGTACTAAAGGAGTAGTTTGCGACTAGTTTTTTTTTTTTTTTTTTTTTTTTTTAAACTATACACTTATTTATGGCAGGCCATTTTAGATGATGGACCAAAGGTTTTAGCTCGTCTACGTACCGGTTCTTTTAGAGAAATTGGATGACTGATAAACTGGTCCCACATCCTTTGACTTTTGAGGCAAGGCTCTTGAGGCTAAAACAAAACGGAAACTATTGCAGTCCTACAAATTCTCTAAGCGCGTAGGTGGACACTATTCGACGTATATTAGTATACACTCAATGTAGAAAGTAAAAGAAAAACAACAACCCAATTTCGCTGCCAGTTATTTATGCTTGCAAATGAGCCAAAGCTCTAAGAAAAACGAAGCCTGAAGATTCATCAAAGGTAGAACAGGAATATGAAAAAGGTGGTCAAATCTTCGTTTTGTTATTATAATCTTGAAATATATATAAAAAAAGGAAAAAAACAATTACAACAAAAAGTGTTGTAAGAATTCACTGAGTAGCAAACGCCATCAGCTTCACCACAAAGTCCTTTGCAACAAAAAAAAAAAAAACAAAATAAAAAGGAAAGCAAAACGAAAAGCAATCTGCCTGCGAATAGAAAGAGGCACAAAAGCCTAGGACTGTGGCAAAAATAAAAGCAAAAACAACAATAAAGTACGCATTTTACTAAGCCAAAACCAAAATATTACCGACAAATATGAATAAGATCGACCTTAGCTTAGGCTTTTAGTTTATGCCAGTGATGGGCACCGTTAATAGACGCGCTGACAGATCTCACAAGAGCAGCTCATACTTAGCATGCCGTTGTTGTTGTAATTGACATGAGCCATTTGAATGAAACTTTTCATTAAATTTTTTGCTACATTTTTAAGTATTTTATATATTTACATAAGTGTTGCCACTTATGATTTTTTTGGTGGGGTTGCCACTTACCCGATTTTTTAATATATTGAAGTGACGAATGCCAATTTGTGCTGTTACCCGAAATATAAACTTAATATTACGTCGTACTTTAACAAAAATATTTTTATTATTACCACCTAGGGTTGCCACCGTATTTTTTTTCATTATTTTATGGCATATTCACTGTTCTCGGCAATGGAATGTGTGAACTGCATATTCTACATTTAAAAGCTTTTCTGTTTGAGTGTTTGCCACCTGTTGAAGGAAAGACGGTTTTTTTTTTCCAATAACCAAAAAAGTTTTAATGCGAAGCTTTTTATAGCATCCATCGGCGAATTGAACCGGTTGAGTACTGAACTAGATAAAATTCTTTGATTTTCATTTATCTGCTTATTTTCTTTCTTTCTTTAGGCCCCTTACACTTTTACTGCTTGAAACCTAAACCTCCACTGCTTCCCTGCCAGTCTAATCGACCAATTTGCAACCAAAGTATCGCGCAACCCCTACGGCACCCATGAGCATCACTGTGCTTTCACGCAACTTCGACATATTTGCCGCAACAATCTCCTTTTCTTTCAAGTTAAGCCCCAAGAAAGATTTTTTTTTGATTTCCATAAATTTCGTTTATCTTCAGATTTGTTGATGTGTTTTTGTTGCAGTTTTTCATTCTTCTTCTTCTTCTTATTCTTCTTCTTCTTACTACATGCCGTCCACCCTAAATAGAAAACTTTAATCTTTTGCCATCTAAACTGTGTAAATATATAATTTGAGTGTCAACATGTTATTTGCGATGTTAAACTTTTTTGAGCTTGAGAGGAGGTGTAGGTACTTTTTCAGTTAAATGCTGAGGTTGGAGCTTTGGATTACGAGAAGGGAAATTAAAAGCAAAATTGCAAGTTTGTCTAACAAAGTTGTCTGTAGTAATCATGTATTAACTTGAGTAGAGTAGTAAGTGGCAAGTTGATGTCAAAAAGAGAAATTAATAAAGTGGGAAAAAGTGTAAGTTTGAGGTTGGGGACGGCTTTGCTCACTACCTGTACTGCTGCGTGCTTCAATCCGAGGTACGGCGTGCGTGAATGCTATGGTCTGTGTGGTATGTTAGGTCCAGGATCCTAATAGTTAGTTGAAGACAGCCTGTTGCTTAAGCAGTTTTTTGATCCTAAACATTCTTGCTGATTCTGTGCGCTTCTTCCACAAGGACGTGCGGGTATCTTCGTTGTTGCTATAGGAACCTTAATACGCTGAAACCATGTATGTGTGTCTGCTGTCTATTACGACCGGAAGATGCATGCACGAAGCCAAAGAGATCGTTCCACAGGTAGTCAGACTAGTAGCAGAAGGTGCCAGAAGATTCAGCTTTGGACTAGTTACATCCTTAACACTCCAGCAACAAATGATACAACATAAAATAGCGAAGATCACCATTTATTGAGCCAAGCCCAAGGCCTTCCAGTGGGAAATCGAAAGACATTCCTTATCTAATGCTCCATTGAAAGGTGGCCACTTTAGTGGAAGTTCCAAGACGGCGCATAACTTTCAGCCTCACCGTTCTCAAGAATGTTCGAACTCTTCATCCGCGACAAATCAGTAAGCTCTTCAAGATACTCTTTGGTAGATTGAAGAAATATATATAGAATACACTCAGCAAAGAATCCCACTTCTGACTCTTCAAAGAGTCTCTCAGAAAGAAAGCTTGCTGTTATGCCGCGACTGAATATTAACAAACCCATTTAAGTTTGGACAATTCCCAGGGCTCTTGAAGACCACAATACGGAAGTACCAAGACAAGTTGAACAACGCTAAGTAGCTCGAGAAAAGCTGCGAGCTGATTGCTAATGCACAAAATTCGCTTCATCAGCCAATCCGTCACAGGTGCACCCCTTCACTTCAGCATCCTTTGACGGCATTTTAGACCAACGAGCCTGTTACAACTCACTCGCTGTCCTTTTTGTCCCTGCAAATTATTGCACTACATAAATGACAAAGGCAAAAACTAAAAAAAGCAATAACAACGCAGCGCACAACATTACTCGGTGCTGCCTTTGAGCCCGACGATGAAATGTGAGACGTCTTACATGTAGGTACAATTGTGGATCCCAGTTTGCGGTGCAATAAACCTAAGCCTAAGCGCAGGCAGGTGTTACAAATGCGGCACTAAAACGCAACGCAAGGGAAAGCGGAATTTGTTGTAATTTGGCGACGTGCCGCTTGCTGCACCTAACGACGCACAGACGGACGAAGAAGCTTTGTATGCCGCACAACATTATCCATTTGCTTCATTTTGGTTACGAAATATCATTGTTTGGGAGAATGCGTTGCTTATTAACTATTACAATGGTTGCCTTTGTTGTCCAACGTTTGGTTGTGTTTCATTTCAATATTCACAGGAACCAAGTAAGAAGAAGCATAGCGCATACAGCGCAACATTGTTTAGCTAGTTGTTGTTGCTGGAGGGCTTTTTGTTTTAATTTATGTAGGTATCTAGGTAGGTAAACATTCTCTGTAAATGGCTAAATGTAACTATACAGGGTGCGTTGTGAGTCTTTCCACGCGCCTATGTATTTCGCAAGAAACTGAGACAGGTCGTCAAGTCTTTAAACGAAAAGGTATCCAGAAGTTTTATTTGGGTCCGCATTGTTTTTATGAAACTTCAAGCACATCTTTGTTTCCGGTGGATTCGACTCTGCCAAAAAGTTATGATGGTACAGAACGCTAAGAACTCATTTGAGGTCTGCCAAGAAGTTAGAGATCTTCGAAAGCTGATACGACGGAGCAAACGATCCACTTAGTTTAGGAAACGCCAGGTCATAGTACTGACAGCTCATCTCTTGAGCACTGCTGGGCAAGGGTCACTCGCAGCCACGCCCAGCACAAGACTCGAGCTCTCCTACAAAGCCGCCATTAACATAAGACTGTGCTCTAGAACGCCAAGCACCTTGTATAAGTAAGCTAATGCGTTTGCTAACTTCTTCCGGTCCACCTCCACAACCCACCGCCAACCAACGTGCCACACCATGTCTTTACTACCTTTGATGTTGGCGCTTTTGAAATTTTCACAGTAGTACAAACTACTACCACAAACAAACAAATGAAGGAAAATAAAACGAAAATTAATGGAAAAGATGAGAGGGGTGAGGAGATGGAGAGTTGGTAAACTACTATTGGACAAAGCGGCTGTTTTTGAGACAAATAGACAAGCCAGAGAACGAGCCATAGACCATTTTGTGAAGCCAAGGCACAAAAATGGGTATAAAATATTTGAGAGAGTGTGACCGAGCCTAAAAAAAGAGAAGGGGCACCATTTTGCTTGCTTTTTCTGAAAACTTGTACTCGATTGTCGGAGCTGTAGAAGTTGCTCCACATCATTTGACACATAGTCTTCTAAAAAACTAAAGCTTTAAGAGTTGAGTGGAGCTCTACAGTTGCAGAGAAGCTCAACGAACTTAGGCGTCACGAGGCAACGAAAGTTAAGTTCTTGGAACAAATCGATGAATGCACAGATCTTCCGCTCCTTATTCGAAGACTTATGCAACGACTTTACAGTTGGGTTGTGGCTCGCAGATTCCATCAGGAACATGATCACTTTGGTACCTCGTTTATTCAGCCTTGTGGCTTGGTGGGTTTGCCATCCTGGAACTTGGTACTGCAGATCAACATATTACGAGCGTCAGTGAAACCAATGATACTCCTTCCATTGGGAGATGTGGCATTAAAGAGGCAGAATCTTCTAGCTGTGGTATCAATGACGCCTACTTAAACCAGTCTTTTAATAAGACTCGGACATTCCAGGGGCCATTCAAAAACGTGTCTACTTTCTTCCTTCCTTCTCTTGACCGAATGCTGTCTTCATATCACAGCAACAAAAACATAGTAAATTCTTGCTCTGTTGCACATCCTGTTCCACATTTTATTCGGTGGTTTGTTTTATAACTCAGCTACCTTCGTACATTTTTAGTATTCTTTTGGCTTTTTGTTTCTATTTTTTATATTCACGTGCGGCGTGTTTTGTTGGCGTTATTGCTGCATTTTCATTTTACCGTTACTTATGTTCTTTCATTTTGCCCACTGTTTTTTTTTTTTTTTCTTTTGCAACATTCAAACGAATTTTTTCCCCGTTTATACCCTTCACTCTTTACGCTCGCATAACCCTCTTTCAAATAAGTGCCGTACAGAGTGCAACAAAAATACAACAACAAAAAAAAATAAAAATTACAAGAAATAAGGAAGTCGATGTTCGGGCTGAGCTGAGTTCTTTTAGCAGGAACATCTTTTCAGCACTGTTATTAAAAAGTGGGCATGTCACTCAAACGATTTCAGCATTATCATTTCAAAGATGGCTCTTCCTAGAATCAATATTTTGTATCAATTAACTACTATTTTAGTTCTTTACTTTTTGTACAAGTTGGAACATTATAGGTGTTCTGCAAAGCTTCATTAAAAAGGGAAAGGACCACGCCCCTTCTTCTGATTTATACACTAATCTTGAAAAACTTTTGATCTGAACTTTCAGTGGAATATTCCTCTCATTTTAAGTTTGGGTATTAAAGCTTTAACCGGAGTTTGTGTAATCATAAAAAGTTCTTCACTCATATATGGGTAGTGCCACGCCCATTTTTCAAAAGATAACAAACCTTAAATGTAAGGTTATAAGCTCAATCTGAGTGTCACATTTCATAATGTTAATTTTCTTTCATTTTCTATAACTTTTTATAGCGTAAAAGGAGGCTTGATTTGCCACATTTTCAATGAAAATTCATTCTAGAGATGTGCGTTTATTCGATAAAAAAATTATTCTTAAAAAAATGAGGTACCTAAGATTGTTGTTAAAGTGCTTTTCTCAACAAATCAACCAACTAGTAAAGAGTGTGTTTGAAAATTTTAATGTGATTAAACGCGAAATTAATCGTTTTCATTAATCGATACTTTATATTAACAACCTTAAATGTCGTGCACAACTAGGTATAAAAACTACTTCAAATCAAAAAGTGCAAACCAAAAAAAAATAAAAATTGGCTAGTGAAATTCGCATATGCAAAAAGGTTGTACTCGCAACCATAATCCTTGAACTAAATTTCTTGGTTGCATCATTCGATATCATCGTCTGTTAGTTACATTCGTAGATACGAACAAATATATACATATCCACCATAAGTACATACCCTGCCAATTTAGTTTGGTGCAAAAAGCAGTTGCGCTTGCCCTTGATGGCGAGTCGATTATTTACGTAGCCAGGGGCAGTGAATGATTTGGGGTGCGATTTCTGAGCTCCCTCTATTTCTATCGAAATTTGTGTTACGATCTCTAATGGTCGACCATCGCTTTCCCATGGGCTCTGAAATGGTATGCTGGTGTTGATTTCCTTTAGAGTTGCTGAACTGAAGAGGTATAAAAACATAAAAGCTATATTACGATGTGTGGACCCTATGTTTCTTGCCGGAAGAAGAAGAAGAGAAATTAAGGGTAAGAAGCCAGAAAAAGTGAATAGTAAGAAAGAAAAGAAGAAAATTACGAAAGAAACGAAGAATAGTTGGAAGAGTGGAATGAAAACAAGGATAAGGTAAAAGGGAAGGACAAAAGAGGAAAATAGAGAAGAAGAAGGAGAAATAGAAGAAGAAGAAGGAGAAGAGGAAAGAGATGAAGAAAAATAAAGAGATGAAAAAGAAATAAAAGAAGAAATACGATATGAGAAAGAAATAAAAGAGGAAGAATAAAGAGATCAAGAAGAAATAAAACAAGAAGAAATAGAAGACGAAGCAGCGGAAACAGGAATAGAAGATGGGAAGAAATAAATGAAAAAGAAAGGTGGAAAAAGAAGAAAGAGAAAGAGAAGAAGAAAGAGAAAAAGAAGAAGAAAGAGAAAAAGAAGAAGAGAGAGAAAAATAAGAAGAGAGAGAAAAAGAAGAAGAGAGAGAAAAAGAAGAAGAGAGAAAAAAGAAGAGAGAAAAAAAAGAAGAGAGAAAAAGGAGAAGGGAGAGAAAAAGAAGAAGAGAGAGAAAAAGAAGAAGAGAGGGAAAAAGAAGAAGAGAGAGAAAAAGAAATAGAAGAATAAAGGGAAGAAGAAGAAAGAGAAGAGGTAGAAAGACGATCATAAGATGAAGGGAGTGAGGAATTAGAAGGCGGAAGGAAAAAAAATCAAGGACGAAAAAAAAGATTAATTATTTATAAAAAGTACAAAAAGGAAGAGAATACGAAGGAAGAAAAAGGAAAGACAAAGAGAAATACCAAAAAGATATAAAGAAAAGGTAGAACCGGAAAGAAATAGCAGAAGTAGAATAGCACAAAGAAAAGAGAGTAAGAAGAAGAAGCTAACTATCAAGAAGAACATACATAAATAGATAAAACCGACTTTTGTAAAAATCTTTCAATTGGCCAATACTAGCACGATCTAGGAAATTCGTATGATGGGCACATTTTGACCACACCCTACGTTGGAACAAAAACTGTTACAAGTCTGAAAGTGTTGCGTTTATGTACGTCACCCTTTTTGGCAACTCTCACAATTTTTGACTTCAACAATTTTTTTTTAACTAATTTCTATCAAAACAGTTTCTCATGATCTAACACATAAACTATAAATTATATTTTAAAAATATGGAAAAATTCGCAAAACTTCGACGAATTTTTATGGAAATTTTTTCTCAGAATTTTTAGAATTTGTTTGAGTTTGCAGATTTGTTGCCCGTTCAATTTTAGTGCCATAAGGAGTAAGTCTTAAGTCCGTAAGAGATTCTACTGATTTTTAGCAATATTTTTTCTGAAGAGCTTCATTGTCTTTTCCATATAAAAAATGTGTCAATTCGCCATTCTTCCAAGAATTTTGTTTTTTTTTTGTTATAAAACGAAAACTTAATGGTTAGTTTACAAAACTTTGTTTTTGTAATTCAAAAAATATTCATAAGTACATTTTTTATTTATTATATTTATAATTCCAAGAGTAAACAAAATGTGGTCAAAATAGAACGCTACTATCTCAGCCCTAAAGCAAACTAAAAACCTCAAAGCTAACTCCATACCTGCGAGCGGTTACACTACACATCTACATTGTTTACCATTCCACTTAAAGGCATTTTGTTTACTTTAAAATATTTTTTTTTTTAATTTGTTTACTTTCATAACTTTTTTGTTGCTTATATTTTGCTTAACCCTTTCGCCCCTACTGGGACAATATGTCCCAGAAAACTTCAAACACCTGTAAAACTTTTAGTTTTTAACCAATTACGCATTTAAATAGACCTAATTAAAGCGCGAAGTTTTCTGTGTTGAGTAGTAAATGGATCCTTATACTATTGAAATACATTTTCCGCTAATCGAATGTTTTGCAAAGAGAAGTCGCAAATTTTGATCAGTCACGCCTTGTATTTTAATGTGAAACGTCCAACTAGTAGCATTCTTTTCCGGGAAATTCCGTTTGCTTGAAAGTTTTAGTGTGGCTGAAGTGTATTGGCAAACAATTTTCAAGAAATTGAGGTGACAAATGTAAGTTTTTTATATTTATAACTACATTGGGACATAAAATCCCAATAACATGTTTAAGTGGGATAATAACATCCCAATATTGGTTTATACTTACAGATGCCTAGATGGAGGCAACTGACTAGTTCATAATGCATCAGAGCCTAGCTATGATGATAGCAAAGATATGAAAGACTCTATGGCAAAAGCTATATCTGATGAAGAATCTTCAAGTTTTAGGATTTAAGGTCTATAGAAAAAGCTGTATACGATGATGAATCTTCTTTTTAATCGGATCTGGATCACGACGAGGGGCAAGATTCGTTGGAGAATATTGAGGATTAACAAATCGGCAATAAATTTAGTTGAACATAACAAATATTAATCGAAGATGTTGAAAAAATTAGCAAAACTTTGGCAAAACATTGGGATAATTTAGTTTTATCCGCACATATCGTCTTAGATCAGAAAAGCCAAATTATCCTAAATAGTTAAACAAGAACTGATCGGAATAAATACAAAAAAGTGGTTGGACAACGTAATCATTTTCGAACCAAGATATTAAATGTCCATTGAAACAAGCCCACCCGGTGATGCAGCTGAACATAATTATATTTACGCCGTCGAGGCGTACATTATACCTCACTAAATAAAGAAACTTGGACTAAATACATTTGTTCTGGATGCAGCAACGGATTATGCTTCAAATGGTTGGGTCCATTTCACAAACGAATTAAACTTTTGAAAGAAAACTCAATAAAATTTAATGTTTTATAGTTTTTTTCAAAAGAAGTTTTTTGATTTCCTTATTCCTTTTAGCATTATTGGGATGTGTACATCCCACCCAAAAACATTATTGGGATTATATGTCCCAGGATAATAGCAAGGATCTCGTACTTTTCAGGTATGCCATACATCTTATATTTTTGCCATATTACATAATTTGCTGTCGTAATGATGAAAAAACCACCAGGTTTCGAAAAAAAACTCAGGGGTGAAAGGGTTAAGAGCGAAATATACTCGTACCTGAGTTGCTTGATGAAATTATTATTAGGTACATATGTATACCTAAAAGCGCTACACAGACAAGGTCCTTGAGTTTAATTTTGTGGGCATAACGGTGGATTATATATCAATATTATCAGCATCAGAAACAGTCGCGGATCCAGGATCCAAGATCGGATCAATATTACTCCCGTATAATCGATTGTCTCGTTGAACAGCGAAATTTGACGTCAGTCACGAAAGGTATGAAAACTTCGTCACAACCGAGCACAATGACCTCGACGCACTTCCCAGGCACACCCACTCAGTTATGTTTTTGGGTTTGTATGCACTTTGTTTGTACATTTGTCAGTTTGCTTGTTTGTTTGTTTTGTTGTAATTTATACATTTCTCACGGTCTTCTGCAATTATTCAGCTACCTTGCGTAGCTGCAATAAAATTGCATTTCATTTTACGTGAATAACTTGACGAAGCCGGCTTATGAAATTTCTTCGAAAGTACAAACTACAAAGAGGAAATAAAACGTACATATGTATTCAAATGTGTGCAATATGTAGTTAAGGTTTTTTTTATTATTTTTTTCTTGTTTTATTTATTTTTCTTTCTTTCTTGTTCTTGCCTGTAAGTAGTTGTAAGTACGCATTTTTATTTTATATGAAAAATTCGGAATGGAGTAAAATGTTAATATTTTTTTGTTTTTTTTTTTTTGTTCTTTTAATATAAATTGCTTTTTTTTTAATCATGTAATCATGTGGTAATAGTATGAACATGAATATTAAATGTATAAATGTAAATATGTTACCGTACTTCGATTTCAGTACTGATAGCTCGCCACTTCCGCTTGATTTATACCACTTAATTTGATTTTTGGCACAATAGCGGTTGTAGTAAGCCTTAATAAAAACAATTTATGGGCCATTCCATGCCAAATCGAAAATTTTTTTACCTGCCCTCTTCGATTTCGCTAAAAATTTGCGTTCTTTTCCTATCCACCCAAAAGAGATTTACCAGAAATTTTTACAAATTTTTTTCTCCAAATCGAAAAAAGTTATGCACTTTTAAAGAAAACGTTTTTTTTTTATTGCTGTAGCTTTTTCAAAAATTGACCGTTTGGGATCGGGTTTTTTTCATTCATGTTTTCCACCCTCTTTTACTTATTTATTGAAAAAAAAAAAAAAAATGTTTTCCACCCTCTTTTACTTATTTCTGTGCAGTAAAATTACTGTTAAACTTCAAGTTGAACATCTCGCCATACATTGCTGGCAATTGCATTCAGTTTTGTACAACGCTTTTTGAGTGATGCGCGAACAAACATGCAGACAAATCGATGAAAATTTTAAAAACATCTCTTTAATTTTTCTGAAACTTTTAAATTTCTTTTTAAATGGTTTTTATTACAGAGTTTGCTTTCTTCTTTCTTATTTCGTCGAATTTAATTTCACTACTATTATTGTGAGCACAACTGTACATATTGTTTTCACTTTATTTACTTTGAAACTAACTTCCTTCTGTGCCTACTACTCATATTCATTCAAAGGTCCTGTGGGATTTTTGTCCATATTTATTGCTTGTACAACTAAAATATATGTATGCTCGCTCGTCCGGCGCACAAATGATCTGTAGGTACAATAAACGTTGGATATAAAATATGACCTAGTAATACACATGCTTTTTGTTGTAATGCATGCATATGCAAATATATTCAGATGAGCTTTTAGATTTGGTTGTAATGCAAAAACAAAAGCAAAAAAAAAACAAAAAAAAAATTACAAGTACAATTTATTAAGTTCATAACACCGGCTCGTCGTACTCATACGGCTGCTTAGCTCGTTTAGTTTGGGTGCAGGTAGCTACAACGAAATTTGAAAGCTTTGCTTGTACTTTGTACAATTTAGGAAACTTTTAAATCACTTGAGGATTTCATATTTTTATGCAACGAGTTAAATCGTACATGATTTATATGTTTTGTATGTATGTATGGATATGTTTAGATTTCAAACTCAAGAGACAGAATGTGATGCAGATCCAGGTGCAATGGATAACCACACTTGCGGAAAAGGGATAGAGTAGTAGGCAACTCACAAGTAATATTCTCTCTCGGCGAACAAAGAGCGAGCTCTTTTAAGACTATCGCTTTTAGTGTGTGTCGGCGTAATTTCAAAATTGTTTTGGCACATGTTTAGGACCACGTGGGATCAAGCTGGTATTTTTTCAGGGAAACGACCTCGAAAAAGTGCCTTGATGATTCAAAAATAGTCCATAAATATGGTAACTAAAACAACTGCAAAATGGTTCCATAAAAGTCATAATATGAAAGCTAAAACAATTACCATTTGAGTCTGAGTCTTTTAGCTTTATTGGAAAAATGCTGTTGTACAGTGTAACTCAAAATGAATGAAGTAATTATCATTAATTTAGTTTTGGCAATGTGCGCTTTAATAAACTGTCAACAAATGCTGTGGCCTTGCCGAATTTCGAGTTTATTTATTAGCAATAAAAATGTTTATTATCATCATAATAATTTTAGCTAATAAACAAAATGAAGTCATAAAGTTATTATCCAATAATCACAACAGTAAATTATGAATATATATGTATCAAAACAAATTTTGCAATTTGTTGTATTTAAATTTGACAGCTCAAAATGTTTATCATAGAAACAGTTTCTGTGGATGTGTGTTTGTGGTTAAAGTTTTTTTTATTTAGACATTCCTGCAGCTAGCTAAACATATAAGCAAAGCAACAATAACAAAATTAGCAAGAAAATGTTGCAAATTGTTTAGCTAATATAGCCTAATAAAGAAGTGAATGAGTGTAGAATGAAGTCACTAAAAAAAAAGCGTTCATACTAAGACCAATCTCGCTTCAACTAACTAAAACAAAATCACTGCCAACTGAGTGAAAAAGCAAAAACAAAACACACTGAAATTGAGCAAAACTTTGTAAATATGTAATATTTGCTTTAAACAAATTTGATGTTTAATATTTTAATTTTCAACTTAACAAAGTGAAATTATTCGATAAACAAATTAAAGGAACATCACACGGAACTATGCGCAACTCGTTGAATTTCGTCTTTTGGCAGCTAACCAGCAAAAAGTAAGAATAGACGCTAGTAAGTTTTGCATTAGCGATGGAAGTTGGAGTTAGTTAATATTAACCCAAGCATAGCCTTGCGAAATGTGATCCCGAAATCAGTTGGTGAGACTACTATCAACCAAATCGAGGGAAAGAGACAGACTGCTTGAAGCTCTGCAGTTCACAGATACGTTGATAAGTTTGAAGTATCTAATGACTTCTGTGAGAATTCGCTCTTATTGATGTACTCAGTTTTGCTAACTTAAAAAAATCGAGCCTAAAAGTAGGCAACACTTTTTTGTGCGTGCGATTGGAATTTTTTAATTCAGTTTCATTTCATTCTTAATACACTCAATGTGTGAACAAAGCGGTCACATTTGTAAAAACAGCAGCTCCTTGGGCGCCACTTTTTAAGCACTTTCCTTGTCATAACAAATTTAAAAGAATGCTGCATACTTTTAGGCGCACATATTAACTCTTTCGGCCCTAAATTAAAACTCAAAATTAAAACGCGACAACACTTCTAAACAAAAAATTATTGAATTCATAAGCACAGCAACTCGGGATCATTTGCTCTAGCGCATACAAAAGGCATACGCCTTAATCCTAATACTGCGCAGTCAAACGTCTAGTTAACCAAATTAAACTATGCCGTGACATTGCCTGACGTCTGACTCTTGCTTTGCATTTTGGCACTGCTTCATTTAGCTTTCGACTGTACTAACATTCCATTTTGTATTATTTTTGTTTTCTGTACAGCTTTAACCGTCTGAACAAGACTTCCTTCCGTCCTTTAAATACTTCTAGCGCGCGTTTTTTTTTTTCTTTTGGTTGGTGTGGCTTGACTTAGTTTGGTTTGGTTGGATTTTTTTTTTGGGTGTGTGCGCGTTGGCATGTAAAATGCGAAATTTACAAAGAAATAGCAATTAAGGCGAAGTAAAGGAAGAAGAAGCAAAAAAAAAAAAAGTCAAATCGACTGAGTGCAAAAGAGGTAGCAGTTAGCTTTTGTACGGTTTGGCTAGCGGCCAGCATGGTCAGCCAAACGAGAAGGTGGTGTCCATACCCAAGAAGAAGCGAAAAACATTTAACCTGCACAAAAGCACTCAGTCACACACTAACAAGCAAAACAGTTTTCATTAACACACTCATTATGAGATCTCCACGTCATTTTTGGCCTATTTGTGGTTTTTTGTTGTTGTGTGTATGTTGTTGCTATGTAGGTGGAGATGGAGTTGAGGTTGATTGTGCCATATGCCCACGCAATATGTTCAGTGATTAAGTAGCGTAAGTATGACGCGCGCGCTTTTTTTATGCTTCCGCTCCACACTCCACTCCAACTCCAATTCCAATTCCAACACATAAACTGCAGTTCGTGTCCTCTGTTATGGTAAAAGGAAACGTTAAAAAGCCATCCAAACTACCGAGTAATTTCTGTTGGTGGTTTATAGTGCGACCGATTAAGGTGTTACGTACATTCTACTTTACGTTGTGGATGATGATGTCGTTGACATGAAGGGTCTTAAGCCAAAACCACAAAACATTGCAAATGTCAATGTGTACATGAAAGGCATGGTGGCGGAGAATGGCCATAAATACTCACGTTTGTATGTATGTGATCGAGTAAGTAAAGTACTTAGTCGAAATTTCAAAATTTCTGGTATTCCATCTAAGCGAGCAGGAATGCGGTTTGACTCAAAGTCACCTCAAAAGCTGCAGTCTTATTTGGCAGGTGCATGTCCTGTGCTAGTAGTTGTGAGTCCACATTTACTGATGATAGACCAACGGATTAGGATGAAGTATAAAGAAAATTACAAATGTGTTATGGTAATGATCTAGGGAACTAGTTACTGGGGTATTTTATTTTATTTTGTTTTATTTTATTTTATTATATTTTATTTTATTTTATTTTATTTTATTTTATTTTATTTTATTTTATTTTATTTTATTTTATTTTATTTTATTTTATTTTATTTTATTTTATTTTATTTTATTTTATTTTATTTTGTTTTTTAATTAAATTTAATTTAACTTAATTTTATTTTATTTTATTTTATTTTATTTTATTTTATATTATTTTATTTCATTTTATATTATTTTATTTTATTTTATTTTATTTTATTTTGTTTTTTAATTTAATTTAATTTAATTTAATTTAATTTAATTTAATTTTATTTTATTTTATTTTATTTTATTTTATTTTATTTTATTTTATTTGATTTTATTTTATTTTATTTTATTTTATTTTATTTTATTTTATTTTATTTTATTTTGTTTTATTTTATTTTATTTTATTTTATTTTATTTTATTTTATTTTATTTTATTTTATTATATTTTATTTTATTTTATTTTATTTTATTTTATTTTATTTTATTTTATTTTATTTTATTTTATCTTATTTTATTTTATTTTATTTTATTTTATTTTATTTTTTTTATTTTATTTCATTTTATTTTATTTTTTTAAATTTCATTTCATTTATTTATTTAAAATTCAACATCACTACTGGGTATATACTTAAGAAGTAAGAATTACCCAAAAGCCAGGTATTTTCTGCAACCAAAATGAATCATCAAATAAACGAAGACGTTAAAGCTTCAACCTCAGGGCCAATTTAATATAAACAAAACGAGTATTAAAAAAAATTACGCAGCTGGCAAACTCACATTGCCATAGAGGCAATTCATCCTCCATCTGGTGTCTACTTAAGCATTTAATGAGAATTTCGGACTTTTCTAATTTAGGCGCAATTAACGAGACGTAAACAAGATGTTTGTGCAGCAGGGGTGTATGTAGTTACGGCGATAGAAAGGGAAGCGAGAGGGCTTTAGGCCATTATCTACATACGTGCACTGTAGAACTCTGTTTCAATCTTTTTGCTGGATTCCATCATCGAAGAAATATTACATTACTTTGTACATTGTTTGTGTAAAATATTTCGTTTTAATAAGAAATTTGTAATTAAAATAAAATGAAAAAAAAAAATAAATCGAAATCACTGATCCCGAAAAAAAACTTCTCACTATAGTTTTTACTGTAAACAAAAAAAAAAATTCTTTAAATAAAAAAACTAATTAACCCTTCCGAACAAATATCCTGCCTTTACCACTGTCGTTCTGTCAACGCTTTATTGCTGTTTTTAGGGATTTTTTTTTGCTTGATAACGGTAGCAGGCGTAGCCTGTATCACGGGCAGTAATTAACAACAAACATTTCCTCCCAGGACTACAACCGTTACTGCTTCTTGTTTATTGTTTTACCGTTTTCTTGTTGTGTTTTCTGTTGTTCATGTGCAGTATATACATACATATGTATGTGTGTATGTGTGTGTGCGTGTACAACCTAAGACAAAAACTTTTCATACCATTTCATTAATCTCAAATTCCTTTTCCGCACAAAAAGCAATCAATCAATCAATCACAAATCATACGCTCA
The DNA here is from genome assembly GCA_951509765.1 of Sphenella marginata. NCBI lineage: Eukaryota > Metazoa > Arthropoda > Insecta > Diptera > Tephritidae > Sphenella > Sphenella marginata. The sequence continues at coordinate 19,025,447 of OX608082.1, forward strand.
AATGACCCGTTAGAAACGAACTTGATACAATGCGAGCTAAAACGAGACGAGCACCTGGTTGTGAGACAAGCAGTTGCAACCCGATCGAAAACAAATATACCTCACAGGCCAATTGTTTGAAAATTCGTTGTTGTTTCGTATTTTTGCAAAAAAACGCACTACTCCACTGCTTTTGATGGCAGGATTATTGAACTCTGATTGGTGCACAATTTCTGTAGCCGATAGTCGTAATTGTCTTAAATTGAAAACTCCACTCCAATCCACTCCACCTACATACCATTTATCACATTTTCCATTACAACTTTTTTTTTCTCGTGTTTGGATTTCCTTCTTTGATTTGAAGGAAGCAGAGTCAGCACATTGGAGTTGTGGTAGATGTGAGACACCATCAAAAGTTCAAGGAAGAAATGCGATAACATATGGAAGCGCGTAGCCGGTAGTCCTAATCGGCAAGGATGTATAGGTTTTTAGTAAACCTGGAATGGGTAAGCTTTGTTGTGAGAGCCCACTTAAATTCACAACACGATGTTTCCAGGTTTTGTCGACCTTTCACTCTCGCGGAACACTTGTTAGCTCCAGTTAGTGCAAATGCTGCATCATAAAATTATAACTCAAACGCGAATAAGAGTGTGAATTTCATTGCGTTGACCTCGCTTCTGTTATTATTAACTCGCGTGCATTATACTCACGTCTATAAAGGACTCTCTCACACCCCAAATCCCATCAAAATCTTTCACCATGCTGACGACTCGATTGAACGATGACCATTTGGCGTTTTTGATTCATTGCTTGTTTGTATTTTGTATTTTGCATTTTGTTGTTTTTGTGTATTTGTGTGTGTGTTAGCGTGATCGCATGACCCCTCGTCAACTGCGTTTGTGTCGCAATGCAGCGCTTTGTAGGGTATAAAGAACACATAAACAACTCGGAACTGCCAAAGTAAAGCAATGGCAGCATAAAAAATCATGTCAATTTCACATACACACACACACACACACACACATGCACTCACAACTACGCATAGTAATAGTTGGAAATTGTTTATCTTGTTCAAATGCCATTTGAACCTTTCAGTTTGCTGCTAAGTCCATTTGGCCATTCAATGAAATTGTCCTTTGATACAAACGTGTCCATTTGCTTTGCTATTTCCCGCTCTTTGTTTTGCTATTCTATGATTGTTTTGATTTAAAGGCGTTTGTACGTTGTATGCAGTGGCATATAGGGACGGGGGAAGGGACATATTTTACACTTAAAAATATCACTTTTTGGATTCCGAAGGGGGATGGGGTGGTTTGGAGCCGCGCCTGGTTGTTTGTATGAATTGCTTTGTTGTATTTCTTTTCATCTGCAATGTTTTGAATTTCGTCTGTCAATCAATAGAACTCCCAATCAAGGATGCAACCGATTAAAATAAAGTTTTCGGGTTAGCTATGATCGATATTTATCGATTTTTAATTTGCTATCGATTTTAGTGAATCTAAAGTGTAACATTTGTGCTATATTCTATAAAATAAAGTATGTATTTTGCTTTTTCTTTTTGCGTTTACTTAATCTATTGTTTTTTTTTCTTTGCAGCCATAATTATTCGACTTTTTATAGAATTGTGCAATTTTATGAATGAATTTACAGTAAACAATTATAAAGGTGAGTAACGGAATTTCTATGGAAAAAAAGCATTTTTTCGATTAAACTGAAAAATTAATATGTTCAAAATAGAGAATAAATAACCCCCCGATTCTGTGTTCTTGATAAATTGTCAATCTTGATAAAAATATCAAGAAAAAAATATATGAATCAAGTGTTCTGAGAAAAATTAATTAATTTTGTTCGTTTTATTAAAAAAAAATTATACAAATATTTTCCTCTTGATTTTATGTACATATGTAGGTCGCAAAACGTAGCATACATTTACGTGTAACATAACATAACATAACATAACATAACATAACATAACATAACATAACATAACATAACATAACATAGCATAACAAAACCGTTCGAGAAAAGTGGTATTTTCCTTATGACTTTATTAATGTCCACTCCTTAGTTACATAATAAGCATAGCGCTTACATTCTAAGCTAAAAAATATGTGCAGACTTACATATGTATGTATGTACATACATACATACATACATACACATGTACGTATGTACATATGTATATCATCGTCTAGCATTTATTGTGCGCCAACAATAAAATGCCACAACAATAGCTAACACAACTGACGTTCATTTTGTATTCTTACTGGTTGTTGTTGTGGCTTTACGAATGTTGCTTATCTTGGCTGCATGTTTGTTTTGTCGAAACTTTGTTTTTGTATGTTTCTTACCATACATGTGTTGGTGACAAATACAAATGTGTGGGTGATGCCACAAACTGTCATGTCTTATGTGCCTTGTTTGCTGTCAACTCCTCCTGCACGTTTTAATTCACATTTATAAACAAACACACACGCACACACACACAGATGTAAACTGCTTCATTCATTCGTACATATGTATATGCAGACATGCATTTAAAAAGGCTTCATTGTGTTGTTGCTGTTGTTGTGCTAGACGACGTTAACTTAAACTGCTGGCGCAGTCATCGACATGTTTTATTGCCAATTGTAGCAGACTACTAAATGACCGACCGGTCGCCCTCGTTCATTTCATACTCCTTTTGCTCCACTTTCACCACTTTCGTCTTACTCGGCCGGCACTTCAACTCACCCAAAAACGCACTAAATAATCGAAGTAAAGCAAAACATGTGTCACTTCAGCTCGAGATCTCTGCTACATTTCGCTAGTTCTGGTATATTGAGTGCGTTGGTGTGGTTGTTTGTTCATGCTTTCGCTTGTCTGGTCTTGTTGGCATGTTGCTATCTCTGTCTGCAACTGCTGTTTTCTTCTTTTCTTTTTTGTTGCTTTTTTTGTTGCCAGTTCACTGGTTGGTGCAATTGATTGTTCGTTTTTTGGGGGCCAACATTGTGTTAAGTTGCCAGCCATTTGGCAATTTTTGGAAATTGAGCAGCAATTGATAACTGTACATACACAAAAGTGTGAATATGTGTGTGTGTGTGTCCGTGTGCGTGCTAATAGTCGGCATGCTTGATAGATATTTTGCGAAAGCGCCAGAAAGTATGCTACGAATAATGATGATGCTGTCAGCAATTTTTCAATTTTCATCGTTATTGACATTTGTGTGCAGACATTTACCCAAAGAGTGGTAGAGAAAGAGAGTGAGATAGCATGAGATTGGATTAGCCGGCATCAGCTCACAAGTGTAAGCAATGCAAATGCTTTTATGCGATTTTCTTTGTTATTTTTCAGTTATTTTTCAGTTTTGCAATTATTGTCACGCGCTAAAACTTTCTATGGCTTTGAAATAATTAATTTAAAATCTTTTTCTAATTGACAGCGAGCTCATTAAAAGTTAGCTAACACGATTTTTGCTTAGGTCGTTGTTTTTTAAAAATATATTTTTTAACTTATTTATCTATCCTCCTATCCTTCGCTCTCCCTCTCGTACTCTCGCTCCCGTTCTATGTTGTTACTTCCTTTGATTTATGCATTAAATTTCATTAGATTGCAACCTCATTAATTCTTTTGCAAAAACCTAAAACCTTAAGGTTAATAAGTTTGCAAGGAAGCATGAGAAAAGCCGTCTTCCCGTGGTATTAGATGTAAAGCATATACCCAGTTGTGAGTTTGAGAAATATTAATTTTACACGTAATGGGATGTTTGGTTTGCGATTAATATTAAGAAAAATGGAACGACTAGAGCGAGGTTGGAGAAAGAACTATAGATAGAAAGAATAACTTGAAAAAGCGGCCAAAAATATGGAGATACAAAACTGAGAAAGAATAAGAGAATAAGAGAGGTAACGAAAATAGAAAAGATAAAGAAGGAGAGAGAAACCCTAACACGTCATATCGGGTGAATGCGCGAGCTGAATGTTCGAGGCGTCAGACAAATCGTTCCCCTAGCAGTCAGGCTCGCAGCAGAAGGTGCTAAGTGTAAGGGAAAAACAACAACAACACAATATAAAAGATAGGAGAGGAAAATGAGATTTAAACAGAGAAAGAGAAAAGATTGAAAGAAGGGAGAGCGAGCTTGTGACGCTGTAGAGAGAGAGAGGAATGTTGGAATGTACGAAATAACGCCAGAGTGCTATGCGATCGGAAAATGTAAGATTAGGTCGAGTGCCACCTGCCAGCCTGCCAGTCTGCTCTTATAACAATCACCTTAAGCACCTTTAAATACAATCGGGTATAAGCCAACTTAATAAATATGCAAAACGTCAAGTTACTCACAAAACTTTTGTACTTTAACATAATTACCAACTTGTCATAACTTTGGTTTGTAAAAAACATTGAAGCGAAATTTCTTTTCTTTCTAACAAGTTCTTAGCGAAAGAGCCAAATCCGAGGAGCAGCTTTTAAAATACGGCAAGGATGGTAAAGAGAATCCAACAACGCTAGCAAAGTGTAGCAAATGCAAATGAAAATGAAAACGGATGGAGTAAAAGTTAGAAAAGCCAAGCGCCAATGCAGTCGTGTCAGCTTGGCGAGCTTTTTTTTTTTTTTTCTAAAACATAATTACAATCTTCATGCTGTGGCACTTTCCAGTTGATGACACTAATGCACGAGATTTGCTTTAAATGCTTCGATGCTGCCGCTTCACACACACACACACGCCAATGAGGAGGTCTTCCAAGCAAAAATAGTTAACCAGTTGACGTCTACACAAAAAACTAACAAAACTAAACTGTATGTATGTGCCACATAATGTTGCAAAGTGACAGTTGTGAAATTTTAATTAATTTTAATTATGCTTTTCGAACGTTTTTATGCGAACTTGGCACACCTGTGTGTGGGTGTGTGCCTTCCTATAGCTGTGCAGTTGAAAGTGTCCTCGCACGTTAATGTTCGTTTTTTTTTTCGTTTTACAAATAAGCACACACCGGAGTACCGAACGACTTGTAACGTGTGGCAAATTAGAAGTTCAAGCATTGAGTAGCAGCGCAAAAACGCACAACACTTTTTTAAGGACATTTATACATACCCAACAACTACATTTGAAAGGATATGCTGTTATTTTACAATGCGCACATACATATTTATTTAATTGCGGCATTAATTCAATTATAGAACTTTTTAAAATAATCAGTAGGAATTTTTTGCTCAGCATTGAGAAATATTTATTTTTACAGCACTTTGATTGAAGTAATTGTCATTTGTAATTTGTATATTCTTATTATTCATAATTTATAATTTTGTCTTTTAACTATTGTAATTTGTGAATTGTAGTTTATAATTTGTCATTAATTTGTGAATTGCCACTTGTAGTTTATCTTTCATTATTCACCATAACCTCATAATTTATATTTTGCCATCTGTCATTCGTCACTTGTCACTTGTAATTTGTCATCATTCACTTGTCATAAATTAATATATTTTGTGCCTCGCCATTTCTAATTTTGTATTTTGTCACTTGTCATATGTAATTTTTCATATTTTTGTGATTATTCATCATAAATTACTAATTTTGTATTTTGTCACCTGACACTTGTCATTTGCAGTTTTTTATATTTGTGTGATTATTCATCATAAATTACAAATTTTGTATTTTGTCACTTGTCATATGTAATTTTTCATATTTTTGTGATTATTCATCATAAATTAATAATTTTGTATTTTGTCACTTGTCATACATATGTAATTTTTCATATTTTTGTGATTATTCATCATAAATTACTAATTTTGTATATTGTCACTTGTCATTTGTAATTTTTCACATTTTTGTGATTATTCATCATAAATTAATAATTTTGTATTTTGTCACTTGTCACTTGTCATTTGTAAATTTCACATTTTTGTGATTATTCATCGTAAATTACTAATTTTGTACTTTGTCATTTGTCACTTGTCATTTGTAATTTATCATATTTTTTTTGCTTATTCATAATTTCGGGTTCTCGCCTTTATATTTCATGCTGCAGCTAGATTCAGCCGCCAAAATTGTTCTGAAATAGACCGATGATTGTCGGTTCAAACGAGTTTTCCAAATATCTCGATACAAGCGCCACCTAGCGAGATAATTTTCCGTATTTCTTGCACTGTCATCAAGGTCTTAGAATCCATAGATCGTTTTCAACTGGACTTATTGGCTTCTGAGGCCTTTCTCCTCTACTTTTAAACTACTTCACCAAGTGTTGTGAATTAAAACTTTAAGGACGACATGAAGATAACCTTCTACTATCAATACATTAGTCGCCCTTTGCATAGTGACAATTAGCTTAAAAGGCTCCCCAATACAACTCAGTTTAAAAAGAAAATCCTATAAAAAGCTTTAAACATCACCCATCATCCAATCGCATTAGAATGACAAATAACATTAAGCTGCCGAAGGATTAAATACTGCTTAGAAGCGTTTCCATAGATAAAATACTTAAAGGCGCCAAGCGAAAGCGACAGCAAATCCTAGTAGTTACTCACTAAATTACATCCGCCCATCCTGTTTTCCAAATAAATTTCATTGAAAAGAATTCCGTCGAGAGACTGCTCGTGTGCATGACGGAAGCCTTCATGTTAGCTGAGATAAACAAAAACAAAAAAAATCCTACAGGAAAAAAGACTTGTATGAAGAAGTACTAACATTCAATGCCACAGAGACCTAAAAGAATAAGGCTAAAAGATGAACGGTGAGAGAGCAAATGAATGGAGAGCTGAAGTCAAGTGTTGGTGTGTACTTATTCACGTAGAAACGGCAACTCGGCTTTGATGCTTTCTTTCAATGAGTTAAATGACAACTCACAAGAAGACGATAATAATGATGATGATGATGATGATGATGATGATGGCGATTTCAATTTTAGATTAATAATTAAAGAGTGGATAATGATAATCAGGACTAAGCGCTGAAGATGTAGATTTCGAGTAGGATACGTGAATCAGTAATGACGATGCAGGAAAATGCGACATGTTGAAGACAGAAGACATTCGAGGGACTTCAACAAGACATGCATTTTGTGTGCTGATTGAAATTGAAGTAGCACTGCTTATGACAATGATCGCCAAAGTTTAGCTTTTGCTAATACTTTTGAGATAATAATGATGCATATCTTCATCAGCAGAAAACTTCAGCAGATGCGTTCAAGTCTTTAATAAAATGCTGCGGCATGCTTCAAAGTAAAATAACTCAAAGCAGCTAAAGCTTTTTAAGCACACTTTGAGAGGATGTAGCCAGTAGGCTTTTCGGGCGTATGCAAATTAGCGGCAAGTACAAGGACAATTTAAGACTAACAAATAAATAACAGTGAAATTCGTGACGTTTCATGTAGTAGGCTCCGTAGCTGAAGACGGCACGAGGTTTTGTGAATAAATACTAATAATGCTAAAGCTAACCAAGCTTCGGGTTCGAGATATTTTTTTTTTTTTTTCAGCAGCGGACTTAACTAGTGCAGAGTAGATCTTTCCTCATCACCGTATCGTATGGCATGAGAAGCGGTAATGTGAAAATATCTAGTGATCATCCCTACCCGTTATAGTTATCGATATTTTCTAAAGGATGCTTTATAGCAATGCCGATAATTATTATAACTATCGATAGTTTTATAAACGATATTTTGTATTACATAATTTTATAAGAACATCGATTACTACCGATAGCTTTATAAAAAAACCGATTACTATCGATGTTTTCCGGTATTTTGTATACACGAATAATTATAATCGATATTTGGTGCTCGATAAATCTTGTTAGAATACCGATTATTAGCGATATTTTCGAATGGATAGCAGAATTATTATAACTATCGATAGTTTTATGAAAGATATTTTTATACTCGATATGTTTATAAAACTATCGATTACTACCGATATTTTCTGAATGCAAACTTTATAGTAATAAAAACATTTATCATAATACTCGACAGTTTTATAACAATACCTTTTATTATCGATATTTTCTAGATGATACTTTTTATAATCGATATTTTGTACTCGATAGTTTTTTTATAATACCAAATATTACCGATATATTTCACTCGATAGTTTTATAAAAATATCGACCAAATATTCTACATGTATCCGCGCTCATTGCAGTCACTTTCCGTTATCATAGATGAGCCATTCTCTATACAGTCGCGGGTAGATATAATTTTCTGCACGGCTATCCTATCTTTTTGGGCGTGTGGTAAAGAGTGAGACCGTAAGCTGAACCTTGCGAGAGCTTGAATCGGCTTTAAATATGAAAGAAGTCGAAGTCGAGAATTAAAAGTTTAATTTTTTCTACGGATTTATTGAACAACACTTGAACGATTCAACCCTAACAATGCCTAAAATGGAAAAATGTATTTCTTTCCTTGCTCAACAAATTATTTATTAATGCACAGGATGGAGTTCAACTCACCGCCCAGGAGCAAATTAAATGTAATCACTAAAAGCGAGGTCGGTCAGCCCGTGTCATGTCACTGTCCATACCCAACATTTGGATATAATCATAACGCCGCTCAAAGCTCATTTGAATGCAATGTTTACATT